>WEIU01016102.1:95517-180193 GCA_013389925.1 Aegithalos caudatus | reverse complement strand
CAACAGCTCATTATAACTAGGCAAATTCAGTCCAAACTCTGAAACTTCTTTTGAAGGCATAATGGCAGGGGCCCCTCACAGACAGGATTAGAAGGAAGGTAAGGAGGTAGCTTTACAGATGTCTGAAGGAGCACTTTCCAAAAGTGAGGAATGGCATGGGATAAAGCTTGTGACTGAAAATCTAAGAAGTCAATGAAGGAGGCTGGCATCATGGGCTAATCAGTGAAAGAAGTGATTTCTTGATCCTGCAGGAGAGATGATAGCTAGGATGAGGTGCAGGCTTTGAAGGTGAAGACAAGCTGCTTATATCTGATAGAAAAAGAGTGTTACATTTGACAGCCAAAGTGATAGGCTAGGCAAATGATCTCTGCAGTGCTATGATGTATAGAAGCATGCTGAAAAACTGCATTTTTCAAAAGCAGAGGAATGGCTATTGAAATCAAGAGAGCTTGGTGATTACATATATATATATTAATTCTTGCATAGTAATAATCACTAAGTTCTATAATTCACTTCCATAAGACAATTACTTTTAATGATTTTTTAAACTTACACTAAGCATGTTGCATGGGAAGGTAGGAATTTTATTGGGTATTTCTAATAACATTATTTTGTGTCAGCATTTTCATTGTAGCATTTCTTTAAAATTTCTATTTTATAAGAGAAAAAATGACATAGTAGCAAATCCTTTTTACATGCAACTCTTTTTGGTTTTGAGTAAATCTTTTAATTTAAACACAGCACCTGAGGTCATTGAATGCTCATATCCATGGCAATTACATAACATCTTAGCTGGTGGTCTCGGTTTATTCCTCTCTGGGCTCTGGTAGCTGAGGAGAGGTTGTCCATTACAACTTGGAGATGACTCTGGAAACTCAGTATGCTGGATAACACAGACATCAAGTTGCTAAATGCACCACACCTCTGAGACATAAAGATTTAACAGCACTTCTCCACTTTGTTTGGCAGTATTACATTAGAGTGGTTCTTTCCATAATACATATTAAATTAATTTTATTCCCTGTTGTAGCATATCTTTCATTTCCCCCATGCAGAGACTGGTGCATACACATTTTTCCAGGGCAAGGTTTTTCCTATTAATAGACAATTTGGCTCCACACACTGAGATGAACGAACAAGGTTTGGAGTGCCTAATTTAAGGGACCATATGTCATAAGTTATAGTATCCTGTTAGATGGGAATAAAATAAAGAAAGATTGTGAGGAAAAATAGCTTCCTACCATGAGCTGACCTCAGACTAAAATTTTCAAAGATGTTTATTTAAGTGGGCTCAGAACTATTTACTTATTCTGTGCATCATGTGAAGTTATGCATATCTCTAATGTATTCTTGATGGGGGTGCTCCCTCAGAAAAAGAACTTCTGAGTGTTACCACAAGACAAAAATAACACAGTGATCCTGATTTTTTTTATTCCTGGAACTGCCTTCAAAGTGTGGCCAGCTTCACATTTTTCTGCTTTGCATTTCCAGCTTGTAAAAACTGGAATACAGTTGTTTACTGTTTATTTAGTGTCTTGTGATTGTAGGATGTTGCAAATTTTCCTTTGCTAATGTGAAATACACTGGTGGATGAAGGTCCTTTTTTTTTTAGCAAATTATATTAATTACTATTATTGTTTAACCAGCCCATCTCAGCTGCACAGTTCAAAGAAATGTGCTCTTTCAGACTCTTAGGGTGGTTATATAATCAGCATTCCTCACAAATATTTGAATGATTGGAGCTAGCAATCATATTTTCCTGGCAAGTTGTCCACTTTTGGGTGCAAACAGTCAGAACTAGAAAATGTAAAAATCAGCACTTCAATTTACTTCCTCCTGCTCATCCCATACATTTCTACTGGGTTTTTCCTTCTCTGCTTTGTCTTTCTCTAAATATCTCTTGAAAAGTAACATTTCCAGATCATTCCATTCAGGTAAGGGAACGGATAAAACCCTGACCAGCTGACGGGCATGCCTGTTGCACTTCTATTTTTAGGATGTGCCATTCCATCCTTCCAGTTGAGTTCCAACTTCCTTTCCCCTTATGATCCAAATTGGCAGTCACAGGTTTGTGTTGGTGTGAAAAACTGAAAAGGAAGACATTACTTAGCTAACATAACTCACAATTTAATTGTTTTCTTCTTATGCTTGTGACCGAAAGCAGCAGAATAAAAGATTTACTCTGTCAAATGAAAGGAAAAAATGTTTGGAGAGAAAAAATTATTTGGATTGCAGAAGAACTTTGTGCACGTATTTTAACCAGTGATTATTTGGCTGCCTTATGAATTTGTAATACTGAATATTGCCTGCATTCAGTACTAAAAAAGCAGAAATTAAATAAAATGTAACAAATAAAAGCCATGCACAGGGGGTAAAGTATTGTTACAATAACTTATTCACATTTGCAAATACTACAGACACTCCTCACCTTTCTTTTTGTCTTAATTTAGTTGGCAACACGGAGTCAAAGGTGATGTCCGGAGTTAAGAGCCCAAGAGCTCTGGGAATAGGGAATTAAGGCTGATTTTAATCAACAGCCAAAGCTATGCAATACAAAGGGCTGTGATGTAGCACTCTGCCCTAGAGAAAACATTCCATTGCCCCAACCCTAAAAACCCTTTGGTCCTTTGTGCCTGTGGGAGGTGTCCGTGAGGACCAAACCCATGTCTGTGGGAACCCATCTCTAAGGGGAAGAAGAAAATTTGGAACATGACCTCTGATTGCAATTTCGACATGTCAGTCCTGCCATATTCCAAGCAAATACATCACCCTGCTACCTGGGAATTTCTGCTCATTTGGCTGTTTGGCAGCCCACCAAAAGGTAGATCCACTCTGTATTCCAAAGCTGAGCTCAGGGCAGAAGTCTGACACTCCCCAGGCATAGATGAGTAGGTTCACCTGCATCTGTGCCATGGTTCCTGTACATTTTGGAATTTGTGTTTTAAAATGTCAGGAAAAAGACTTTTTTTGTTTAATGTTTTCTCTTTTACTTAGACTAGTGGAGGTGTAATTCAAGGAACTATAGTGGCTTGTGTCATTGGAGTCTAGCAAACAAGGCTCTGGAGTTGCACTGCTGAATTTGCTCAATGCAAAAGAAAAACTGAAAAGTCAGGCTTTGGTTAGCTGTGTTCCCTTTGAAGGAAGAATTGTGATTGTTGGCAGAGGAAGGAAGGAACTAGGACAAAACAAGGAAAGGAAGAAGTTTTCTTTCCTTTCCATCAGTCAGCTCCTTAATTTTTGCTGCCAATGTTATACATAAATCTATTTATTTATTATTTAAAATTAAATTACAGAAAATTATATTGATTGTGTGTTGAAATGAGTATTGAGATATGGGAAAATGAGGCAAATAAACATATGAAGCAAAGGTCATTTTGCTGTCAACAGAAAATAGCCCCAGTCAGAAAGAAAAGTTTCCATTCACATTTAATGTATTTTTAACTGAGTACATATTTCATTCCTTTGTAATGTCATTTCTTATTACAGAGATATAGGCAGAGATCTAAAATATCTAAAATTAGTCTACAACTTAGGTGTTTCAATCTCTAAATAATTAAATATACCAAAAAGTATATCCTTGAAAAAAAAGAGTGAAGGAGACCCCCCTGTAGTCCTTCTTCAACAATAGATTTTGGATATAACTTGGACCATAAGATGTCAAAATAAAAGTATTATCCTGAGAAATGTGTTAATTGCCCCAATTATTTTATATAACATCTCTTAAGACTCTTCATGATAATAAAATGATTGATATTATGAGCCAAGTTGTTTAGGATATTTTCTGCAAGAACTCTTACTGTCCCAATAATTATGAGCAAATTTTGAATATATCAAAATAATTTTCTAATGTTTAGATGATACATATGCATACTTGTTTAATTAATAAAAGAGAAATTACACAGGGAAGCCCTTCTAAAAATGTAACCAACAAATTATAACTTGTTTCAAACAGAACTTGGGCAAGTTTCTTATAGGAAGTATGGGGAAAAAAATGTTTGCAAATATTAAAAAATTGCTTTACTTTTATGTTGTCATATTATAGGCACAGTTCTCACCTTAAAGAAAAGCAAGAATTCAGACTTTTGTGTAAAGAGTCTCTAAAGCAGTGGAGGCCTCTATGAGATTTCCAAGAATCACTTTTAAACTGAGAATGGAAAGAATCCACTTCTGCAAAATCTGTCCTTCCTGCAGTAAAACTGCTAAAACAGAACCCTAACAAAAGGGCCACAGTGCAGGAACAGAGCTAAGAAACCTGTAGCAAATTTAGGTAGAGGTAGAACATAAGAGTGAAGTTTTTATTTGACCCCATTTCCACTGACGTAACGACTTTCATTTATTGAAGAATTATACCTTCTATGCATTACACAAAAATTTAACCTTCCTTCTTTTTACTACATACTTGTGCTACTGATTCTAAACCAAATCTTTTCTCTGCCTCTAGAGGAACACAGGTGGAGTAGTTCCCCCATGCCTAGAAATATAATATGAATTTCTGAAAATAAAGAGAGTGAACCTCAGAAAATTCAGTAATGTTTCAAAGAAAATAAAAATTAGACAGCCAGACTCTGCCTTTAAAATTTTAGCATTTTGTTAGATCGTATCCCAAGAAAATCACATGATCAACCAGATTTTGGAGCAAGCTGTAGTTTTAATATTTAGGCTAAAAAATATGTGACTATAAATGTAGTTCAAAACCTCACTTAAAATAGCATCACCATAAACATTAAGGTGGCCCATTTTCATAACTAGAGTGCAAATAGGAAAGAAATGTCAGTAACTCGAATCTTCATTTCAGCTGCAAAATACCCTCAGCTACAACTTCTTTGAGAGGGCACTGAAGGTACTGAGCCCTGCACAGAAATTAGTCCTTAACCAGGACTAAAAAAAAACCAGTGCTGCAAACATCCAAACAGGCTTTTCTGCAGTTTGACCCAATTTCCTAATGACAGTCAGCTTTATTCTAAAACTCTGGAAATGACTGTGATCATCAACAAAAAGTCACTGGGATTTTACATGGTGTGAGTTTCTGCAGGGTGAAAAGCCTTGCAGGATCTTCCAAGGGAAGATTAAAGTCAGTGGATACTTATTGCAATGTTTTTCCTCAATATGATAACTGCATGCACTTGGTTGGAACAGCTGTGATGCTGCCTTGGTCTAAGTGGTGCTAAGCACGATCCTGAAGGAAGAACAAGCACTTACACTTCCATGGTGTTTCTTTCTTCATCCAAACAGAGGACAGTAATCTCACAAAGCAGAAAGGGAGTAAGTCAGTATTTGATTTATGGTCTCCGGTAAAAGGTCATCTTACTGTGGGATCTGAGACTGAACCATGGAGTATTTAATTTTTGGTGGGAAAGAAACAGCCTTCCACTTCCCCAATACATAAAGGACCTAGCTGAACAATCCAGTTCCTTGAAATATTCAAGGGTGTCAAATCTGTAATGAAAATATGAAATGCTTTTTCTGGTCCTTTTTGGGCAAGTATCTCCTGTGAAGACAGTGTCTGGCATACCTTAAAAACTACAGCTCAAGAGCCAAAGAAAATAGGAAAGGCAGCAATATTTGAGAAACTTCCTACTCCTTTTCACATGGTGGGACTTAGAATCCCACAGGATCAGGTAGTGTCTGAGGAAAGCACTGTGTGGTGGAAAAAGCAGGTTTCTGTCTTTGACATTTTCTTAAAAAAAATTACAATTTTTTATCATTACTTGGGCCCATTATACTTGAAATAATTCATTTTTAGAAAAGTGTTTCCCAGCTGATGTGTATCCATCAGGAAAAGCAGCACCATCCTCGATTGGCACCGTCAAATGGAAAACGTTTGCCCCAATGTAGTCTGAGGACTGAGTACCTGATAAGGAAAGATTTTGGAGCCAACACCCAAGTCCTAATGGCTCTATCTGTGTTGGTATTTGAATAAATACGTCAAACATAAGTCCCTGCTTGGAAGAAAAAGCCTTTATCAGGAATCAGAACTTGTAATGCTTGTTGTATGTCTTTCCATCCCAAGCCCAGATTTACATTTTACCCTAAATCTGACAGTGTCTGGAAGTGTCTGAATGCTCACCTCTCTTGTTCCTGAAAACTATTTGTTGAAGGGTGATTTAAACCCTTCGTTTTTAGTTACATGAAGTTTCATGAGAACCTTCTGCTGCTATACACAAACCTATTAGGGACAGTGAAAACAGAGCAAATGCTGATGATGTATTGACAGCATCTGACAGCACATTTCTTTTTTTAAACCTTTTAATAGGAGGAAAACCTAACACATGAGTCACAGGACATTACATTTCAGTTTTTCAGAGTATTTTTCATTTCAAGGATATGTATTTAGGTCCAGTCAGGGACAGAGTCCTGGTGAAGTTTCAGTGGAACTCTCTTGATAGCAGCTGAGAACAAAGCCATGGGTGGGCTGGTAAATCCCTGTCCAGGGCACTGACTGTGACCAAGAAAAAGGGAATTACAGGGAGCATATGGAATCACAGTAGTGCATCTAGCAGGACCTGTGCTTCCACACACTGTTCTTAATCTAGAAGCAGTACAGTAGCAGCATATTAGGGATATTGCCTGAAATGAATATCCACACCTTCATCAATAGGGTCTTGAAATACTTTGAAAAACAACTATTAGTCTATCTTTGCTTTATTTCTGTAAGCTATGGACAAGCTCACTGTTGTGATGTTGCCTCTGGATTCTGTTATTACTGACAATAACCATGGTATTAAACTCCACTGTTGTGTGTTCTGCAGGGGGTAGTCTGAGCAAAGCTTCTATTTTGTTTTCTAGTATGAAAAGATGGGAAAAACTGTTTTGCCAAACCAACATGTAGAACATTAATGATCAATGTCCAAAATGTTTTCAGTGCTGGTTAGAGAGAATTATTTTAAAATTTGTCTAGCAGAGTATTTGGAATGAGTCATGTAGAAATGAGTATTTTCCCCCGACCTCAAACATTCGTGGCCTTGTACAAGGTCACATAAGGAGACTGTGGAAAGCTTCCACATAACTTACTTCTGGATAATTTCTCTCCTTAGTTCAGCAAGCTGTGTATGTGATATACAACACATGGATTTTGGTGTGTTCAGAAGCACTTTAAGTTCTCATAAAATTCAGTTTATAGCTATTTAATTGTGAATGATAGTAACTGAAATTATAGAAGGAATGTTGGTTCAGGGAGACAAATTGCAAGGGACAGCATTTTGCTGTTGCTGCTGGGGTTATTTTTAAATCTGGCAATGTTTCTGTCACCATTACACACACTGTTTTACCCAAAAAGATTTTCTGAAAACAGCATAAAATTCCCAATCCAAAGACAAAGAATTTCAGAAAAATAAAATGCAAAGGCAGCTGTCTAGGTTCTTGAAAATTTTCTTGGATCTCCTAAAATTGTTTTTCCAGAGCTACTCTCTTCTGCGTTTTTCAGACAGATTTAGAGCTGTAAAAATATTTCTGAGTGTGGTGGTTTAACCCCAGAAGGCAGCTAAGCACCACACAGCCGCTCATCCCAGCCGCTCGTCCTCTAGGAGGAAAATTAACTCTGTCCCAGCCAAACCCAGAACACAGACACAAAAGCACATACTAAAGAGCATGGTTCAGATCAGAAGGACTGATGAGACAACCACATTGGCAGAATGAAACAAATGACAGGAAAAACTGAAATGGCCACATAAGGAGTTCCTTAAAGCCTGATTAGGAGAAACTTGGATTCCTCTGAATATAGTATTTCATACAGGGAGTTATTTTGACACTTGAAAATGTGGACCAGCAGGCAGAACCTAGAATAATGACATTCCAGTACCTAAGAACAGACATTTCTGAAATTGTTCGCAGTTCTTAGCAGCAAAATGAAAAAGTTCAGAAATGGCAACTTTCTAGCACTACATTTTCAAATGTCAGACTGAAAAAAACCTGTCCTGCTACAGAACAAATCTTCAAATACATGACTGTCTAGAGTGAGAATAATACAAATACCACTTGAAAGAACATTCTTAGATAAATGAAACATTATGAAAAATATAATGAAAATTATATTGGTTGGAAAAAGTTGGGGGCGATTGAGAAGGATAGAAAGCTTTAAGTCACCTGTGTTAGCTTGGAGGACAAACATGACATTCTTTGTTTATTAGGTTCCATTATGAATTTTTGGTTTCTCTGTTAACCTGAGGCCAAGGCAATAAACAAGTTTTTTTCCTTTCAACTTTTGAATCAATTTTAAAAGGCCAATAGGACTAAGTTAAATAGGAGCTACTCCTAACGGGGCTCTACCCCTTTATACCAGCACAGAATTTGGCCCACTGCTGGAATAATCTATTAGGTGATGACTCTATTAGCCAGAAAAAAAAATGAAAATGCTGTTGGAACAACCTCAGGGTACATCTTTTACTTAGGGGTGGGAGGTTTTGTTTGGGTGGGGTTCTGGTTGTTTTTTTGTTTGTTTGGTTTTTATTGTTGTTTGTTTGTTTGATTTAAAAGATAAGAAAATACGGATATGATTGGGACACTCATTAGCTCTGAGTTTGGGTGGTCTTCACTCAGCAGCCACAAGAAGGAATTCCACTCAGGAGCCAGTTGAGACTGAGGGCAATTTCCTGACTGCTCTCCTGAGAGTGACAGCTACAGATCTGGTGTAATTGGGTCCCTTTCATGTCTTCCCCTCCCGACTGGTGCAGACACAACATCAGCAGCAGCTCAGGGTTCTGCAGGACCTTGGATGGGCATGAAACCTTCCCTCCTCCTTCCTAACACATAGCCTGGGATCCTTTACTCCCTGAACAACAGCTCCTTCCTTCCTTCCTCCAAGAATAAACGCAGTCAGTGGAAGCACCTTACATACTGAATTCAAGATTTGGGCCACCAGCTAGCCCTGCCAGAGTTTGTCATATTGAATAAAAAACTGATTTACTGATAAAAGTCCCATAACAAATGTGGAAAAGATCCCAGAGTGGGAGGAAAGGGATAAAGGAGGAGCCAAATCCTCTCGGTACGCAAGACTGAAACTGAGCTTCCACTTGGTTAGCTACAAAAGAGGGAATTCCAAACTACTTGTTTCAGGCAAAGTATTTTTCTGCCTGAAACTACAAGCATTTGGAACTACATAAGATACCTCATAGCTATTAAAAAGGCTTCTGTTTTCTTCCACATTCATAAGGCCTATGGCTATCCAGTCCTCAGTTGTATTGTTACTCTCATTTATATTCTTGTTACAACCTGTATCTTTGTTATGCCTAACTATTAATCTGTATCAGCATAAGAATTGCAAAGTATTGTGTAATTAATTTGTTCAAGTGAGATAGTTCTCCCAGCTCATAAAAGCCATTACTTACAATGGCAGTATTAATTACTTACAAGAGTAACACCAACTTGAGGCTTTGTTAGGCATTTTCTAGGAATGTTGTCAAGTGCTGAAGTCCCAGGATCCTTTTTTTCACTGTGATTTCCTACTGCCTTCAGCATCAGCTGATATTACACGCCTTCACAGACCCAGAACTTAAAATGACAGTGCTCCTATAGGATGCCCCTCTGGTACCACAGTTCCCTGAGACTGCCAGGTAGGTATTACAGTTTCCCTTTTTAGAATTCCTTTCAGAGAACTCCGACAGATTTGTAGATGTGAGATTTTTATAAAGGCTTACTGAATTTAGGAAAATACACTGATCTTCTAAAATTGGGTCATTTCACTGAAATATGCTTGTTATAGAGTTATCAAATCCATCTTCCAGGAAAATTGTCAGATCTCAATAACAGCACTTAGTCACTCTTTCACAGCATGACTCCCACCCTTAATCATCATCAGTAAAGCTGGGGCTTGCCTGTTTGATCCTGCTAGAGAAGTTATTAAACCATGTTACTTCAGCTGAGCAATATCTTAATGGGGAAATACCACAAAATGGAATGTTTTCCAAACTAAAGGTTTTAATGTAATGAAAGAAAGCTTCTAAATCAAAAAGAACGGCCCCAAATTCAAACTAGAACGTACAGTCATTCTTATTTATTCCTGTGTATCACCAACATGGAAGAAATAATAATTGGCATATAAGACTGAAGACTTGAAAACAGAAAGGGTAAACATGCAGATTGTCAGATGCTAAGGAACGTGACTTTGCCAATTAATGCTCTTATCGTCCACAGGCTAATTGGGCACTTGCAGGACAGTTAATGCTGAGGATGGATACAGGGAAAGGGAGTGAAGAGCCCTCACCCCGGATCTCGCTGTCAGCCCGTGCCAAGCGGCTGCTCTGCCAGGAGGCGGGAGCGCTCTGCACCCCGGGGCCCTTCTGCCCAGCTCAGGAAACGTGGATGGGCGCTCAAGCTTTCTGCAAGCCACTTTCATGTTGTTAGTTTGATGAGGCACTGCCCTTTCTGCCCTTTCACACAGCCCTGCCCTTTCTGCCCTCTTGGAGCACAGCATTGCAGGCTCCCGACCCTGCAACACTCTCTAAGGTTTCCTCTACCTATCCCTCATCCTGAGCAGATCCAGGACTCCTGCACGGTTCTCGCAGAAGCAGATGGCCTTCTAAAGGGCTGGTTGGGAGATGCTAATGGTCTTGTTTCTTNAGGGGGGGGGGGGGGGGGGGGGCAAAAAAAGCCAACCCCAAAACCCAAAGACTAAAGATTGGCTGAACACTAACATTGAACAGAAGCAGCACCTGATTCTGATCCAAGTATATCTAGAGTTGGAAAGAAAGGTAAAACTGGCTGAAGCATGTGCAAAGCTGTTTGTAAAGGCACTGTAAAACAATGAAATAGTTTGCAATCTGAATATTGTCATATGAATGTCATTGTGATGCAGCAAACAATGAAACAAACCCACTGCATCAAAACCAAGTAAGAACCAAATAATCATACTATGTAGCTAACCCCTAGTTTTAATCTAGTGGCATTTGTGGTAGAAGGCATAGATATTCTCTGAAAGAGAGACCAGTTTACAGCATTTTTCTCCTCTCTTTCCTCTGTAGGTGAGTGCTTTGGACAGTAAACCCTAGAATCATGCTGCTTCTTGTCTCCTCCTATCTCATCCTCCTCTCTGTCTTAGTTTCCTTTCTGCAAACCCCGTTCAGTACTTAGAGAAATAAAAAAGTCATAAGCACCAACACTGAGGACAGGACTTCACAGCTTGAAAAGATGAAAAGTCCTTTCTTACATCTTTAACTGAAACACCTATTGTAAATTTATCTTCCAGAATCTTAAAGGGAAAATGTGGTGGGGTTTTGTTTCTTTCACAGGTTTTCCTACATCTGAAAACATTTTTTTCTCTCACTACATGTGCAAAAGTAGAAAGACAAGGGGAAAAAAAGCTCAACCATTTTTTTACTAGCATTTACATTCCATTGACAATATTTGCATTGGGCATGTTTAGACATGTCCTTTTTTTTTAGTTTCCTCAGTTTTCAGAGCAACCACATTCAGATGTTGCATCACTTCAAGACTAGGTGAAAAACATAACTAAAGTCTGAAAAGACCCTTTTCCTCACTTGATTAGATATTTTTAATTGGGGTAGCTGATCTAATTGTAACAAAAATATTTAACTCTTTTCCACCTAGTTTCCTACATGCTGCTAAAGAAATTTGTAGGGGCAGTAGATGAAAATTATTCAGTTTTGAATCATGATTGTAACTTTAATAATACAGTAACATTAATTTTTAAGAATAGCTGCTGTAAATTTAAAGTTTAATACCTTATAGTTTTAATATGTTTAATAAAAATAGTTCAAATAATTACAAAAAATCTAATGGATTAATATTTGCTTCCATATATGCTTCTGGAATTGCATATTACAACAGAATTAATATTAAATTGGATTTTATATATTATTCAAGACAAGTCTTTGTATCCCTTCTGACTAGAAAGCTGTGGATGGATGTTGCTTCCTCTTAGAGTCTTACAGCATAAACAAGGATCTGGTCACGGTGATTAAAAGGATTGTAAAAGTTACAAGAAACTTTGCAATCAAGCATGAAATTAATTGGTAGATCAGCTACACCCTGACTCCACAGGAGAGCAGAAGTCAACCTCCAGCAGCAAAAGAGAAATCCACTGCCTCTGGGAGCAAAATCCTGGTGATCCCAATGCCAGTTGTTTCTGGAGCAAAAGCAGTTGCTGCCAAGAGGAGCCACAGAAGACAGGGACCCACAAGCTTGGCGTGCTGTTCTCCCAACACAGAGACAGGGAGGGCATGCCCGGAGCAGGGTCAGGGGAAGGAAGCATCACTGCTCCCACTCACAGGCACTGCAGAGCCAGGGGGAGAAACTGGCCACTTCTGCTCCTAGTGAGTGCAGCAGAGGCAGCTGCTGCTTTTAGTAGCCAAGCTAAATGCAGACTGGCACTGTGCCACAGACATCTCCTAAATGACTTTCTTAGGCAGGGACAGAAAAGAAATCCAGTCAGATGGTCTCCAAAGCCACAGCCTTAACCACAGCTCCCTTTCCCCACTCTGCCACCTCCTGCTGCCTCTCCCCCTCCATGGTCGTGCTGTCAGAGGCGATTCACACAAGAGCAAGGCAAAATGTACTTTGTTAAAAGACCACGCTGTGCAAGCTCCCTGTTTTCCTTACTTTTGGATCAGTGGAGTGTTCAAAATTCTGCTTTTATCAGATTCAATCATCCTCTGTGAAACTCAGCAGAATTCCTCTAAACTACAGAATGACATTTCCTATCAGTTTCTTTATGTTTCACTAAAATAATACAGATATTGTATATAACCTGCAATTGGAGATTATTGAGGCACATCCTCGGAAGGCGATTAGAACAAGTACCACACTTGGCAACCTCTTTTGTATATAAAGAGGGACTGGTTCTGCCATCTTGCTTTAGTGGGGTTAAATGTACATCAATATACATACAGAAGATACTTATGGCTGTAACAATAACAGATCTGAGTGATAAGCACTGCAATTCAACAATAGAGAACCACTGTCATTTTTTGAACTATGGATGAAAAATATCAAAGAGCATATTTGCACTCTGTTATGAAGTAATGAACACATAGAATTAATTTCACATCTCACAGCCAGAATAGTGCCTGTCAGAAGATGCACTTGGATTTTAAAGTGCAAAATCCACATTTTTCCTTGCGTGCCTTTTAGGCATACCAAGCCATAGCACAGAGTCCACTGGGAGCTATGTTGTTCTAAGAGAATCATGCAAAAAGAAAATATTTGTGTCTTGGAAGCTGTAGGGGTAGGAATGGGGTTTGGATTTCCTACTCACCATTCCAGGTCTGATCACTTCAAGTAAAATAGACCAGAGCTATATCCTTGTGTTTTCCTTGCCCTCCCTTGATAGGGTGTATTTGCTTGAAACAGGGATGGAAATGCAAATGTTTCTGATTTTTCTACTGCTTACATAGACCCTTAAGTGGCTAACGGCTGGAATTCGAGGTTCTTTTTTATCTGACTAAATGACAGTAAAGAGAAATCAATAGCTGTGGGGCCAGACTAGACACTTGCTCTGACTCTGCTCTGTTAAGGAGATCTCTGTAGGCTGGCTAGGTCCATATGGTCACTGCAGGGTAAAGGGTACCAGCTTATTTCATGAGCCTTAGCTCCTCTTGGCACCACTGCCACAGCATCCTTTGGGAGACTTCTGGCAACTGGAGAGTGTGAGTAGCTGACCTGGACAGGGATACTGAAACAGCTTTCCTTGCACCTTCCCTTGTCCTCTGTACTTGAAGCACAGAAAGTCCCTTGTATTCAGACTAAGCTTTATGTTAATCAAAATTTAAACAGCATGACAAATGCAATATTTCAATTCCACATTTAAAAAGGAAAACGTGATTGTCATGAACAGACAGTCAGCAACTAAATACTTCACCTCCTAGGGGAAAATTAACTTGAATACATTGTACTCAACCAGCTTTTCTGTTTCTGTGCACTTTAATGTGTCGGCCATAAAACCTCTTCAAGAGAGGATACAGGTGCTACAGATGATTGCCTGTATAGACAGGAATAGGCAGGAGCCTGCACATTATATTTATTGGCTTGGCTGTTTATCCTTTAGGCTAAGGTCGTATGCATTAACCTAGCCACTTCCTAGGTTTATTTTAAAAGGAAAAATAAAACACACGCCTAGAGATGCTAAAATTTAAATGATTCCAGGTGTGGTGTTCAGTGATCGGTCAGTTGGGCCCTTGTTAAATCTTTTGTAAGAGATTTAATTTACTCTGCTTCTGTGAGGCATTGGTGCCTGAGCTATCTGCAGGAGGAGTGCAGCTCTGAAACAGATGAGAGCTGCACAACTGGCAGCTGAGAAAGGGACTTCACGTGGCACTGGTAGAACACAGGTTCAGCCTGCTGCATCTCTTTTGCCATGCTGTCATCAGGAGCAGGTCTGGCTGTGTGAGGGAGGGCAAACAGGGCACTGGAGTGGGGACTGGAGTCAACAAAGGCACCAGCAAGGGACACAGGCATAGCTCCTGCTGAGGGAGGGCAGTGCAAAGCCTTGGAGGAGAGGGGCATGCACATGAAGAGAGCAAAAAAGGGGATATTAGGGAAGAGCTAAAATGAATATTAGGCAAATCAGGGCAAGCCACACCTCTTTCCTTTCCCTGAACCTCCTTGGTATGCTCAGCTGTGTGACAATGATGGCTCAGCAACAGCAGCCACTTGGTAGAGGGCTGGGGTGTAAAATAGAGCAAGAAAGTGGAGGAGCCTGTTAGTGCTAGGGAGTGGAATTGGTAGAAACCTGGTCTTGATTTGGGCTCTTGGGTTATTTGCAGTAGAAAGGTAGATGCTTTCCAGATGAACACATGGAAAGAAAACAGGAATTAAGGGAAAAAATTGTGATCAACATTTGAAAGGAGTGGGAATTGCAGTACGTATTGATAGATCTTCTAACGGATATTTCATTAATTTGTTTTATTCAGGCTTGGACTAGACACTTAGAGGTTATTTAACACCACTAAATTATACTGTACACAACTAACCTCATACTGTGTATGTGGGGAGTAGGCTGGTAAATGATCAGAGTTCCAGTCTGCCTGTGTTGTTTGCTCAGAGAGCTTCTAATTGGTTGTGTTAAGCATCAACTGTATAACCATTATCACATAAGAAAAACTGCACCTGAGTGTTGGAGAAAGAGAGTGGGACATGGAAAAGATCACAGGGAAAAAGACCAGAGGGAATAGCAAACATTTAAGAGTAGGGAAAATCATGGGGCCCACAAGAGCATGAATGATAGTGACATTTTATTTTCTTTGTATAAATGCCTTTTTGACTAAGGCACTTGTATCAGGTTCCCCAGAGCTGTACTAATTGTCCAGTTCTGCCACCAACTTCCAATGTACTTCTGCAAACCACTTACTCTTTGAGAATATATAAAATATATGTTACTGTTTTCTAGACATAAAAATGTGTTCACCAGTCCTTTCCTCCCAAATCCAAACTCCATGACCTTCCTGTAAGTAAAGCTCTTTTTGAGATTTCAGTATTCTGAGGATTGCTGAGCAAAGCCTAAAATCCACCCCATCTTTTCCTGTGGTGCCTGGGGCCATCTCTTTCCACACAACTCATGAAACATGGGGACAGTGCTTACACACTGGTTTGCTACTTTCGCTGTGGTGGACAGAAGCCTCCTCACAGATAAAACAGTCTCCTCCTCTAAAACAAAAAGGCTGAAAACAAATTGTATTTCCTTAGGTGTGGCTAAGCCATATAGCATAAACAGACCTCATTTTTGTCTGCTTTTCATTTATTCCTAAGGAAAATACTGCCAGGTTATATTTAGCATTCTGGACCAGTCATGAGAAGAAGCAGTGGGCAGGGCTTGTGGTTTCTTCAAGCAATCTGCTGATCATAACATCCTGGATAATTCATTAATTCTCTGTGTAGTGAATTCTTTGGGTTTGCTTCTCTTTAGAGGTCAGTAGAACTCCTTTTCTCTGTTCCCCAAGAGAAAAAACCTTATCCAGCATTGACACCCAGACCCAGCCAGGACAAAGTGTGCCTGGAAGGTCTTTTGTTCCCACCTCCCAGGCCAGAGTTCCTGCACAGCCAGTTCACAGACAAAGAAGATCAGAAGTTTGGCACAAGCTCTTTCCCCTTTGAACTGCTCTCCAACACACCCAGACAACCATATAGGAAACAGATACCTGGTCTGTCCCAGGACTGTTGTCCATGGGAGCTGCAGGAGAAGCACAATGACACCAGGGTGAGGTGCCTCAAAGGGCACAGCAGCACCTAGAAGCCAAATTTATTCAGAAGCCCTTAATACCATTATTTAAATCTAGAGCTTATGCCAAAAAAAGGCTGGGGGTTACATCCCATACACTGAGGTTCCTTAGGCACTCAACCCTCTAACAGGGGGTTCCTCACTGTTTATTTCAGCATATTTCTCCCAGCAGATGGACCATCATTGCTACAGTTTAAGGGATTCACCTGTAAAACCAAAACAAAGCCTGTTAAGGGATTAGAGAACTTCAAGAATAGAGAAAAGAGCAGCTGTTTCCCTTTGTAGGTCAAGATGGGAAATTTTTACTTTCAGGAAATGAGTTTAATTTCTAAATACCAAAGAATAGTATGAACCTTTTTCTGATCAAAAGCAGGCTAAATATCTTCCTGATGTGGTAGACATGCCAATTGTTACAGGTAGGCTCAGTAATCGGTATAGGGCCATCCTCATTTTCTTTCTTGGAGCAAAAAGAATTTAATTATCTGCAGTTGAGATGGAATTTCTTGAAATGGAGATCAATAACTACTAAACAAACAGGCCAAAAAAGAATGAATCTAAGGGAATGGGTTGAAATAGTGAGATACATCATGAAATGTGATTAATGACACCAAGGGAAATATAAAATAGCATGTTTCCCTGGAAATGGACTGTAAGTGCACAATGTCTGCACAATATTGTGCATCTGCAGTTCTCTGTCCTGCCACCTAATATCCAAATTGTCTGCCAGTATAAACACAGCTGCTAAATGTCTTCTACAACTGCAAAAATAATGAATCTCCACTTTTTTCCCAGCTATTGAAGTATATTTTTACAGAGACAAATGCAATGTTTACCCTTGTTCAACAGGAGAAAATGCCAATGCCCGACATGTATGTCTTATTAACCCACGCTGAGAGTCAAATACCATAGATCAAAGAAATGGGATGGCTGTTTTCTAGTATCCTTAGATGAGCTGAGATTTAATGGTTTTGGCTTGAACAGTTTCTCATCTGGTTTCCACATAGACATATGCCTACCCATCGGTATAAAATCACCATTTTAGTTGGTTTTGACCATTGCTACAACAGAATCTGGCAGGACTGTGAAGGAAGGATGAGGAATCTTCTTTTTGTAGATGCTGCTTTCCACATTGTGGATTGGCGTGCAGATTCTGCTGGGTGGGGAAGAGCTGTGCTCAGCTTCTCCCCAGCCTGGAGACATAGGTCTGCAGCAGCTGGGGGCGTGGGACACTCCAAGTAACAATTTTCATGTTATAATACTAGCCTGGACTGTAAGAAGTAATTTAAGATAATTTACTAGGTTGCATTTACTGAAACAACTTCTTTTCAGAAAATATAACTAAGGAAAACCCAAGAAAAATGGAAAATGATAGTCAGGCTTTTCAAACACTGTACCCTGCTCGGACTTTGCATAGATGAAGAGAGCATAACTGGGGAAAAAAGAATGAGAGACAAAAGAGAGAAATAAGGCTCCATAAACCTAGGAAGGGTACCAATCCATTTATATACTTCCTGGAATGCTCAGAACATTTAGTCTTACTGGCCACAAGAAACCACTTTTGTTGTGCAAAAGGTTTCACACATGAACTGAAGCCAAAAGTTTTTTCATGGCACTGTGGGAAGAAAAAAAACATTACTGTACAGTTTGGTGAACTACAGACAGAAATTGGTCTGTAGGCCTGCCTGGTAAAACTTTCTGAATTCATGAAAACACTGTCACTCCCCTCAGCCTCATTGAAATCACTGGTTTGAAATTAACATCTTCTCTTACAAGAACAGAAAACTGACACCTAATCGTGCTACTGCTCCTCTTGGTTAGCTAAAATCTACAAACACACTTGTTTTTTCCCAGTTTGTCTCTCCCAACCTATGGTCCAATTTTATCTTATCTGTTACAACAATCAGCTGGCACGTTGTAGGGCAAGGAATATGCTTTTCTCTAGGCTTGTACATGAACTAGCTTCAGTCCACTTTTCCCCTAGCTGCAATAGAAATGCCACTGACATTAACCATAAATGTGAAGGTTATAATTTTTATCCTTATACAAGAAAGCATGATAGATCATAAATTTTAATAAAATTTTAGAAAAAAAATACATCAGCAATCATTAAAGACAAATAAGGAAGATTCAGTTGGTCAAACCATCATGATAAGGAGTAGGATACAACTTTAGTCCTTTGATGAAAGTTCAGTTGTCTTTATTTAAATTATTTCTTCCAGATATTTAATTGCAGCTGTTCCCAATCTATTACTCTGCCAGGCAGTTTTTGGATATCACTTTGCCACTGATCCCCTGTGATCTGGAGTTGAGCTTGACAGAGTTCAGAGCTGTGATGAGGATCAGACTGTTATGCTGGGGAGAGGGGCAGTCTGATACCTCTATAAATAATCTTTACAGTAGGTAGGTATTTCTGCACCCTTGGATCTGCATCTTGGAGTACTCTCTTTGACCATTAGAAGAAAACAAACTGAAGTGGAAATCCAGACTTTCTTGCTGCCAGACTGCAGCACACAGTTGGATCTATGAACCCAGCTCTCCAAGCTAGTTAGGCATGAGTTTGAACTCCAAGTCTTTGTATTTCTGTTTAATAGCATCACATTTTAAGTAAAGGCTAGAGCTGAAACAAACAGTTGCTCCAGCTGAGAGGCTGTGTTTGCATGCTGTTCCCATCCTCTGGGCTGGCCCCGAGGAGCAGAGCTCAGCACACAGCACTGCTCTTCCCAAGCAGCACGGCTTGGGATGCTGCCTCACGGGGGTGGGATAAGGTCGCAGTGCTAGGTACAGCTGTTGGTTGTGCTGCAGTAAAAACAGGCTAATGCCTTTAAAGTCTGTGGATTTATTCAATCCCACAGTTATTCTGGCATAAATCACAGCAGGAATTTGACTACAGCAGCAATATGGGAAGAGGTAGGCATAAAATACAATGAGAGCAGACATGCTGAAGACAGTGTCTCATATTGTGCCCCAAAAGCAGTCAGGAGAGCACAGGGGATAAAGAGTGCAGAGCTGAGAGTCCTCCTTGGACATTCTGCCTGGAAAAGCAGCAGTTGAGAAGTGGTCAAGTACCAATAAACAAATATAATTGTGCTCTCACGGTTTTTACACAAAGGGCATCCATATCACATTATGAAAGAAGTGGGGAGGCCTGTCAGCCTCATTTATATTTCCCTTATTCACTCTGCTTTTAAAAACCCACAAGTTTCCCATGTTTATGAGCCTGCTAAAACACATGGCATTTCACAAAAATAGACATATATGACTGCAGACTCTCAAGGTAATAAAGAATGCTTGGATAAGGATGCTGGTCACTGGGAAGGCACCACTTACTATGAAAAGTCCTTGGATGATGCAGAGGAAAAGCTTGCCAAATGCAATGGAAAAAATTTAGTGGCCTGGTCATTACCAGAGATCAGTGTGTGTAATTCCCAGCCACTTC
The DNA here is from genome assembly GCA_013389925.1 of Aegithalos caudatus. Lineage (NCBI taxonomy): Eukaryota > Metazoa > Chordata > Aves > Passeriformes > Aegithalidae > Aegithalos > Aegithalos caudatus. The sequence continues at coordinate 160,592 of WEIU01016102.1, read as the reverse complement.
AATGGGAGTCACTCTTAGGTACTGTCCTGTGATGGTTGGACCTGAGGGATTCTAAGAACAGCGAATAGAAAACCAAGCCCTGGATCTAACTCTATATCCCCTCTGAGGCTACAGGAGAAAAACAAAACACAACAAAATAGGAGAAGCAATTTTCAACAAAACTGTTGAAAACACAACTTCCTTCCTTAACATCATTCATGTTGCCAACAAAACAAATCCAAGTGATCACCACAAACACACACCTCTCAGGAAGTCTGCCCTCACTGCTGGCTTCAAACATTTGCTGGGTTTTTACAGTGCTGAAATTATTCCTGCAGCAAATCCTGGAATTACAGTGAGGCACCACCCTGTCTGTGGTTGCAGGCTGCACAGACAAAGCCTTGGAGAGAATGCTGGGTGCTTCCTCTGGTGAAGCAAGGGTGGAAGGGGGCTCCAGCTGTCCTGTGCCTCCCCACCCCTTGCCAGGGATTTGCTTCCTGCCTGGGAGTGCCCTCCAAACCCCAGGGCTGCCAGCCTGGGCAGCCAGTACGTGCCAGGGATGTGTGTGCAGCTCCTTCTCTCCAGTCATCCTTGCTGCGACCTGTCATCTTTTCCATGTAGCCACACAACATTTGAAAGAACAAAACTGCGGGTAGGATACCTTTCATAATAATAAATAGGAATAGCAGTGCTTTTTGTGAATTTAGGTCAATGCATCACCCTTAGAGCGCATTATAAATTCATCAGAATCACAGCCTGAAGAAAATTTTATTCCCCGGCACCAGCTGCTTTTAGCTATGCCACAGATCTTTAGCAGAATTTAAACTCCAGATTAAGTATTGATTGAGTTTAAATAAATTATAATATGTTATAACGAGAAAGCTGGACTCTGGCTGGTATAGATGGTTTCCCTTTTTACCTCCTTTCTCACCTCAAATATTAACAAACTTATTAGTTGCATTTTAACTGCACTGAACAACCTATTCAGAAATGTATAATATTGAAGTACTAATTTAAGCAGCACCTTCATGTACTTGACATGGGAATGAGTAGAAATTTTAAACTAGGTACAGAATAAATATATCAACTTAAAGGATTATGTGAATAGGAACAAATTCCTAAAGACTTCTTAAAGACAGAGGGAAAGTAAATGCAAAACTGCAGCTTCTATTAACATGTGATTATATTTCAGATGCTTTGTTCCTTTTTTAATGTTTGAAAACATCTCTGTAGTGATGGCTACCAACCAGCTGCAACATAAGGATCCACACTTTTGTCGTGTTCAGTAGCATCAGCTGCTTGTATACCCAGCACATTTTTTCTGGATGACAAACAGATGAACCTATCATTTTAAACTATATTTAATAGGGAATGAAAACTTACATGAGCAGGTATTCAAAATGTAACTGTGATACAGTTACCATAGACAACTAAGAAACACAAGCCCAAATTTTACAGAAAAAAAGCCCAAAAAACAACAACTATCTTCTGTACTGCTAAAAGAGGACAAGAGGACACATAAGGACATATAGTTTTGTGTTTGACCTATTTTGGTTGATTTAATTTTCAGATTTTGTAAGCCAAGCTCCAGTGAGTTCCTGAGGAAAAAATTCTAACTGGCATTTTACTGTGAGTCAACCCTCACACAAAAAGTGCTTTGTGAATCAAGATAACATTAGAAGCTGTCTAGCTGCACGTACCAAAGTACCAGTTTGGACAAAAAAAACCAGAACTGTAATGGACTTCTAATAGCAATAATACTTTGCACTTCTCAACTATTTTTCAATTTGAGATGTCTAAGTGTTTTGCAGTGCATTGACAATTAAGCCTATCACTTGGAAACTTCTTTTCAGTAGAAAAAAACTGTCATAATTTTACTGATGATGAAACTGAGGTGTAGAGAGGTTGAATGATCTTCATAAGATCTTACAGCAAACATGATGCCAGTGCATCATCAGAAATGCCAGGCAGTACTTTGGAACTCCAGCAAGGGCACTAACCCCCATTTCCTAACAGCCTATCTGCTGTATGTTTGACTAATGTTTCACCAGCTTTGTGACCAACAGAATTCATCTCTTCATTTAGAGGTAGCTTATTTCCTGGTGCTGTTCTTACCAAACAGATGACAGGAACAGTAATTCTTTTAATGAAAGTGCAGTTTGTGGTACCACAGCAATCCAGATAAAGTCCACTTTCAGATGGAATGAGCGCCTGAAATTGCATATAGTACCACATTGCATATAGACATAGAGTGATAAAATTGAGTCTACTTAACATGGTAAGCAATCATCCCTTTTAAGAAACAAGCCTAGAACTTTACCAGCAATATTGTTCTCAGAATATGCACATAGCAGGGTCATAATCTTTTCTCTCCTAAGTTCTTCACTGTGAATAGAGATAGCAAGCTTTGAGTCTGACTGTTCTTTTTTTAGTTACCACTGAACAGCTGTGTTATTTATTGCTTTCTTTCCATTCTCTGCTAAGAATTATGCAATTGCTTTCTTTTCCTGAAAAATATAAGGGAGGATTTCTCCAAATGTCTCTTTTTTTAGTTAGACTTTACACCAGAGTTAGAATAACCCAGCGCTTCTTTGAGGCACTAATAAAAGCAAGAGGAAGTGGAATTACATTTTGCAATGCTGTACATTTTCACCTGCCTACACCTAGTTAGCTACCACTGAAATCTCCTTGGTATTTAACCCTGGACATCTAAGCTTCTGTCTGGCCACGCAGGGTTAGCAGTGGCCCTAGTCTGTGTAAGTGCATTGCTGCAAGGGTAATGCAAAGGCCTTGAGGGATTAGCACAGAAATGCCACGAAGCTGAGCACTTTGCCTAAGCCCCATCTGTGACCAGGGCTGTATATCCACCCTCTGGATGTGGCAGCCCCGAGTGAAATTGAGGAGCAGTGACAGGGAGGTGAGAGATGGAGCTCAAGGATCAGGCAGTAAGAGCACAGATGACACAGCTGTACCTGTTACACCGTGAGATGAGGGAGGATGCTGCCCCATCACTGGGCTTGCTTTAACACTAATCCCAAATCACTGCTGGAGCATGGTTATCTGGGAATATGTGAGGGACTTCCTCATGGCCTGGATGTAATCGGTTATTTTGGGGGAATGAATGAGGCTCAAATTTGGTAATCCCCACTAAAAAAACCCTATGCATCTTATGCTACTGTATGGTAGATACATTCTCTACAGTCAGAGAAAGAGTTTCAGGGATTACCTGTATGCATTTCCCATATATCTGTCACTTTGTACATGGAAACACTCAGGAAGAAACAGCAAAAGGTGTGGCTAATAGCAGTTGTAGTGCTAACCCACTTAGGTCATGGTTAGGTAGGGTAAAAATGGCTAAGACTATGACAGCTGCAGAGCAGAAAAATGTTTATGATTTCTAAAATTTATATCTTGCTACTTAAGAAAATTCTAGTTTATGAAAGAAAATTCAACAGTGTAACATCTCACTTTCCTCCTTGTCCTGTTTTATAGAGATACAACTCCTTTCCAAATCTTTGGACAGATAACTGATCTAATGCATGAAGCCAGTCCACGCAGTGGTCACTGTATCATATAGATCTAATACATTACAGATTATCTTTTTCCATGCATCTATGATTCTGATAGTTTTATATTTGCATGCTGTTGTTTTGTCTTTGCTTGAAAAACAATTGAATTTTAGATTAATAAAATAACAGAGACTATGCAAAGACCTATGTGATGATGGCTAGCTACAACTGAAAATTCTTTAGCCTGAAAGCCTGGCAAGATTCTGAAGGGAAGTGTTAAAGCAAGCTGACAGAAATCCCCTGCAGTGCTTAAGAAAAAAACTCAGCTCTCCCTCCTCCCAGCTAAACCCTGAAACAAGGTCAATGCACTAAAAGGCTCTGGAAGTAATTTTTTTTATAAATAAATATCCTGGGGAATTAGTGCAGCAAGTGCCACAGTCATGTCTCAGAAATAAAGGTAGCTGTAAGTATGTGAGCATTTCCTTTACGTGCTAGGGATGGCACACATCTGTCAAGGTGAGATTGCTACAGAAGAAGCAATATTTTTTTCTCAATTAGAAAACTGATCATAACCTTGAATCAGCAAGTTTTAAAAGTCCATGCCTAGTGCTGTCTGTGAACAATCCTTGCTATGCTGGAGTCACAGATCCCTGAAAGGCCACATTGTGGCTCTAACAAATAAAATGCAGGAGTAAAGGCAGAAGCCTCCCAATTATGAACTAGTGGTGAGCTTCCAAAGCTTTGGTCAGCTACTCTGCTGACCACACTCTGACACCCTGATAGTCACCTCTGATTGAGTCCTGCCTGTCATGGCAAGTGCCTTTTTTACCCATCTGATCTGTTCAGATACTGCATTATGGCACAGCAGTAATTAGTTTTTCTTTAAAAGGGATCAAAAGTTCCAGTCTCCTATGACTGCAATCAATGGCAACCATTTCCCTCATCAACAGGGCATGAATTATACAAATATTCACTGTAAATCTAAGTAAGGCAACTGAAGAAGGTGAAAAAATTGCATTCTTTGGGAAGGACGTAATAATTCGGGAATTTACGTATTATTTGGTGACATCGATGGGATGCTTTGCCCTAGCTTGGATCAGCTTTTTAAAAATTATTTCAGCTCTTCCACTTTAATTTTATCCAGAAAGCTTCTCTTTCATTTGCTGAAAGGAGAAGAATATGGAAGAAGGGGGATCAGTCAATCACAAATCCACTTATCTTCACTGCATCTGTGATGTTGTTCCCTAAGCAGCAGTAATCTCCTACATTCAGGAAACCTGTGCAGGTTTCTCACCAGAAAAGCACAACATCTGATCCAGTGTGAACACTGCAGTCAAGGACTGGAAGAAATAAAAGAAATTAAAACCCAACCTAAACAAAAGTCCAAACCAAAACCTTTTAATTTCTTCTTCATCAGGATATTGAGTAGCAGCTATTTAAATGAAGAAGATATTTATGCCTCCCTCTTCTGGAAGATATTTCCTAAGGTTTAAAATGCAGATAAAAAGGCTTAAAATTCTATATTAGCACAGCCTGATTTTCAGTAGAGCTTATTACTGCCTGTCATGCAGCTGGCTTTCTTTCTTTCTTTGGAAGTTTGAGGTTCTTTACACAGAAAATGATGTTTCCAAAATACAGTCGAGAATCCTGGTGTTACAGTTGTTTTCAGAGCCACTATGTACATTACTAATGGTGTACATGAGTCCCTTGACTGACTCCACTGCACATGCTGAGATTACCAGCTACCAAAACATCATTATAAATTATAAGGTAAGGAGAATGAGGCCAGCTTTATATTTCTGACTTGGTGAAGGTGTTGATAGCTTGTAGTGAGTGGAAATTCTTGTAAAAAATGAGGTTGGAAAACGTTTTTTTTCCTGAACTGTTAAAATGATAAATACTAAATAAACAGCTGCAAGTGAAATGGTTCCCTGCTGTCCAACAACTACTTTTCTAAACACCTAAGAAAGTATTCATAAATACAGCCAAGTTCAGGTCTGATATCCAATGTAAATAAGGTACATACAAAGTACTGGTCACTTCATAGTTTTCCCAATGTATTCTTTTAAATTGCAAACAGGAAGACCTCTAATAGTCCACAGCTCCCAGTTCAGAAAAGACTTGTCTGGATATTTTAACTGGATATTACTGAAAATTACTATAAATAGGAAAAAATCAGCAAAATACTTAGCCAAAAACGAAATGTATATGCATAAGGCTATGTGCTCCATTTCTATATCTCACAGAGAGAAGAATAAACTCCCACCTTATGTTGTCTTTCCATAGTAGTCCAAACATGTTGGGAGTTGAGTTATAGACTAATACAGATTTCAAATATGGTGAAGAGTGGTTGAGGAAAAATGAAACATAGATGCATTTGGCCAATTTAAAATGTACAAGCTAGGACTGCAAGTCATTTAAATATATACAACCCCTGTCTTATCTTGAACATGATCATAGCTGTCGCCAGTGAGTAGACGAGGAACTGCTTGGCACTCTGCTTCTGTTAACTCCTTCGAAGAGCAAACACTGTTCAATTAAAAAACTTGTGGGATTCTTTCCTTTACAGAATCATGTAAACAAACATCTTCTCATTTAATCTGTTTAATTAAGTGTTATTTACTACCAGTTTCTGAAGCACTTCAGATAATAAAACCTAAATCCTTGATCCTAGTGGGAATTTTAAGTGTCAGTTTTTTTAAAAAATACTGTTACCCATTAAATGTTTTAACTATGGCTTTAGGAATTTTAAGAAAGCCTCATAATTTTTAATGTCTTGATCTCTATGTCTTAAAAGGTAAGTAACTTTTTGACCTACTTTAACTGTTTCAGACTCTTTTAATGGAATATGCAATCAATACATTAATAACATCCCATGCATTAGCACTGAATATACTAGGTTAAAAGGGGCACAGGTTTTCTATGAAGCCTTTTTAAACTTTCCTTTTCTGAATTTTCCTCAATCTTGGAGTCAGTAGATCCAGTCCTAAATCTACTACTACAGTCTGAACAATGATGCCACGAAAGCATCTGTAACCTGTTAAATATCACATGGTATATACCTTTTCAATTCCTGTACATTGCCCTCAATATCAGAAATTCACACCATGTATGACAAAGGTCTCAGCCTGCAAGAGAGAGGCTGCAAATGGGGCATGAGAGTCTGGAAAGTCATCAGGAACATTCTGCAGAACTGGAAAGGAACTAAATTCTGTTTTAGGCCATTTTTGAATCTTTTTTTTTTTACAATAATGTACAGCATTTCCATAAGTGTTNTTTTTTTTTTTTTTTAGTGAAATAACATTACTAATTTTAAATTCAGATGGAACAGGAAGGGAAAATAAAAATTTATTTCTTGCTCCTACTAAGATTATTTTATCCTTTTCTAATTTTAGTTCTTTTCACGTTTTGTTTGTTAGGCATAACTGGGTCAACACTTTCATTCTTTCAGGTTGAAAATCCTGTCTGAAGAAAAGAAGTTACTTGTCACGAAGCAAAGCAAATGACTGTGAATAATTTATAAGAAAGTAAAAATATTCTGCTTTTGAGATTTTAACAGGAGAACAACCCCAAGTTATAAATTATTATAATTACACTGGAATATGCTCTCCATCCTCTTACTCTTTTGCTCTGCTCACTGCCATAATACTTCTTGCTTGAATGGGTAACAGTCTCTTGAGCAGCACAGTCATGGGTCCCCCCAGGTTTGGGGACAGTGCCCTTCAGACCATGAATTTATCACAACCCTGCTCCACGCTTCTCAAGATATTTATTAGAACTCCTGCAGATTTCTCTCTTTCTAGAGGATAAAATGCAAATATATATCAAAGTCCAGTGGGATGTGAGGTGAGGACTGACACGGCTGGGGGCTCCAGAAGGAAAACTGGTGCTCACAGGAGATTCTGGGAGCATTATTAAGCCATATCCCAGATCTGCACCCCTACTGCTCAGGTGCAAAGCAACACAGAGATAGGTAGGTATTTAAATTCTTGGGATTTGTTTAGTTCTAGATCCTAAAGGCCACAGTGTTCAGGGGTATTTGCTGTCATAATGCAATTGTTATACTACAGTGTATTTCTCTGTATAAAGGTGGTAAAGTGAAGAAATAAAACATATTTAATGGAAAAGTAGAGATTACAGCAGCTTGGTTTGCTGAGAAACCAGTTTCACTAATGCTCTTATTAAAATGTCTGAAATGAATGTGTCAATTCTCTGTGGCTCCAAGGGAAGAAGATGAATTACTTAATATCAAAGTCTGTCACTTCTTTGAATGTTTTTATACACTTTCTGCAATACAACATCTCTAGTGTACTAATACTGGCGTAAACTACTGTGATTTCCAGCATCTTGTTCTCAATAATACACTTATTTTTCAGAATAACATTTAGAAGCACAAGTGGAAGGACTAAGACATAGCAATGGATATGTACAACAGCTTCCATAAAGTTCATGAAACTGAACCTAATTTGCCACTGAACTCCGTAAGTTCTTATGACCTCTTGTGCCAAGCAATCTTTGGAGATCCTCACCCACTGCTTACCCAGAGAGCAGACTGGCAGGAGAGGGAAAGGACAGGCAGCTCACAGGTCCTTACATGTGCAAGATTTCAGCCATGCATTCCATAATTTCACATAAGGTGTGGTCACGTACTCAAAGATTGCTGCTACCAATGTGCTCCCACAGGAGAGACTCAGTTATCAAGGCCTGCAGGAAGAGTTGGAAGTGTGTAATTCCTACTGCTCATCTTGCTTGCCATGTTGTGGGTCAGCCACTGTTGGTGACAGCCTGAGCCTTGGGGGACATTGAACATGTTTCTTCAACCTTACCCTTGGCTTATGGCAGTTATTAATGTGAAACCTCTGCCTAATATCCCCCTAAACCTCTCCATAAAAAACTAAATTCCTGATTGACACATGTTTGCCTGCTCATTTATCACTCAGGGAGGATGTAAAAATTCTTTGATCAAAAACTGGTGGGGAAGTTGACATTCATTTTCAAGTTGAAGACCTATCTAAGGAGTGGTGTAAGGAGGCCCAGGCTTGCTGAAAATAGCCCTGCTTTAGATTTGCCTTTCTGGGAGAATTATAATTTTAAATTTAAGTCCACAAATTTTAGACTTCAGAAAAGACAAAATATCTGTGAACACATTCTGAACATCCCAACTGATTGGTCCCAGGCACACTGAGTTCCAAGTGTGCATGATATCTTTTATTTTTTACACACTATTTATATTTGACCTTGTCTGACCTTCTATTTCGGGACACTAATTAGATTCTTCTGAGCTTTGCAGTCATTAACAATCTCAGTGAAATTGCACCTCTCCATGTTGGAATTACACTTCCCACTTTACTTATTCTCTTTGCTACCTACAAGCTTGAACCAAAATATCCACACTTCTCATATTGCTTTCTTATCCAACCACTTGTACATTCATGAAAAAACACCAGTGCAATTGAGCAACTCAAATCTGTACATTCTGGCTGTGCATAAAAGAAGATGTGCTTTGATTCTTCCCCTCATAAAAATATACTAAGCAATAGAAATTAAAGTTTATTAGTCACAGTTGTACTAAGAATTAAAAATAAACTATCCCCAGCAGGTCACTACTGAACAGTATCCAATATATGACTGATCTGCAGGATTTTCAGGAGAGTAATTCTTTGACTACCCTCTAAGAAACTCTTGCCTAAATCAAAAGCAGCCTTGGGTAAGTGCTGATCACCCTTCTTGTGATTTTCACAACTCCCTCTGTGATTTTAATACCCAATTCCATTAACTTCAGCACTAGGCCTGCTAATCCTGTAGGTAGGCTAGAAACATCTTAGCTGTATGCAGGTACTTCAGAGATTATAATGCTAATCACCCACATTTAGCTGCTACTATCAGTATGAGAAGGAAAACCAACCAGGAGAGAGACAAGCTTGAATTAACAGACATATCCCATATGCTTTTTGCCTTTTTCTGAGCAAGAATAACTCAGTCTTCTCTCTGTCATCCTTATCCTAAAGTTTTGGAGCCCAAAGCACCACATAGCTTTGAGCAAAGGGTAGTCTGAAGAACAAAAAACGTTTTTGGGGAAGGGTTTTTTCCTTCCCTTCAGTGGGACATTTCCTTATTATAATATCAAAAATTTACCAGTTTTATTCTGGAGAATAAAATGTACTTCTGCAGGAAAGATATGAGATATACTCATCTGGATGTGATTCTAGTGATCCTTCACTAGGCAAATGTTCACCTGAACACTGACAGCTGTTGAAATCTCCTCACTTACAATGCAATGGCCTTTAGAAAAACAAAAAATGAGCACTTGTATTTTCAACAGATTTTACTCCTAGGAGACCAGCTGCTGTGTCCAATTAACCTGTATGCTCCTCCTTAGGCATAAAAGGGGGAGAGAAAGGGGGATATTCTGTGATCGTAACTGTATTTTCACTTTTTTTGGTCCTGGTTTATGGATTTTTCAGTGTTTTTCTTGATGTAAAAGTACAAAGGACTGCACATGGTGCAAGGCAGCCAAGAACAGAAATATTTACAATGATAAATTACTTGCTTTATTATAGCCATATACTGGAGCAACTACCAAAATAGCAATAATATAAAATAATTCATGCCTGTGGATCGTAGATTAATAGAATTGCTAACCATTTTCTTTTACTTCATCCTAAAAAACCCTATTATGGCATTTTTCTGCTACAGGCAAAAGAAAGAGAAAAGCTCTCCGTATGCTATGGATTGAAATAAAGGAAAGTTAAGGGAAGTTAAGTTTCCTTTGAATGAATTTTTCAAACTGTATGTGGAAAACCACATGAGAAAATATATGAGCATGCACTTGCAGAAAAACCCTTTTGGCCTTCTGTAATGCCAATTAGAGAGCAAAGACATACTTGTTTCACTAAGAAAGTGTGTGTCTTCATAGCCAGAGTAGGAGAGAAGATGGATGCTGGAGATGGCCCTGAGCAGAAACCTCAATTTATTCCTGTCAATGTTGAAAAAATGATTTGAACCCTGTTTTCCCAATGAAGAAAAAAGAACCTCATAAGAAATGGCTCCAGACCTCCCAGGATGAAAAGCAGTTACTGAAAAGACCTTAGAAGGCAGAAGAACTAATAACAGAAATAAGAAAACCTGCAAGAATTAAAACCAAATAACCCTCCAACAAACATTAATCAGCAGGAAAAGATACTTCTTAAAGGCTGGAAAATATAGGAGTAAACAGAGAATTGACAAAAGTGGAGTTTAGCTCATATAGCTAAAGAAGTTATGGAGATCGACAAATGATTTTCAACTGTACACACAAATAGAACTAAGGAAAATAAAGGTGGTAGCACAAGTATTTGAGGAAAAAGAGAAGCATGGATAAGACTCATGTAAATGCATGGAAGTATGAAAACTGACAAAAGTAGGAAGTGGGATAAAAAGCTGTATTGCTTTTGTACAGAACTATCATGGCAGAGCAGGCCATCAAACTATCTGGCAGAACTTTTTTGCTTGACAAAGATATTTAAAATATTAGATGCTTGTGATCAAGGAATTTGAGAGTGCTGCCACATAAGAAATTAGTTCATCTGAGGAGGAGAGTACAAATGGGGATGGGACTGGTGGGGAGGGACACCACTGTGTTATGTAGAAAAGAGAAGTTCTGGACTGGACACTCCCTAGAAGATACTTTTCTCCAAGGACCAGTGTGGGAACAGATGCTGTTTCACATTTTCAATAGTGATTGTCATAGAAAAGAGAGAAGTATGTGAATGGAATTTAGTGATGACACTGAAGAGGGAAGAATTGTATATTTGGGGATATTCCAAATATCATGGAGGAAATTCTAGTTGACAATAGAAAAAAGTGATAGTAACAGTGAGAAATTCAGTAGTAGAAAATTCAAAGGGAATTATAATTTTAATAAAGAACCCAGGGCATTGGAGTGGAAAAGTACAGGGTATGGGAGGATCACAGGATAGTTATACATCCCTTGTAATTAATTTGTGAAAAAGGAAAATGCAGTCCTAATATCCTAGGTGCAGTATTTCCATTGACGAGTAGACACACTGTTGACCAATTGCGTAGTATGTACAATGATAGTTCACTCAGAAAAGCTATATTAAAATATGTGACATGAGAACTGAAACTATTACTGAAACTATGCTTACTTTGCCAAGGAAAAGTGAAAGTGCACTGTTTTCAAATAGAACAAACAAACCCCAGTTTCCATTGTTCTACAGATCTGACCTTGCTGCACACTCTAAGACACCTGCTGTCCTTTGCTCAGGTCTTGGGCAGTGACTGCAGCCTCTCACTTTGGGTGTTGTTGCATCCCTGTTGCAGAAGCCACAGTGTGCATTCCTCAGAAATGCAGAGCACAGGAGAGTCCAGCATGTCTCTGCCTGGTGACTTCACTGCTTTATCTGGAGTGAGGCCCTTGGGTAGACTCTGCTCTCCCAGCTCCCCTGCCAGGGGAACCAGGCCTGGCAGTTCAGGGATTGCCTTCTGGCTGGATGGACCTGCACGTCCTGACTGTGACAAGGAAGTGAAAAGGGAGAACTTGTTCCCCATCTGTGACACCAAGACCTGTGTTAATCACTCCCCCTGTAAGTGGCCCCTCATCAGTTCAGAGCTACAGTTCCCACAACAGTCAGATCCTTAATTTGGCTGTTTCCACTGGCCAGCCCAACAAACTGCTCAGTGCAGCAATAACCAATGAAATGTGAGATTTCCTGCAAAACCATCACCTGCTGACCGTGTGCCTGCTCCTGGGTACCCACTGCTCACCCCTCAGGGAGGATCTCTGCTGGCCACGGGGACAGATCTGTGGGCAGCAGCAGCAGTGGTTTCACAGGGTGCACAGTCAGGCTGGTGACCTCCTTATCTGAAATCTGGTATTGCTTGGGACTACTGGGATACAGATAATCCTTTGACTTAATTTAGAGCTGCTCAACAGGCAAGAATCTGCTTCAGCTCCGTGAAAGAGAGAGTTCTTTGATAAAGATGGTACAACAATAAGAAGTGTGATATTTTTTGATAGCTATTCCCATTACACTCACATGCTTGTCCAGCATGCCCATGGGTCATATAGCTCATGACTAAGTTCCTTTTCTTTGCTATAGGATGAATCTGTAACCAGTGAATCTACATGTGGGCAATCCTACATGAGACAGAGCCAGCAGGAGACAAAACGAGGCAAAGAGGATTGCATCTGACAGAGCTGTTTAAATAAATTGTTAATTTTCTTAGAATACCAGGGGACCTGTCTGTAGCACCAAATCTCCATAGGTTGTAATCTTATGAGCCATCTGTCTCCATGTGTACTAGAGAAGGCTATGGACCTGGGAGGATGATGAATTATTGGGATGTAAATATTGAAGGAGTGGGAGATTATTCCAATATCTAATCTTGCATCTCAGATGATGGGTTCCCCAGCCTCCTACTGTGCTAAAGGAATACAGGGCTCTCAAAAGCTCTGAAATGCACATGCATTTAGCAATTTTGGTAAATTTTACTGTTAGTTGGGTGAATCTGCCTATGTTTTAATTTTCTTTTAAATAGATAATCTATCCACTAAAATGAAAAACGCTATATTAGCATTATATGTTGTAAATAACAATCCAAAACATAGGAAAAACAGTCCATTCAATTTATATACCTTTAAGACCTATTACAAACCCATGTTTTCATTCAGCTTTGCAAAGGATAAGGACTGGGTTAAAACCAAATAGTACTTGTTCATCTTTTGTAGGAGAGATGTATCTTGGAGGAAAAGAGCTCAATAAGTTCTTAATGGTTTAGGGTATATATTACATTTACTTTCTAAAATTAATAAACTTGGTGTGTAATGATGTCCTGCTTTAGAGGAAATTTGGGAGGAAACCTCCAACAAAGTTCCTCTAGAAAACAGCCCCTCCCCCACCATTTTGGGAGACACTTCTCCTTTGGGAGAAGTGGACAAAACTGTGTTTAACAAGCAAAGCACTCACAAACTTGGAAAAATGAATAATATTAAACAATGGAACCTCTCACAGTTCTGAAGAGATGGCAAATTCAGACAGTCCTTGCCATGGGGTGCAGCTCAGCTGGCTCAGTCTCTCCTCAGTCCCTCCTGCCCTGGACAATGCCACGTCCCAGGCCTGGTGGGCGTCAGGTGTGAGCTCCTGGTGTTTTCTGGGGTTTCAGTCCAGAGCAGGGCCCATCAGCTCCAAGAAAGAGAAAAGCCACAGTCCAGAGAACTTCCCTGCCTCAGCCAGCTAAAACCCACCTAAAAGCACAGGAGAGCTCCCCTGCAGTCCCTGCTGCAGACAGCTCAGTCCAGGAGAAGGAAAGGGGGGAGCAGGAGCAGCATCTGCAAACAAACTGCACCCCTCTTCTGCCCCCTTCACTCTCAGAGCCAGACTGAAAGGTGCAGATCCTAATATCCAGCATAAACAGAACAGACAGCTGGGGATACAGGCATCATAAAGATACCCTAGGACAAATGGAAGGTTATCTTTTTAGTCTAAATTAAATATTCAAAATGAGGTCAGGTCTGTGGCCATGAAATGAATTTACTTCTATATCCCTCTTCTGAATAATGATGTGACTTCTTTGAAAGACTAATAAATATCAACTCAAAACCCCTTCAGTGTAATAGTTCATGTCCTCTGTGGCTTTATATCTCAGGGGAGACAATATATTCTTATGGTAGAAGAGAAGAGCTTTAGGAGACCTGTATTTAAATCTAGTTGAAGAGCTGAGAGGTTTGAAAGAGTAGGAGCCAAACTATCTTTAGAAGTATCCTTCATTCACCTTTCTTTGAATTTCTCCACTGCAGCAGTATTTATATGCCTATGTAAAGCAATTTAAATATCTTTGCCTGAACTGTATGCATATTTTTAATTGGAATCTATTATGTATTAATTATAATTTACAAAGAAACTATCACATACTTCAAGTTCTTACAGTTATTTTTAGATTCGTGCTGTGAAATGCAACTCCTGCATTTTAATAAATATTTAACTGAGTGCCTTCTCTCTTAACTGTGAAGATTATTGACTGTAAAACTCAACACAAAACCACTTCCTAGATTCTGCTTTAGCCACCTAACTTAATAAAGCACCACAACTTCTCATAGAAAAAATAAGAAAATACTCTTTCTACCTTAGCCCAAATCACCACCACGAGCCCTGTTTTATTTCCTTTGCACTTAACTGCCAATCTATTTTTTGATATACAAGAGATTAAAACATTTATAAACCAATTATATAAACCATTTATAAAAAATTATAAACCATTTATAAACCAAGTCTATAGGTGAAAGAAATACCATATATCAACTTCACTGAATAATGTAAAAAGTCTTATAAATCAGATGAGAAATACCAATTGTCCTCTTCTGATTATCTCCAGTGAAAGCACATTTCATAGATGGACTTCCATCATTATAATCTTCATATAAATCTATACATACTGGAACTTACAGCATTTTACAAACTTTTCAAGAGCTCTGTCTCCTCTGTGGAAGGCTTTTCTTTCTGGAATTTCTAATCATACCTTAAAAAACTATACAAAGCAAAAAAAACCCAAAAACCCACTTCCACTGAAGGAAGATGCCAGAAGAGTAGGTTTCTCAGCTGAACAGCCCTAACGAATACTGACAAAGATGAGTGTTTTGGTGTGATCCAAGAATATGTAGGAACAAGTTTAAACAAAAATTAGAGGTAGAATAATCTTTATAAAGGCACGATGGAGTCATGCAGAAATTTGCAATGTAATAAATTGGCCAAGAGCTGAAATAATTTTGTAGTTTTGATAATTTAGAAATGAGTTCTCCAAGGGACATTAGCAATGGATTTCAGACATTTGTTAGAGAATAAATCATGCTCTAATTGCTAAAATGGTTCCAATGAACTAGAAAGCACATGGCAGTGCAAAGCAAACAATGTTACCAACCTTGTCAAAGACTCCAAAACTGCAGTTTCTGCATGTCAAATAACAGCACTCTCACTTAACCCTTTATTTGCATACTCTTTTTGGAAATAAAAAGAACTTGCCCTTATCTGTTGCAGTAGAGACGGACAAGACACCTTCATGCAACAAATAGCAATCTTTATTGTTCACAGTTCATATTTATATGGTTTCTAAAAGCATTGTGTTCCGTTCTAATTAGTTAGTGACTTTTTGCTACCCAGTTCAGTGGTTAGTAGTTGCTCATGTATGTGCTTGCTAAAGGCTTTCCTCCTTAAAGGTGTTTACACTCTTTTCTCATGGGTACAAGCTGATTCTCCCAGGGCAGATTCCTTTTCTTACAGGTACAGACTGACCAAGTCAAAGTCACTTGTATCTGTGAGGGCTGTCAGCCATCACAGTATCCATCTTTTGAGCCATTAGACTATCTTTTTAAAAACAAATAGTGTGCACTGAGAATACAGACTCCTTTCTTTTTACAAATGCTGGACCATTGTATAATCTCTTTCTTCTGAATGAAACCAACAAATTCAATCCAAATAACCAGTACACAAAAATAGATGTCCAATTAAAAAAAACCCTAAATTTGAAAATTATATTGAGAAGAGGCTTTTGAACCATTGATACTTCAGCCCTGCTACTTGAGAGCTGTAGACACCTCTTGGACAAAATCTTCATTATTATGATTTTATTGCAGAGAGAAAATTGCTTTTTAAAAGAACCTCAGGATACAGACAAATGAAGAGGTAGGAGGAACATATTTATATTCACCTCATCAGGAGGTATTCAGGCTAAATAAAAAATAGTGCATCATTATCTTGTTTGTTTGGTTTGGTTTTGGCATTTTCAGTAGTTGTTTCAGTAGGAGGTTGGTGGGACTTGAGACCAAAACTTTGGCGTATAACCCTAGAATATTCCTCCTAGAATTGGGTCAGCTCATGACACAGAGATGCAAACTTCTTTTAATGACTTTGGGTCTCTTCTAATGGGAAAACATAAAATACTTAATATGTTATGAGTTGATTTATAAATATCATAGAAGCATTTTTCTTAGCAAGGCATAAAATTGTGGATATGTGTTATGCCATATATAGAAGATAAGGATGTTTTTACATTGGGATGTTTTTGCAGAATAACCCAAATATCAGAAGATTTATTGGCTTACTTTTCTCTTTCCTGTCCTTTGTTTTAGGCAGTTTACTCAAATTGTTGACCTTATTTTTACACTGTGATTGACACAACTGTGGCTTTTCAATTCTCCTTGTTTACTTTTTTTCTTGCCTTGCATTTCAGACTGGACTGCAATGGCTACACATTAGCAAATGCTTCCAGGTCCAGCTTTCAGTAAATTAACCCTTTGAGAGCTGGAGACAATTACTCTCAGCCTGTTCCTCCCCAGGCCCTGCCCAGGAGTGGCAGAGGAGAGCAGAGCTCCCGGCCAACGCCTGCGCCCTGCCGTGGCAGCTGGGGTCAGCCTAGGGCACCCACACCCACATTGCCATCCTTGTGTTCTTAGGAACAACTTGCATAAAAGCTTCTGGACCAAGACATCAGAGATTTAAATGGTGCCATAAGAGGGCAAGCAGAATAATTGACATTTGTCTGCCAAGTTCCAAGTGCAGAGAATTCTGTTGGGATAAGAGTGGGCCGAGTGAAAAAAGATATGATGCTTTACCCTTATATTTGTGCTTTGCTCATGAAATGAATGCAGCACAATTTATTATGCAAGTGATGAGCCTGTTTCATGGAACCAAACAATGATGAGGAAAACCGTTTTGGGATTTTTTTTTTTTTCCACTAAATATGAATATTTTAGTACACAACATGCTTCAGATAGGATTTCAGTTAGGACGTTGGCACTGATGCTCTGCATTTTCTTATGCAGAAGGATTTGGGTAAAGATATCTTACCTCCAACCTATGGCAGGGCTTTGGTGTCTGTTCCCTCAGAAACACTGTCCAGAAAAGCTTTGCAAATTTATATTTCTTGGGGAATGAATAAGCACTTTGCCATGTGTATTCCAAATCTATTCATTTCTAAATTCCACAGCAGCCTCCTTGTTCAGCATTGTGCTCAGCTCAGAAAGAACTTATGTTATCCACACTCAGGATTTTGCACTCATTAGTTGGAGCTGATTGCTGCATATCAGTGAGGGTGGGTGGGCACACAGGACCTGTATTAACAAGAGTGAAGCCAGAAGGGGAAGGAAAGTGATTATTCCCCTCTTCCTAACACTTGGGAAACAATATCTGGTGAATGGCATCCAGAGGTGGTTTGCCCAGTAAAGGAGAGATTCACATGCCTGTGAGAGTCCAGTGGAGAGATGGTGAGAGGCTGAAAAATGTGAGGAAGCAGGAGACACTGGAAATTGTTTTGTTCAGCTCAAAGAAGAGAAGACTCTGGGAGGACCCTACCATTGTCTGCAGCTCCCCAGGGGAGGGTGCAGAAAAGATGGAAGCAGACTCTCCTCCCAGGAGCTGGATGATAGAACAATCAGCAATGGACACAACTGACAGCACATGAAACCTCATCAGGTACTAGAACAATAAAATCTTTACCATGACAGATGTCAAATGGTGGAAGGGACTGCCTGAAGAGCCTCCACTCTTGGGGATAGGCAGAACTGCGTGTAGCACTGAGGACCTGGCCTGGGAAGGGTCTGCTCTGAGCTAGGGGGACTAGCACATAAACTCAAAAAATATATTTAATTATATTCTGAAGGGGGCAGTAAGAAAGGTTCGTCTTATTAGTCTCAATGAGGCAAAGTCATATGAAAACAGAGGACAAGGTGCTGGGTAGAAAAAAAATCTGTAAGAATCCCTCAAATTCATATTATTCAGAAGTTTTCTTATGTTTTGCTGTCTTTTATTAACTTCAACTGGTTCATTTGAGAATATTTAAGATTATTTTGTGCTCAGAAATGACAGCAATATGTAGATTAAATGTACCATATATATCAATGACTTCTTATAAAATGTGAGCACCACGGATAGAATTCAGCACATGAAGAATAAAATGATTGGCCTACAATTCCTGGTTTAAGGTCTAAGCTCTGCAGATCCATCCAACAACACAAAAGCAATAAATTGCACACACAGGTCTGGCAACTGTCATAGGGAGTGACAATTCTGAGAGCTGCACGCACCCTGCACTTCAGGATTAATACCTATATCTATTTTAAGTTTTGAAGATACTTAGACTTGCACTGGGGAAAACACACCAAGAGTGAAAAAATTGTTATGACAGATGTGATGCTCTTGTAATCATCAACCAAATGATAAAAGGAACAGACTACCAGTCTCTCTTACTACAGAATGCACTATAAAACCCCTAATTTTTTGTTTATAAAAGACTGAAATAAATGCAAGAAATGACACTTTGCTATGCAACCTCCTGTCTGATTTTTTTTTAAAATACCTTATCTCTGCATTGCTCCTGCCATGTCTGTACCTCTGTCAGGAGAGAGTCCACCTCAAACAACTGATTATGAATATCTTGACAGTGATATTGGTCCCACTTGAAAACCCAGCATGTCTGTCTGTAATATTTTCATAACACCACTGAAATGTGCTGAATTGTATTTCTTATTTTTTGGTGAGGATTTATGTAAAAGAAAACAGAACCAAAACTTCCCAATCTGCCCCTTGTTACACCACTTGCCAGAACAACAAACAGCCTGACCCTGTTGTCTTTGTAGCTCCTCTTCAGGTAGGGTTTGGCTGCTCTGAGCTTGGCCTGAGCCTTTCCTTCAGCTGAGTACGCTGGCCTTTCCTACCACAGACCCAACTGCAGGTCCCACTCTAGGGTAAGTGAAACAGAGTAACACTTTCTATTTAATATTTAATAGCTGAATCATCCTTTTTGGTGTTCTTTTAATTTATAGTCCTGAACAACAATCAATGTAACCCTCGGCCCAGAGCCTACTTGTAACAATGTTTTGCTAATGGATGATTTTAAACAAAATGTTCCTGTTTCTAGTAAAAGCACAAGAATTTCAGTTTAACTTACCATGCTGTCAATACCTAACAGAGCTCCTTGCCATAGGCAGTAATGCTGTTCTGTTGTAATTCTATCCATAAAAATGCTACATCTCTGAAATACCATCATCAGTAGTTGACAATCTGCCATCTTTCTCTTGGAAGCATTATATCTCTGACATATTATAGGATGACATGAGAGCAAATGCATGGCTCTAAGAATCCATGAGTACATTAAAATAAATCTTACCTTACATCAATGTGAATACAAAGCTCTTTTAGTGTGTCTTGTTATATTTTTTTCTGCTCCTTTTGGATATTACAAAGTAAACTGGATCAGGCTGGATTAGTACTTTCAGAGATTACCAACAACTACATTCTTCATGCACTGTTACAAAAGATAACAAGCTATTTGAGCACTTATTCCTATATGAATATGCCAGAATCACCCCAAGAGAGGGTGTGATATAACATGCTGCTATAACAAACTGCCCTCTTTAGGAAGAACATAAAGCAAATGCCCAGCTAAAATCTGATTACAAGTACCATGACATTGGTAGCTTTCCAACAGGGAGAGTGCTATTTTTAACACAAAAAGTAAACAGAATAAAATGTGATGGCACAGTATGGCTCTATTCTGAAAGAAAGTTTCTCACAGCTTTTGTTCTCAGGGTGCAGCACTGCAGGAGTTAATAACAAGACACTTTCCTGTCTGTTGATGCCTGCTGAACTGCCTATGGAAGAGTAGGGCCTTTCTACCAGACAAGACCCCCTGCAAAAAGGGTCATCCATTTTTGTGACCTTTTTTACTTTCACACTTTCTATCCCATCTGAATTCTAAGAAAAATCTCTGCAGGTATTAAGAAAACCTTGAGGCACTGTTACAAATATTGAAACTAACTGATTGTTACAAACTGCTTAAAAACACCCTCTGTATTTAAATTGAAGGCTTATTTTAATAGAATATCTTCCAATACTGTGCCTGTATGTCCACAAGGGCTTCAAGACAGACCTGAGTAACTGTGGGTATAATTACAAGTATTCTCTAACAGCAGCTGCCTTAAAATTCCCCTCATGCTTGGCCAAGGCTGTAGAGAGGGTTTCAGGCCAAAGCAGGCAGGAGCACATGGAACCTTGGCCAAGGCAGGGCAGGGCAGGTCTGGCTGCCCACAGTGCACAGGGTGCTGCTGCAGGGCAGGGTGGCTGGCACAGGCTGCTCCCCCCTGCAGCTCACCTCCTCTCCACCCTGCTCAGCACTGGGCTGTCACAACACTCTCCTCATTTCAAAGGCTCTGCCCCCTTCCTCTGAACAACGACAGAACTGAAAAAGCAGAGAGCCATCAACCTGTACAATGCCAACGCTGCTTTTATGAATGTAACAAAATCAATCACAGTGAAAGTTTGGGGAACTTTTACAGGCAATGCTCAACAAACCTAAAAATTTTGGCAGGTCCTTGGCAAATAAAAATGTTAATGCTGTGCAGTCATTCTAATGATGTAACAGATGGATTTTTCTGTTTAGTTTTCATCACATTACAGACATATTGTTAGTATATTGCTTCTTTGGTATATCTTTACAAGAGAAAGAAGGTGCTGCCTGTATAGGGGAGGCATCTTTTCATGTCTCTGTCTTTGCCCATGAGCAATCACTGCTCACCCTGGGTCATCTTTGCTCATGATCTTTTATGACAGTCACAGGATTTCTTTCTAAAAAAGAAGCTGTAAAAATCAGAAAAATTTAATCATCTCTCAAATTCAAAAGTATCTGACTGAAACCCCACAGCAGAAAACAGACGCAGAGGACAAGCCAGATCAGACCATGGTGGCAAGTACATGTTTTCTTCATAAATTAGACAAAACACATGTTTATTAACAAANAAAAAAAAAAAAAAAAGCTCCATAGTATTAATTTACTATACTAATTCAAACTGAGCAGTGATTTATTTGCTCTGCTGCCTCACTAAGAAGTACTCTAGCCCCCAAGCCAATACTTGGTCTTTAGTGTGTCTTTTGGGATTGAAATATACTATAGCAAAAGGTATTTTCCATATTCTTGGCTTCAGGTTGTTTTCTTCCTATTGATATGATAACTCTTTTGTCTCCCTTTTGCTTCATTTGAAGGGTTTTTTGACTTTCAGTACTAATTTATTTCTAAGTTTGAAAATTTATGTTAGTAGAGTTTTTAAGAAGTAATCACTGTGGCAATTCAAATATCATCTATGTTAATCCTAACAAATGGCATTCAGATAATATTAATGGGCTGATTTACAAGTAATAAAGGAAGGATGGGACTATTCTTAATTTATCCTGCTGTGTTCAGATATTACCACACATATGGCAGAGAAGATTACCAGCAGTTCTGAGACCCCTGTGATTCTTCAGGCATAACAAAGCAGATTAATGACAGAGTAATAAGGTCAGCTCAGGTATAACACCACCTTTTCTCCTCCATTAGTCAGTTCAAAGCTGAATTTGGCCCAACTTAACACAAAATTTCCTGTTACTTGTTGATTTGGTTAAATACTTGAGAGCAGAATAGTAGTGAATTCTGTATCTGAAAGAGTTGAAGGATCCACAACCCAGGGGATTTAATCCCTCATTTAGTCTCTCACTAGTTAAAGTTCTAGACAACAAAAACTATCACTTGCCTTCACACAACTGGTGAGAAGAAAAGGACTTGCTCTCCAGATTTGAAAGCAGCACTTGTGAAGCATAATGAAAAAATCAGAGAGATAACACAGACTGTATTTCTGGTGAATTCTGGGCCATTTGGGAAGAAATAAACCAATCACATGTGCAGCTGAAAATAATTAGTGTAGCTGCTTAAACTGCTTATTGTCATTGTGAGAAAGAAATTAAGACAGTAAACAGTAGGTGAAAAGAAGCTAATGGTGTATCTGATAGCACAACTCTGTCCCAAATGGATTCACTTTTAAAGAAGATAGTTATTACCTATAAAATTTAAGGCTATAAATAAAATGTAAATAGTCCTTGAGAAAAAACTAATATCTCACCAGGTTTTCATATACAATTTCAGGTTGTTTCCTGACAGATTAATTACCTCATAATAAAACCATAAAACCATTTAATTAAACGTAAAGTAAAAAGTCATGTACTCCCATGTAATGGAATCATCAGCAGTGATAAATGCTGTGCAGCTGTAGTGAATATTTTGTTATACCTGTGTTTACTGGAAGGCAAAGAGAAACAGGTGTGGTCCATGGGATAAGCAAGGGATTTTAGGTGAGGGATCAGGTTTCTAGGTCAGGGATAATTCCTAACATTTAATTTCTTTGTTTATGGTTGGACTGATTTATAAGCCTACATAACAAAAATAAGATCCCTTCATGGCATTGTGCGAGGCTGAATTCCCATACTTCCGAGTTAGAAAGCACACTGATAATTAACCTTGTTAGTTTACATAAAGTCCTCTGTTATCTGGCTTGCAAACTGAGTTCTGTGCCCAGTTCTCTACAAGATCAGGCAAAAGACAACAAAAAATGAGCTCTGAAGTTAAAGAGCAGATCCTTCATTTTCCTGACTGCACCCACTTCAGCCTTTTCTCCCCCTTTTCTCTTTCTCCTCTGTCTCCCTCGAGACAGACACACACAGGATAGAGACAGCTGGCTTGGGGCAGGGCACCTGCCTTTCCATTGAGTGATCCATGTGAAAATGCAGATACTCTGAGAGCACCATGGCCTCTAGTGCTTATTAATCACAGGTGAAGTGCAGTTGCCTTTGTGCATGCTCTGGCCAAGCCCTGTGTGATCAGGCATGACAGCAGACAGAGGCTCTGACAGGGTGGGCACAGTTGTTCCCATATGTGCCAATTTCATTAGTGTTTGCTCTCCTAGGAAAGCAGCTACCCATTATCAGTGCAGGAATTCAGGTACCCTAATGCTAAAGCCAAGTACAGTTGAGATGGACAATGGGCTAGGGAGTGGAAAGCCATGGGAAAGCATCAGAGAGCTCATGTGGGCATCATCTGGGGAATGCTGACTGCCTCACTCTATTGCCTTTGGTTAGAAAACCTGCAGGAGCACAGGGTCTTCCTGCAGGACCCTGAATGAAGGACAGATCCTTGTCATAAACAGACACTTCTTAAACCAGCTGATGAGCACTAACACAGAAACCAAAGTAAATTGTAACAGCTACAGGTATTGGAAACTTCTTACCACTCTGTTGATACACACACAGGAAAGCTTCAGAAGGCTGCCTAGAGATTTAAAAAGGGCATTGTATTGGAGTGACTTCTGCTCCTGCTGCTCCAGCTGGAACATCTAAGAATAGCTTTCTGTCACCATTAACTGCTGCAGCCTCAAGAAAACATTCAAGAAGCATTAAAGTTTCTAACCAAAGCCTTGAAAATATGTTTTAATATTTTTAATACAATAACCTTTTTAGGAAAAATTGTTGCTTAGGTTATTTAGGACATTATTAGGAATCTTTACCACAATTCAATCTTTTACAATTCATTCAGACTTGACTAAAACTGTTAGATAAATGAATTATTAACTTTCAAAAGTAGAAGACTTAAACAGTGCAATGCAAACAACACATCATCTGCAGATTTCTTAGACCAATTTCCTGTACTTTCTGTCTTAAATCTCCCAGGCCACTTGAACTTTTACCACAATTGACTCCTTAGCCAAAGATGGTACCTTTGAAGGGAGAGAGAGGATAGAGAGTGAATGCATTACTGCAAGAAGTGTCAGGACTTCCTGAAGCAGTGGCTGTGCAGTGAGCCTAAATGCTTCCAGCATGTGGAAACACTCGTGTGGAACGGTTCCTGAAGGGCTTGGATTCGCTCAAGGCAGGCAGGATGGGAGATGCTTGGAGTTCTGGGCAACATTCAGTTAATCAAACAGACATCTCAACCCAATAAACAAACTGCTGTGGATCGTATTTTGTTTAAACCCAAGACAATGACACTTCTGAGATCTTAAAGGATTGATTATCACTGGCTCAGTGCTTGCTTATGACCCTAATGTGCCATTATATTTCTGTTTCTTTGGCATAGCAGAATAAGTAGCATTGATTTTAAATAGGGTGGGGGAGGAGTGAAAGGGGGAAAAGAAAGATGCACATAAATGACATAGTTCACTATCTCATCTGCAAAAAATGTTGGCTTAGAATTTTAAAATATTGTAAATATTAGTCTTAATACAAAGTAGAATAAAATTGAAAGATGGTTTGTCTAAAAATTCAGCAGAAGCTCTACCAGTTGATATTTCTCAGATTGTTTGATGAATCCTTCCTTACTTGACTCTTTTCACCCTCATGCTCCAAACATACCAGTTCTTAAAGCCAACTGTCCAGACACAACACACTCATGCTCTTTGCCAAAGCTGACTCCTACACCATACAAAAAAAGAACAATGTGTATCCACAGTCTTCTGAGGTATGGAACCCAGAGAAAACCTGAATTAGCACCATATTACAATGTTTAGCAATCTGTCCCAATTCTGCACTGAAGCCCTTCGCTGGCATTAAGAAATGTCTTACTGTTAAGGTTATTTCTGTGGACATGGAGCAGTGCAGCACATTTTATTATTTCTCTTATTGGATTAAATATTTTGCAATGTATTTAAAAGCACTGGAGGGCTTTCTTATGAAAGAAAGCTATAAAAGGGTATTTGAAGTTTTTCCTCTATGACAAACAGTTGTATTAAAATGGAAAAACTACAGGGTATGAGATAGAATTCATTAAGCTTTATTATGTTGAATAATGTTTAGATTAATAACAATTAGGTAGAATAAAAGCATGAAGTGAATGTGACTAAAAAGAAATACTTAAGCCACGTGTTAGTTATTAATAAGTCAACATAATTTTTGATAACTATCCAAATATATTAAGAACCTTTTTAAAGTCATGGTCCCTCTAGATGCAAAATCTGTATTTATTTAAATATTGCATATCAAAAGGACGATAAATATGCAAAATCTAAGCACCAAAGTATGTGTATATTCTAATGAAAACAAGTTACCCAATGTGAAAGTCAGTGGAAAGCTTTTCTTATGGTACTTTTGAGACATTTTTAAAGATTCTTGTGTGCCATAAGATACAGATGGATTTGTACAGGAATTTCTTAAATATTCTGAAAGACCTACAGGATTTGTGCACTCACAAAAAAATCATTTCTGAGAGAATTCCTTGTCCATGATCTATTATGCAATTACTTATTACATACTTCCTGGTTTAATTGAAGGCTTAAGCTCTAGTCCAGCACTCCACTGATTTAGGTAGGGCCCAGTATTGCCTCACAAGCTGTTTACAGGCCTAGGGCTATGGCACTAATATACAAACTGAGTAATAAAACTCACCTGCCTACATTATACATGGATACTTTAAAAAAGACAACCCAAATGTCACGGGTATTTATGAGAAGGTTTGGTGAGAGGCAGCAGAGCCCTCAGGATGGACACAAGCTATCAGGGGCCTTGACAGAAGAGGGTGTTTATAATGGAACAAATTTAGATACTAATTTAAAATAAGCAACCTAAATGTTAAGCATGGCATCTGTCCTTTTACAAAATGTTAAATATTACTTTTTCATTTGTGATATATCTCAGCATGACCAACTGAAATATTGTCTTTTTTTTCCTGTGTCAAAAGTCTGTTTACTGATTACAGAACAGAAACTTGCCCTTGTGCTACACCACCTTAGTGACAAACTCTACTTTTTAGTCACATGGTAGAAAAATTAATTCAGTCTTTGAATATACTAGATTCAAATGCAGAGAAAAACTGATTTTTACCTCTAGCTTTCTACTGATTTTGTATAACTTGTTTCAGTATTTCTTATATGAATTTATAAAACTCCCGTTTGAAACAAATTGCAAGAAACTTCAGTTTGTAAACATGTAAACACACACTTTATGCACAAGTTTAAATTCCATGAAGTTCCAAGTATTCTTATCTCTCAATGCCTTTCTGATGAGTATTTCTTTCACTTTTCTGCACACACTGAGTCCCTTTTTCTCCCAAGGCTGCTGATCTTACTGACAATTGCTGCAAACCATGAACATTTCATGCTGCTACCGTGATTTTAATCTGATTCAGTGTCTGAGGTACTCGTGCCTGCTATCGTTGTCCCCCAAAATAGTGCAGTAAAAGGCTACTTCACTCAGGAAAAGAATGGAGCATTGACATGAGAAAGCAATTATGTGGGAAACATTGAATCAAGCATTCCCAGGTGGTATGTTTATATTGAGAATAAACTGTAAGGCAGCCAAGTTGGAAGTCTGTGAAACTTCCACCATTGTTAAAGGGCCACTGTCCCTTAGACTGGGGCCCCCAAACTGCAAGGGGTTTGTAATTTTACAAAACTTCAGAGGAAATCCAAAACATAAATTAAAGCTCAAATCAGTAATTTTATTTCTTTTAATATAAACTTCCATCTCAAGTACTAATAAGACTAACAGTGCTGTTATGCGGGGGTACATAAAATAAAATAAAAGTGGAAGTGGGAAGAAGTCAGGCTCAGTGTTTTCCATTGTCAGTCTGGGCTTTGTGAAATACAGAAAACAAACAAGAGGGGGATAGATGTAAAAGGAAGTATTTTGTTTCCTTTGTAGAAATCTTCATAGACAGGTCAGCATTTCCTATTTTTTATATAAAGTATCAGCTTGATTGACAGCAACCCTTTAAAGAAAACAGTTTGCTACATTAAACATCAATGGAAAAGAATGAGTAACTGCTCAGATATAGCAACCCCAGCAGCAAGAGCAACCAAAGCAGAAAACAGCTTGGGTAAGAGCTGCAGACACTCTCAGGACTATTTATAGCACCAGACTTGAGTTTTATGTAAATAAAAGCCCCATTTAAATAAGAATAGAGTTTCTACCTTCATCCTATTTAGCTTTTGGTACAATGAGATGCAAAAATGAAAAACAGTAAGTGTAGAAATTTTGTACCCACCACCAGCAGTCATGCTGTGTATGCTTTTCCTTTCAGCAAAATTTTTGAAGGCCAGAGATGGATTACTTTTGTGACATTTCAGTCTTTATTTCAGCCATCCAAACGTCTAAGTGTTTGTCTCAGGTCCACTTTCACCCCTCTCAGAAATGAGAGGTCTCCAAATTTTTATTTAAATAAATTTGCGTATTTATATGTGCATGACAATTCAAAAATTTAGGCTAAATATGCACATTTTCTTGTGCATCTTGTCACGAATTTGAGCAGGACTCAGAGAGAAGAAACACTGTGAACATGAAAACTGGAGAGAAAAAGCTTCTCTAGACACCTTTAAACCTCCTAAATATCTGGGTGAAGTTTCAAGTTAGTTAATTCAGCAGAACTCATCTATACATATTGAGACAAACCTACTGCAAATCTGAATGGAATCTGAGTTAGAAATCAAGTATATAAGTGATGAATGCAAACTGGAACAATGTTAAGATAACAGGGAGCCATAGTGGATGTGTAAATACTATAAAGAGCCTTTTCATCCTTAAAACAGAAGCAGGTTAACAAAAGAGAATGAAATTTGAATAGAAGCAAAATCAGAGTGACATTATCATAATCTTGGGACTCCATATATTCTTTTCAAAAGTCCCATTGAGTTATAGTAAACATGCAGAATTATCTGTTTCTTCACAAAAAGCATGGCTGGGCATGATTTGACACTGCACTTGCAAGAGCTCTGTAGGCACTGCAGTCACTTCACACCCATGGCAGCAAAGCCTACCTGCTGCCTGACATGATCTGCCTTCCTCACATAGCCCCTGGCCAAGCGAAATGCATCGTAAAGCCAGGCACCTATTCCACCTGTCAAAAAAGTCTGTGAGTCACAAGATGTGAAATGGGCATTAGAGAAAAGGAGGATGATTCTGGGGAATAGCCAGAGCCTGGGACAAGTTGAGTTTTGGACACCAAGGACATTACTCATGTAGAAGCCTGGGCTTGGCTTCCCCCAGGAATGGGCAAAGTTCCCAGTTCCTTCAAACATCTGTTTGATATTACCAGACTCACTGGGGAAGGATTCAAGGAGTGCAGAGCTGGCTCAGAATGTTTCAGCCATGGAGGCTCAGTCTAATTTTCTGGCAAAGGGAGTTTAGAAGTTTAGGGGGCCAGAGGGGAAGAGGGCTTGAAGAGGTCATCTGGATTCAAGAAGAAATGAGGAACATGGCAATTCTAGGGCAGTGAGGACCTCCAAGATTAGCCAAAGAGCAGGATGGAGAGAGGAGAGTGAGGTCTCAGGAGGATCTAGAGACAAGCAGGAAGACATCAGGCTGGTCTGGGTGGAAATGGGCCAAAAGAGAGCCATGGAGCACAGTTCATGCAGCCACTGCTCCCAATCTCCTTCTTCACTACCTTTACTTCTGCTTCCAACTTATATGTGATCAGGAGTGGTGCCTCCCTCCCTGCCATGTGCCTGCTGCCCACTCTTGATCCTTCCCAAGCTCCTGAAGAAGGGAGAGGGGACTGGTGTGGGGGCATTCAGTCTGGACTGAGTGCCTGCATGGGGTTAGGAATATGGATGGGCTGAGGAGGCAAGGGCAGGTGTTGGAACAGCTTTACAGCCATGTGCAGGGGAATGGGAGTCCTCAGTGTGGAGCCCCAGCCTTTTCCTGTGGGACAGGCATTGGGGACACTGCTCAGGGTGAAGAGCCCAGTGCTCATTGCCTCAGCTGCAGAGGGTGTGGGCACACACAGCTCCTTCAGAAGTGGTCTAAGAGCTGGGGAGAATGGAGCAATTGCAGTGTTGGGCCAGAAGGAAACCTGATAAACAAAACGATCCTATTAAAAATATAGGGAATTGTGACAACTAAAGGAGAAAATGAATCAAGATGATTATACAGATTCCTGGAATAGAATGAGGAAATGGACTAAAAAAAAAATTGTGACTTTGTCCATGAATAGGAGGATGCTTTCTGAGCCATACAGTGTGAATAAATAATTTCATGATCCAAACTATAGCATTGTAAATTCACATAACATCCTGAGTCAGAAGGGACCTACAAGGATCATCTAACTCCAGACCCTTCACAGGATCACCTCGAGGTGAGGCTGCCCCAGTGCAGAGCAGAGCAGGACAATCCCCTCCCTTCCCTGGCTGCTGATGCAGTCCCTGGTGCTCTCAGGACAGGGATGTCCCTCCTGGCTGCCAGGGCACTGCTGGCTCATGTCCAACTTGCCATGGAGCAGGACCCCAGGTCTCTCCACAGTGCTGCTCTCCAGTGTCTCATTCCTCTGCCTGTACCTCCACCCAGGGTCCCTCGTTCCCGCACACAGAGTGTTTCTATGAACAGCCATTTCTTCCGAGGTTCCAAACCTTGGTGATGCCCAGAGAAAGCACTGTACCAGGGAATACCCGGTCAACTGAACTGCAGGGGCATGGCAGTGTACCTGAAATTGCTTCCATTTATAGAAATAGCTATTTTGGAGGAGCTTCCTAGATATTTTTCAGTTCAGCATCCCAGCTTTTGAGTCACAAATATTGCAGTAGTTAGCTGATTTAGACACCCTTGCTGATCACAGTATATCAGAATTAATAACTGGCTGATTTGTCTCAGCTGGCAACAACAACAAAACTTGTGGTCCAGGGACAGCATCCAAAACATTAACACAAATTGATTGCCCACAGCCAGGCCTGTTTGGGTTTCATCAGCATTCAGATTCAGTGCCACAGCCCAAAAAGACAAATAAACCACTAACACCTGAACGAGGGAAGAACTGAACTAAGCTCAACACTGCTTTCTTTCTCCTCCCGCGGGGTGAGCTCACAAGTTACCTTAAATCACAGGGCAGCACGTGGCGTGCCTGGCACACAGCGGCTGCCTGGGGCTGGCCCTTTGGAGCCCCAGTTCCCAGGCGGGTGCTGGCCGGAGAGGCGCTGCCCAGAGGGAAAGGCTGGGCGGCTGTGCGATGCAACCCGGTCATAATATTGCAGTCGTAATATTGCACAGGAGGAGAATTCTGGTAGCAAATAAAATATGTAAAATATCTGCATCTGGTTGAAAGAAAATGCAGCAGCGGAGTCTGTTATCTGTGTAATTTTCCCAAACAAGCTATAGAGCCGCGCTCAGATTTCAGACCTGAGATCTGGGTCTTCTCTAACTGAAACAAATGGGTGTTTGCCAACTGCTTCAAAGGAAGGGTTTAAAAATGAGACTGTTAAACAGCTAAGGGAGCTGATGTAACCATATTTTAACCCAATTATCCTTTCCAATATGTATTTGTCAGCATTTAATCCCATCTGCCATTGTGCTGCCCAAGTGCCTAAATTGTATTGGTCCCTCAAGAGTTCTCTAGTCTTGGCTAACCTAACAATTTCTGTGCCATATGCAAATTCTAATTTGCAAATGTTCTCCCTCATTTCCAGACACTATTAAACAACTGGTCTTATTATGGGTGCTCCTCAGTTAATTCTTTGCCATTTTGGAATTTTACCTAATTTTCTGGTTTATTTTCTAACACTTTACCAATCTCTAATCTATGCCAATGATTTACCTCTAAACCCTTGAACACACAGATACTCTACCTACCCCTTCTGAGAGACTTTGAAAAAAACCCACTATAAAAGTAAAAATTTCCTAAACCAAACAGTTTCTTTGGTCACTTTTCTGTTGACAATACAAACAGGTGCTAGTAAATTTAAGAGTTTTTTTTCTTTTCAATAAAATATTCATTTTTATTGCTTTTATATATTGTTTTTATTTCTGCAGATAATTCATTATTGTCTCTAGTTACTATTTTAGTCCATTTACCTGGAACATCAATGAAGTCCCCTGGTTCCAAATTCTAAGGATATTTTTAATTCTTTCTCAATAAATAGGTCCAATATCTGCTATCCAAGGTAATAAAAAATCAGGTCATGGTATATCTTCTGATAGGAAATAATCTGTGCCTGAGCCAAAGTGACTTAATTAAAATGTAAATAAAACCATAGTAGGGCAAAAAGTCAGCGGAAGTAGTTACAACAGTGTAAGAACTTATGAAGTTTAATACTAAATGGTATTTCTGTTTTTATGATTTAAGATTAAAGGTCCATGATCTATTTTTTTCTGTAACTCTGACTCAGTAAGGAATTTTAAAGTGAAAGATTCTAATTTTCATTACAAACTTTTTAATAACACTCTTGCAGGAGAAAAGAATCTCAGTGTACAAGAAAATAGTTCCAACTGGATTATGCACATGCTTGAGTCCTATGTTGAGTTGAAGCTTTAGAGGAAAAACTGTATAAATTTCCTCACATGGAAAGTCTATTGATAGAATCCAAGGTAGAAAACAGTTTTCATTTGCATCAAGCAAGTTTCTTGCAGAACAGTAACTGAAATTGTTATTTCAGTTGATGGATAGAGGTAGCCAAATTTGTTTGAACATTTAGACCCCGTATTTCAGAGACAGACTCATGCTAAGAGCAGAATTTAACATTTGGAGCCACAGGAGTGGCTCATTGCTATAAATGTCTGCAATACTAATCAAGAGAGATAATGTTCTAGTCAGGATAATAATTAACATTTAACTGACTTGCAAATGTAAAAACCAGGACTCTCAAAATCCAGACATCAACGAATTGAAAGAAACAGGCATTACTTTTTTAACCACTTGAATTCCTCCCCTTAGAGGACTACTGCAATGCCCAAGGGTGATTGCACATTGCAGTGCAGTCAACACTAGCACATCTACTGAATGGACACTGTGCCTTCTGCTGGGCCTGCTACATCTTTTGTACTGAGGGCCAGCCAAGTTTACTGTATCCACATGTGAAAAAAAAAGTAGAAGATTCCAGCAAGAAGCTTAAATGTGAGTTAAAAGCAACAAAGTGACTGTGGTGTGATCCTTACTGCTTATATATGCCAGAATAATATCAACAATCTTTTTCCAGTACAACTGCCAGCGAGCAAGGAATAGTACTAGACTAAACACAGAATGTAAAAGAGCATATAGAATTGGGGTCTGTGCTAAAAGAAATGTGAAACCCCAATGAATGGAGCAGAATGAATTGCAGACCATTCAGAGCAGCATTATAGGTTTCCCACGTGGGCACTAACAGCAGAGTTCCACGAGGTTTTGGCAACAGTACAATTTGCAACAACAACAAAAAGAGTTTGCTGAATTATTTAAGCATGAAATCAACATACCTCAGACAAAAATAGCCATTGTGTGTTAAGCGAAATAACTTTAAAATAAAGCACTGAATCTGAGAGGGAATGCAGTGACTTCAGTTCAATCCACTCGGTACACTCTGATCTCTCTGGAAATGCAAGCTGACTGTGGGGCAGGCTACCCAGGGCAGAGTGCTGCTGGAGAGCTTTCCATGCAGTGTGCTCACTGGGCTGGGCCAGGAGAGGGAGGAGCTGTATGAGGATGTATACCTCCTTCTCCTCCCTTCCTTTTGCTCTGTTCGGCTTTCATAAATTCATAGAGATGTGATCCCTGCCATTTGTGGTCTTATTTTCTTGTTTCATGTTGTTGTTCACAAAATGCAGGTGCCTGTAATTTTTTTGGGTAAAAGAAGAGAGCTTTGCAAGAAACACGTCTTTTCCCTTTTCCCTCCACTCATTTTCTTCAAAGGCGAAGAGATCACCTTTGGCTGAGAACTCAAGTTTCTTTTTGTTTTAGGCTCCTTACTTTTCCTGCACAGTAATCTCGTGGCATAACACATACATTTTTTAGAACTTCTGTTTCACATGGCATGGCCCTGAATACAACTCACACAGGGAAGTCCTGGGAGAAATGGGGGGAGAGAAGAGAGGCTGCCATGTATTCATGGGCCTTTCAGGATGCAAGCATCACACACTTTCAACGATGCAGAAGCACTGCCCAGACCTTCAAACAACAGGCAAAATAACTGAACTATCAAACATGCACAGCCATAGTGGGGAAAAACATGCAGCGGTTTTGGATCTTTTTTAAAAGTACAAAAAAAAAAAAAAATCAATTTTAGAGGAATTCTCTTAGATGGACATTCTTTGGAGGAGTGGAATCAATCAGAACCCGTTCAGACTTCTCTCCTTTTGGATGGGGGAAAGGTTCCTGGCTAATTCTGGTACCTTTTGGCAGGAGGATTTTCTGACAGGGAGCATTTACCACATCTCAAAGGCAATTTAGCTGGAAGTAGGGGTGTGGCTTAGGCTTTGCCACAGCTGGTGGGGAGGATAATGCAGCTGGGAGGGGAGGAGCCTGATCCTGCCCGGGGCTCCCCTTCCTGCTCCTCCCTCATCAGAAATGAAGTTGAACAGCAATTGTATGTGTTGGTGGTGACCTGTGAGAGGACTGGCTAGTGAAGAAATTCCGCTCGTCCCAGTGCCCCAAATACAACCACCTTTTGGAAGTGCAACCTTCTCCAGAGATGGATGGAGTTTCCTGCCAAGCCTTGCTGAAAAGGAACTCTACCGTGGTGGATAGTGAATCAGTTCTCAGACATTGTGAAAGCTCAGCCCTCATGCTTCATTAGAAGTTGGCATTAATTGCTTTTTGTACAGCACACAGATATTATGCTCTCTTATCAACATAGTGACTAAGAAATAATAACAGCAAAGTCTGAATCAGAGAAAAAGATGCAGTAAAACTATCCACAAGGCTTCGAAAGGCAGGAGATTATCATAAAAGATCAAACCATCATTAAATTACTTTAGTAATGAAATGAATGAATTTAGAAATGAATGAATACAGCAATTTCTTACCCAGAAGGGTTACTGCTATAGAAACAAATATTGCATTCAAATGTGAAAATAAATTCCTTTATTGCTCATTCCAAAAGTATTTGGAAGTACTTCTGAAAGGAATCTGAGTGTTAGAATGAGGAATCAAATAAAATCCCAAACCCAACCATGTTAAAAAATAGCCGGTTATAGGACTAAGTTCTCAGCTAATTAAGGAGGAGTCTGACATCAGAAGATCACATTCCAGTAACATGACAGAGGAAAAAAAATACTTTTTTTTTTTTTGGACATTGAGAAAGTCAGCTCCTACTGCAGCAGATCAAACATCTCAGCTTTAAAGAACGACAGAGAAAATTAAACTAAAAGAACAGCCAAAAAACAATTTGATTCTATGAAAATAAGCAGCAGCAAAACTGCAATGATACCTCCATTTTGAGACTGGCAAGATCCATCCCTTCTTAGTTTTCTAATTTGCCAGAAGTACTAGTCAAAATTTTTCTTTATTAGCACTGCTTACATTAATATACACACACAACACACATGTACAGTTAGAGTTTCAGAAATTCTTGGATACTAAACCCTCCACTCCCACAAAGTTCAGTCTCTAAGTCTCCAGGGGGCTGTATATTGAAGGAGTATTTATTTTTCTACGGTGGTGCAAAAGAAGCTAGTGAAAACAAGAGCTGGGCCTCGATGCTTCTCTGAAATTTGCCATCCTGCTTTGCAGCTGTGCAAGGCAGTAGGAGTGGGAAACTGCAGAGCAAGAGGTCATCAGTGCCACTAGCGCTCCTCAGAGTATTCAGAGGGGTTTGAATTCAGACCACTGTAGTGTGAGCTATTGTTCCCACTGTTGGTCCCCTCATGCTCCATGAAAGCTATTTAATGTGGTGTGGGAGGAGGGCTCTGCTGAAATAAGAAGGGGAAGCTGAGGACATGAGAAAGATTTTGCAAGTGCTTCGGCGAGGGTTTTCAGGGTGGCTGTTTTCTTTGTAGTTGCAAACCAAAGAAACCTTGTACCTGGATTTTACATATTACACAACCCCCGAGACTTCCTATTTGTTGTGCCTATGCTCACATATTATTTTTCAGTAACTGTATAATTTGTATAAAATGATTTATACTAGATTTCATTTTAAAGTAAATTACATGAAATTTTACTAGTGTCAAGAAGGGATTTTACTTAGTTTTAACTTAAAAGCTGTTCCTCCAAAATCACATGGTCACAGTTAGTTGAGAATCTGGGGCTTTTTTCCTCCTATGCAAGAATTATTTTCTGTCTGATTAAATTCAGGTATGATGTAAGTTTACTGTTTTTAATAATTTTTACCATGGGTCACTTTTGCATTAAGGATTGATCTCTTTGAGACCTTTTCATTTTTGTTTTTGTTTTCTCCTGACTTCCATAGAATCCAGATCACAACAGCATCAACTCACATCCTTATATAACACAGAATTTCTCCCAGTTTGTCCTTTATAGTTATTCATCACCAGTGATCCAGGTCAGAGGCCCTTTTGAAAGTGCCATCTAGTACAAATCTATAATACTTTGTAAAACATTTTGATTTTTTTTAGAATTATTTTCCCTTTCTAGGCTCAGTGCCAATTTCCAGTGGATTTAAAAGTAACATTAAAACTTATAATCTAGTTAAGCAGAATTGTCTACCCTAAGACAGTTGTTTAATCATTTCCTCCTAGGAAATGGAGCAGGCATTTTGAAGAGTACTTATCAACATAAGCATCAGTATTATATCAACATCAGTATAGCAAAGAAAAGGTAACACAAACAGTTGTCATGATTTTTGAATCAGCAGCCTTCCAGCTGCACACCAAATTTTATCCCTTACACTTTTATTCCCCTACAGGGAAGGGAACACTACAGATTCACACATGCAAAACTTCAGGTCTCATCTGTGGAAGGCATTAATTCTGCCACAGGAGCCTGCCCAAGCCCCATCCTACATGTAAAGCCATCTGGCAGGATCAAGAGCTCTAAGTCACCTCTGCACTGCAAACCAGGGGTATGACTTCCCCCTTCAGTACACAAGTGTGGAACTATATAGCAAAGTGTGCAATATATGTGCTGGACTATGTCTGGTATACAGCCAAGCCTGAAAATCCATCTCTTAAATTACTCTATGATTGTTACTTAAATAAGTTGAGCCAAAAGAACACATTTAATGTTTTCAGACTCTTCAATATAAAAGAAAAAATGGCCTACGCACATAAAATCAGACTTAAAATCATAATTTAGGTGAAAAATACTGACATTTGATTGCCTTTATGTTGACATATCAAACAATGAAATAAAGATCCTAAGGGCTTACATATAAAAAATGGGTTGCTACTTTTCTCTGAATTTATTTGATATAAGCTTGATAGACTTAGCACTACGTTTAAGGAAAAGGTGGAGATGCTCTACTGTGTCATCACTACTTGGGATAGTCAATGCAGAGAACCAGAGCTGTGCTGCATACAGAAAACAAAAAGAAACCTCTCCACAGTAATGATTCAAACCAGATTATTTTTGCTCCTAGCCATAGTTCATATTTTAGTCTCTTTGTATTGTCTTATCTGTTTGCAGTTCGATTTTCATTGCTCAAAATAATTTCCTTCCAGCTAACATGTACTCCAGTTCTAGGCCCCTGATTTTCACAAGTCTTTTTCTGTTTGAAAAGTTCAGCTTTCCCATTTGGCATAAGACCCCTTGTTTTTGTCAAGCCTTTGTTAGTTTGCAAGGCCTCTGTAGAACACACTCACCTTGGTGTGTGAGGTGGGGAGGCACTTTAGGAAGGTGGCAGCACAGCTTTCAGTTCACCTTGCTAATGCAGAATGGAGGCTCACACCCTCATTCTTCCTGCTGGAAACAAATGCAAGAAGGGCAAGAGAAAGGCAATAAGCTGATGGATCTGAAGGTGGTTTGTTTTGGTCTAGTCCAAAGCAGAACTGTGAGTGTGCTTAAAGTTCAGCCTAATTTTTAAAATTTATTTTTAGGAGAGATGTTTTCCAAGATCTACAGTGTGATTCTAAATGATTTTCCTATTTCATTGAGCCAGTCTGAAATTCCTGTGTGGTATACACAGGAAGTAGATTAGAGAAGGTCTCACTTTGAAGAAGAAATAACATCATGGGCTTCCCTCTGTACTTGAATGGAAATGCATGGCATGCAAAGCAGTGTCTGTTTGACTGACATGAGCACACGTGGCACAGTCACCAGGTTTGCTGTGCCTTTTGGGTCAGCCTATAGAGAGCATTCACTGAAGTCCTGATTACACCAGCCACAAATGAGAAAGGCTCCATTATCCAGCTCACAGGGATGCTGGGAGATTACGTAATGTTTGCACAGCTATTTTAAAATATGAAGTACTGTGAATTATGCAGTATAATTGCTGAGAGCAAAGACTTATCCTCTCTAAAGAAAACGAGAATGACAAATTCTAAAGAAAATTATTTTGGAGAGCGTCTTTAACTACATTAATCTACACTATTTATCTATTTGCTAATTAAAATTATTTTAGTCTGTTAGAAATGATCGGAACAATTTACATGAAAAAAGACACCTGACTGTAGTTGTCACTGAAGTGTACTCAATCCGTGGAGAAAATCATTAAAAAGTTAGCACTGTACTTTCAAAAGTTCCCCCTTATTCTACGCCACATCTTCATAAGCTACTTAATAATTTATTTTTTTCTGTGTCTGTGTTTCAAGTTGGTTAAATCTGGGCTGCTAAGTGGTGCTTTCCTTTCAAGGGATTCATTTACTGAGGAATCCTCTTCACTCTGATTTAGTCTTTCATCTTGCATGGATGCTGCTTTACTCATCACTAATTCACACCACACATCACAGGCTACATCAACATCTGCATCTTCTGGATGGAAAGTTTGCATTTCTTCCCCTTTAAGAATATCTGTCATTCTGCAGTCCCAGTCATCAGCTCCTAACAACCTTCCCAGCTGTACAAAAATGCATTCTGAATAAACATTGGAAGGAAGGAAGCATAAATATTTGACAGCATTCACAGTCGAAGCAGGTTATTAAGCACTCTGCGTTTCAGAAGAATACTCAAGACTGTCTTCCAATGAAGTATTACAAGTGATACTCCAAGTATTTTTTAATCTAAGTAAGCTTTGACTTGAAAAGAGGCTATTAGAGCCTGGATATAAGAAGAGAAGATTGTGGGCACACAGATTATTTTACAATTTTATTTTCATTTTGTCTGGTTT
The DNA here is from genome assembly GCA_013389925.1 of Aegithalos caudatus. Lineage (NCBI taxonomy): Eukaryota > Metazoa > Chordata > Aves > Passeriformes > Aegithalidae > Aegithalos > Aegithalos caudatus. Next base: position 122,363 of record WEIU01016102.1, on the reverse strand, counting down.
TGTGATTATCATATTCTGCATACCTGCATTTTGTTACTTGGAATTTTGAGCATGCCCAGAACGGACACGGTAACAGAAGTTAAAATCAGAAATTAATGACTTCCTCCCTGTGGAGTTAGTTGATGCTTATCCCATAGGCCAAACTTTAAGTGATTTGGTCATCTGAAAGACAGCTTGGTTCTCCATCTGGGAGGTGTTTAATGCTATGGTGGTAATATAAAAGCTAAAGAGGAAAGCATTAAGAGGGAGAGTGAGTTGGTTTTATTCTCTCTCAACACCTTCACTAGAACTCTGACAATTTTTCCAGTAATGTCTATGTGACTGCCCATTACAGTATCAATGAGACAGAACTGCAGCTTACTATGAACACATTATTGGAAAGCCAGACTAAGGGTTTTTTTTTCCCCAAATATTATTTTTAGCTATGAGATGCAAGAGCTTCTTTACAGAATAGTTTATTTTAGTCTGAATTCTAAGGTTTCTAATTTTTCTTAGCATGCTGACTTCAGAATAACTTCAATCACCCAATCTAAATTAGGTCTAAGTATATTATTTTATTAAAGGATTAGCACAAATATGTGTAATTCTTCCTACATTTATATCAATATCATTTATCTGTTACAAACTTCTTTGTCCACACCTATATCATAAAGTAATCATTGCAATCACTGTTCTAATCTGTTCTCCTATTCTGGGGCCTACTGAATTTCTGGAAATCTTATGGTCTGGGCTGCTGGAAGCCAGGAAATCCTTGCTCCAGCCTCCTTACACCTGTGCAGAGCTCTACTGCATCTGCACAATTATTCCAGCTGGGGCTTCTGGCACAAGTGGCTGCACTGGCAGAGCCAGTTCCTCAGATTATAAAACATGTAGATTAGCAAGATTTTTCCAGTGATGTCAGTAGAACACTTTTGGTGTTGGAGCTTGGCTGGATAACACTCCACATTAAAACATGGATTTTTGACTGGACATTAGCCTAAATTTAATCTTGTTTCCAAACAGTCCCAAACACTGCAGAATACTGAAAAAGGTTACTTACACTCTGGATTTTTTTTATAGTGATCAAACATCACCAAATACATTTTTCCATCTGCATTCCTATTGCATGCTTCCTTTCTTTTTAGCTTAATGTGAGATTCGCCATACAATAGGGGACACAACTCCAGCAAATGCAAAATCTACAGATGGTATCTACAGAGCATCCCCTATAGAGGAAATTTTCCATTTACAGGAAGACACTGGATACATAACCACCAAATCCATCCTGCACATTGTTTTTTTTTCTAAATGAGGCTTCATCTTAGCATATTCCTTTGAAATGCACACAAACCTGAAGTACATACTGATACTACACTGACAGTAATATACAGTGTGAGATAGTACAGTCAACCTGACTGTACAATTATGAACCTTGGCAGAGTAAGAATTATCTTGCACATGCAAAATTGTCACATGCTATCCAGAAAGCAGACACATTCAGCACTGAGCACTCAGTATTTAAGTACTTAATTCCTGTCATCGAATAGAGCAGCTCTAACTACAGGGCACTGCAAGAGCAGACAGAATAACCAAGCATGTCAGTTCAGACCACAATGATAAGCTCCTGACAGAAAAGGACAAATTCAGATAACTCATACTTCTGAATTTCCTTGAGGTCTAACAACTGTCCAGGCTGCAACAAAAAATGTAAAGTTTCAGCTTTAAGGGGTTTTTTACAATGGAAATCCATATCATATCTTAAACTCGATTATTAGTGAGAGCAGTTTAGAGTATATAATGTCTTTGGGCATTAGCATTTATGTGCAAATGCTTGAGGTTATTTTACACATCACACTGTAGTACATAACCAACCTCTGAGGAGAACAGAAAACTGCAGGAAAAATCATACTTGCTGCCTCTAAGAAAAACAGAACAACATGAGCACAAGTCATAAATGACTTGTCGTACATCAGTATTAAACTGATGAATCTGGCTTATAGCAAGCCAAATATGGACTGCACAATCCCACAAAGTCCTGCAGCCTGTAATAGCTTTATGAGCAGTACTAGACAGCACAAAATTTACCCAGGAACATAAATACTAAAAAGAATATAGTCAAATATGGAAATTGTTTCAAACTTTATAGAAAAAAATTAATTGTGGATGAAATGTAGTTAGATAAAGGGGATTTATTTGTTACATAGACTCATATGCCCTGAATGTACATACATTCGAAAATCTTGTTTAACCTGATTTTTTAAAGTATCTTGTTCCATTTCAACATAATCTTTTAAATGTGTTACAGCAACAAGAACTCATATGTCACATATATTCAGCATCTTCAATTTGATAAGCTAACTAGTGCAGGGGCATAAATTGCATTTTTCTGCTTTGAGAGTAAGTACATTATTTTTGTCTAATCCTCTATTTTACACCAAATCCTTCTTGAGGAGTTTTAAAAATTCAGAGAGAAGAACAACATAAGTTTACAATTTCAAACGGGGACATGTAAGTGGGCTCCACCATTACCTGCAACTACCTGAGAAAGGCACACGACCTGCAGACATACCTAGAGTGGATAAGCAAAGAACCTTAATGTGTTACAGGCCAGACAAAATGGCTAAAAAGTACTTACACATCTTGTGTCCAAAGAATTAAAAGCATGCAAGAGATGAACCCCTATTCCAGTTAAATGCAAGGGACATCTTCTGGCTGACTCCAAGCAGGTTAAGCCTGCATGCACGCTGCAGTGTTAGAAGGCAATGCCTTTGTTGCTGTGCCCTCACAAGCACATGACTGGCAGCTACAGGAGGGTAGCACAAGCTGTACTGCAGCCTCAGTGATACTCAGAGCTGCATGCAGAGTCTAGCACCATAACACTGAGTGATACTGCCAGACTGGGGCTTCAACCACACAGGTTCAACTTCCAGTGTGTCAGAAATGAGGCAGTTGGAGCTTCAGCATCAGCTGTGTTTACCTCTTCTGGTACCTAAGCCAGAGACATCAAGCTCCAGTCACTAATTTCATATTTGTTCCTCCAGAGAAAAAAATAGAGCTCACTCTAGGCTGAGAAAACCCCTTGCACCAGAGCACAATTCTTAAGCTGAACTACACAGTGAGGCCAGGAAAACCTGAACAGGAATGGTTAGGTGGCCTTTAGACACTTGTTTCATTGGCAACTGTTCCACAGAGAATCTGTGGTGCTCATAAACATTACCGTGAATCCAGGGTTTGTTACAAGTGCATTTTATATAAGGCATGTCAAAATGCTATCATTATGCATGGATGGACAGAAAGTATAAATTAAATATTTCAAGAAAGGATCAGAGAGTTCAGTTCAGAAACTGAAGTCAGCTGGAAAACGAGTCCTGCTGTCCTTGGAATTTCTAAGCTATTAGGTGAGACAAGCATTTTGAGGCACATAGGTGCTAAGAAAGCAGCTTTTTATATTTGAAAAACTCCATCTTCACAAGATAAAAATTATGTCAGCTATCTATAAGAGAATCATGGTTCTTTCTCCAAATGAAAGCCAATGCCTCAAGAGTGGTTTGGTTATGTTGTGCTCCTCAAATACAAAGAGGAAAACTCTCACTTCAGCCAGAATGCATTTTTTTTTTAAGATTTAAGACAACAATGTCTTTGTGTAACAAAACATAATGTATCTTTTACTGTACATTTCTCCGTCTTGAATTAATTTCTAACACTTTCCATAGCCAATAAACAAACTCCTAACAAAAACTGCAGTATATGAAGCATAGAACTATACTATTGTATTTATGTTTTCATAACTAGGGAAACTGTAACAATACTATAAACTAAACCCAATCTAAAATAGCAGATCCCAGATGGAACAGAAGGGACAAAAATATCTGTGAAGCTTTTCAAGGCTTACTATGCATGAAGTCATTTTTATGTGGTGTGTTTTTTTTATAGCATAGTGTATTCAAGTTCAAATTTTCTCTCAAAGAGTTTTTAGATGTCACAGCTGATACTGAAAGATGTTATAGAATCTGCGGTCTTTGAAAATCTACTCCATCATTTAGGGGCAAGAAGGCAAGAAAGCAGTTCAGCTCGTACTTAAATAATTTTATCTCTATGATCTAAACACTTTGCAAAGTGTTTCAGCCTTTTATAAATCAGACCAGGAAAATGTAAGAAGTATCCACCACAGGGTGCATGATCATCTTCACTGTGCTTGCCATGGAAAGTTAGGGTTTTATTTTTTTATACAACATCTCTCTTAGAAATTATCCAGTTTAAGTAGGATTTAAAGGCTGTTCTGCCTTGATCACTGAAATGAAAAATCAGGTGTCAGCTCTTGAGCAGCATAATCATATTTTTCTTTTTTTTTAAACATTGCAGCAGGGCATACAAAGTTGTTCTAAGGACTGCCAAGTAAAACTGATGGAGGTGATATTTGCAAGACCTTTACAGAGCTCAGAATTAGCTTCTTTATAGGGGAAGGCAGTGAGAGGTAAGAAGGATGACTGAGGTATGTGCTGGCCAGTTGGGGGGTTGACCAGCACTGGCTGATGTACTTTGAAAAGGCCTCTAAATGCTCATGGAAACCTCCCTCCAGAAGGCACGTAAAGAGACCCATCATTGATGAGAACCCTAATCAATTCCCATCTGATACTGAATAACTTGTCCTTTTGAGCCTTTCAAATTTAGCAACATCCTAACTTTCTTTAGGATTCAGAATGTATTGATATATTTTTAACCATGATACCTCATATGGATTTGGATGAAGTAGGAAGTAGGACTCTGAAGTTCAGATGTTCAGTGGTTCATGCTGGAGAAAAACATTGTGACAAGCTAGACTTCTGTTAGACTTCAGGTTAGACTTCTGTTTTGTCACTTCTTTTAACATATTCAGTATCGGCATTGGCAACTTGATTTCTCAAACTTTTGCACTATTCTAAGTTTTATAAAGCACCATTAGCACCATTTTGGTACAGTCTTGCAAATAAAGTGATGTGACAAAAACTTATTTCTCTCATCTTCTGTTAAGCAGTATTATTTACAGTACCATTGTTTCAACCTGTATTAGAGTTTTCAAGGCCATTCCATCATTTTTCCTATGCCTGAAGTCAGGTGAACAACATTTATAATTACTTGACTTACCCCATTTAACATTTTAAACAATGGGATGTGAGATTTTTTCCCCCCAGGCTTCTGAAACATTCTCAGTTTTCTCAGACCTGTTGAAAATAAATACTAGCAGTCAAAAATACTCTATGAGACACATCTCCTAAAATACTTGGGAGGAAATTTCTGTTGACTGTTGACTCAGGTGATGTTTAAAAATTCTCCTGAATAACTTTAAAAAATGGAAAATATTTAATCTATCCCATTAGTATATTATCTACTGCTTTCCTAGTTATAGAATTGAAATATTTATTGGAAACACCTACTCCTCCCATTTCCTGTTCATCTAGTAATCATACGTAATTTATTTGTTCCTCTATTTTTAATATATTACCATTCTCTAATGATAGGCTTTTTCTAGTTTTTTCCCTCCCTTATATACCTTCTATTAGCCATACTTTTTTTCAGTTTCATTTGCTGAATTATCCTTCTTCTGTATTTAAATATTTCCCTCCTACTGCATATGTTTCTTTTTAAATCAGTATAAGGTTTTCTTTCCTAGTTTTGAGGTTTTGGGTTTAGGGAGAGAAAAGTAAAACCTTGCCAACTACTGCCCAAGTATAATCAATATTTATATTTTTCCCTTATGACTGAACTCATAATCAATTACAGATTTATGAGTATTAGGTGGGATTTTATTATGCTCATATATATCTCAACTAATCATTTCATAATCAGGACAACCACCAATATTTAGTTCCAACATCAGTTCCTACATAAGCATTAAGATGAGGATTACTATGGATTTCCCATAGAAGATGTAATGCTTATCAAGTCAGGAAATTGATATTTATAATTTACAAGTTTTGAAAGAGATTCCAACATTCTCTGGCACACAGGTTTGAGTGTCTGAAGACCCATGATCATCCAGCCAAAAACATTTGACCCTTGCTCACAGGCAGGTTTCTCTAGGCGTGCTCTTTGTTTATTTTGCTGTTTGCCACAGGTCCCCAAACCTTCTGCATGCTGCCAGCAAGAGCACTTGGACAACTAATCTATGCTCAGGAATGTATTTTCCAGCTAGGGAGGATTTTGGACCCCTCTGCTAAGTAGCAAGTTCCGATCACAGATTTAAGCAAACAAAGCTGAAGATATGCTCACAAATGACAGATTCCCAATTGTGTTATTACCCAAACCCATAATAAAGAATCGCTTCTCACATCATGATGCCTTAAACAGTTTTGCTCCCAATACTTTGAATATAAATAAGTAAAATAAAATAAAATAAAACAAAATAAAAACTCTCACACCCCCTAGGCAGACTCCCTCCAAAAAGTCTTCTTCTTTATGTAACTGATCTGCTTTCCTCAATTCCACAGAACAGGTAAACTACTGAAAATTTGTTAGGAAAACTATTAGAATTAGAATTAAAATGATTTCACCAGCAGTTACAGCTGCCCAAAACATTAAAAAATTTGGTCATTAGCTTTGCTGGATTTTGGTTAACCTGTCCATGTAAAAACTTTTTACTGTCTTTGTAAAATTTGTTACTTTCTGTGAATCCAAAGCATAAGCAATCATTAGAATAATTTCCTGTTCAACTTGGTTGCAGACTTCAGATTAAGTGGATCATTCTTTTCCATCCATACCAGATTTTTTTTTCAAGACAATTGCTGCTGGTTCTAAAAAAGGAGATTTTTTTAAGGGCTCTCCTTTACAAAGACTTGTCCAAATTAAAGACCTCAACATTTTGAACATTTCTCATTTTTAACTAAAGCCTGAATACAAGGGGATGATTTTTAATGACAGTCTGTGTTGTGTTATTCTTGCTGCTGAATTGTATTCATTTTATTGCTATAATAATCTGTGTACTTTCCAGTGACCCATGTGACATCTAGGTCTGCTACAAGACATACAGCAATTCCAGATCTTATCAAACATGTAGATCTTCATTTTAACTCTGGAAACTAAGGTTCATATTTAAATGTTTCACAGAAATACGCACTTTCAACCATGGCTGCAGGCTGGTGTTCCCTTGTGTAAGTCATCCATTTTTAGAACTAACTGTACAATTAGGCAGTTCAAGTCATGCAGAAGATCCATGGAATTTGTGCATATTGCTCATATGAGGGGTTTTTTTATGTTTTTGGTTGTTGTTAAAGCATTTATTTGTTCATAAAGAGATCTGAAATGCAGATAAAGAGCTGTGTTGAAATGATCAAGGATTGCAAGGGAGGTCACGTCAAAGGACATTTTCCTTGGGTGACTGAAAGTCAGCATGGTAGATAAAGCTAAATTACAGAAGGCTTTTATTAATCAGTAAATTGCAATATTTCTTTTGTTACCGAAGCATTTGGCAAACGTTTCTCACATTAGGCAATTAAAAAGGCAATAGCACTGTTGTCGGGCAACTTTAGAAGCACTTAAGTTCAAAATTACAGATTAAAACAAAGACTAGAAATAAAACAATTATCTTTTGTTGCTTTTGACTTCTGGTGTCACAATCAGAAATCAGGGATGCAGTGCATCAAGGCTGCCTGGGGGTCACCAAGTTAAGTGATTCCAATTAACAATTGCATATAAGCAGCATCTATACCCAAATTAAAAAGGACGCCAGAGCATTTGTTTATGGAATTGAAGGATTTAAACTGTTTACTAAATATTACAGTCTCAACAAGTCCTCTTTAATGATATTTGAAGGAACAAAGCTGTGCTCTAGCCCTGTGTAGAACCTGACAATACTCAAACCAAATCAAATTTCCAAATGCAATGTCGACTATTGTCAATATCAGTAAGAGTAGTAATCCTGTGTTAATTCTGTGTTAACCTTTGTTAATTATTGATGCCAAGTATATTCTAAACATAAACAGAGAAACAAGTGCAGGAAAATAACTCTTTTTTTAATGCAACCTCTAACCTGAGCAGCTTTTGAAGTTCTGACATGTCCTGCTTGCCTAAAAGGAGCTTTGAAAATCCTGGGCTTTGACAACTTTGTTTACAGAGCCCGTCATCCAGTAAGAAATTAATTCCATTTGGATGATACCTGAGAGTTTCTGAAATGTGTTCAAATTCCTGTAAATTATGGCAGTGTAATTTCAGATAACTTGGAAAACTGTTTAGGATAATTGCCCTCAAGAAACCAGACATGTAACTGAGCCTCCAGAACAGGCTTTCTTTGTTGATTTTATGTGGCAACCTAATGCTAGAGTCAAATTTGATTATTTGGATAGTTTAATTTAAAAACTACTGATCACTGTGAGAGTAACTGGTGCTTACTAGTTTTGAAAGTAAGGACAGTAATTAGAATGCAAAAATTTAGCTGCCTGGTTTTTAACATCTTGCACTTAAGCCTAAAATTTATGTCATTTCTCTCCTGAGAATGAGCCTTCTTGGATTTGTACTTTCTTCTCGTCTGGCCTAAAAACCAAGAACAGTCACCACTCTTTGCAACTGGTATTTTTATCTATTTACTGGAAATTGAAAAATAAAATTTAAAAAAACCCAAACAAACAAACAAAAAAACCCCCCAAAAACCCAAAAAACCCCAAGAAAAAGCATTAAAAATGTTGTTTCCATTCTTTGTCTTACCTTACTCCTACTAGTAAAACCATTCCCGATCAAAGCTCGGGTCAAGAGCCCTGTTTCAGCCAACCCAGGTTATCTTTTTTACAAACCAACAAAACAAGGTGACATTATTTGGGGTCCAGGCCACCAGAAATTCCCAGAACACACTCTAATTTATGAAACAGTTGGAGAGAGTCTGATGGGGGTGTCAGCCATGTCCCTGAGTCCTGTGTGCTGAACAGTTTATTGGCTGAGGTGGTCACATCAAAAAGCTCTCTCCCCTCCTGGAGTGCTTCCCTGGTTCAGGGAGCACAAGAGGAGGAACAGGTCTGGCAGCAAATGGGCACAGCTCAAGCAATGCATGTGACTTCTTCCACTTTTCTTCACAGCCCCTGTAGCTCTTCTGCAGCAGCAGCAGCTCTTCAGAGACTCTTGAAGGATTTCAGTTTTCTGTCATATTTTCCCTGTCCTGCAATCCACAATATTTATTTTCTTCCTATTCATACTGAGCACTCAAATTCTCTTACTCACAATTTTTAACCTTTTCCCAGCAGGAGACTCCTGTGGATGTCTTTTCCTGCCTAGTTGCCTCCTTCTTTTTTATTGGTTAACTGAAAGTCTGTACCTCAAGGTGAGGGTTTTTTTTCCTTCCATTTGCTTTTAGCCTGTGTAATCCCAACTCAAGTCTAACAGGGAAATGTAAAACCGGATCTGAGCTGTTTTTAATACAGTGTTGAGAGGTGGAGTTGGCTGAAGTTCAATTTTGTGCTGAACAGCTCACTGTAGCTCAATAAAGACTTGTGTCTGTGTTTCTGTTTATATGGCTGGAGCAGAGCACAGAGTATGCTTTTTCATTTATAATCATACAGACACAAGACAAACACCTCTTAGCTTGTAGAAAGACAGGTCATAAAACGAACTCCCAGGAGACTGGAAACCTACATTATCAGTCCTTTTTCTACTGGAAACAACCCAATCCAATGGAAGCGCTGTTCAAGGAAGTTTAATCTGATGTCTTAGCAGAGTCTAGGTGACCTGGGGCATACTCAGCATCATGTTTACTCAATGCCACTATTTGACACAGGAATCAGACATATAACATGGAAAAAAAAAAGAAGATAAGCCATAAATCAGGGGCTCTACCTTACTCCACAGCAGTGTTTTCTACACATATGCGTGGGGAGGAAGGATGATTGGGACTTATAAATTCAGGACAGCATCTATTTGGTAACCAGATTGTCATGCTTAATGCATAAGGCCCTGCATATTGCTGTGTTCAACAAACACAAAAGAACTTTCAAAGCACATTCCATGCCTGGTTTCAACACATAACACAGAGGAGTAAGAGTCATAGGTAATTATACTGTAGCCTTGTTTGTTATGGCCCTCGTGCTACCCTGCCCCATAAAAGCACCTTCCCTACTCCCACTCTGACTTGTGCCAGTCAGGGACACTTGGAGTCACCCCAGCTGCCACAGGCAGACTGTGACCCTCTGCAGATGTTACACCTGGAGCTGGTGTGGCCATAACAGCAGGGACAAATACACACGATTGAGTGTGTAGATGCATGCATACACATATATATTCCATACATTACATATTAACATATATTTAAGATATGGATTAAACCCTTTTTTCTTATTAATAGGTATTTGCTTCAAATGCTGCTTAAATTTTGGGCAGAAACACTGAGAAATGGCGCAACACAGCAAAATGGTTTTGCTGATTATACTTTAAGATGGCCTCCCAAAGACAGACTGGTCTGGCAGGAAAAACTGTGCCACAGCCACAGAGGATTACCCAGGTCATGCCAGGGAACAAACCCACTCAACACTTCCCAATTTGTCTTTGGAGCAGGTTGTGCAGCACAGCCCTCTCTGCTCTCATCCATGTTAAACACAGACTCCGCTAAGAATTCCTGACACATGCATATCTGTCCTGAAACTACCCACAACAGGGATTAAAGAGATGTACAATTTAACCTCAATTCATAATCCTGCTTAAATCAGGAGCAAAATAAATCACTAAGAGCAATGACAGCACTGTTCTCAGTGCTCTGTATGTGACCAGGCAGATCCCTTTGGAAGTACAGGAAAGGCCTCTGCACCCACTAAAAGGAGCATGTTAAGAGTCCACAGAGTCCTGTGTGCTTTCTGTGGATCCAGGATACAACCCACAGTATGGAGAGCTATCACAGATGCGTTGAGTTGACTTTCTCAAAGAAATAAATAACTTACTAGACCAAGCTGACTGTATCCCAGAAAAATTCCATATGCTAGATAGAGCAGGTCCCTCTGGAGATACCCTCAATGGCATCAGCAACTGTTGCTTACTGATAGAGCCTACCCCTCTTTCTGCTTTTTCATTACCAGTGTTAGCAGTTGTTTATTAGCAACTGATCCCCTGACTCTGGGTGCCAGCTGTGTCAGGATGCTCTACAATCAAGATGCTCCGTTTACTGGGAAAATTTACAAATAGAGTGTGGCAGTCATTTTACAGCTGAGATCACTGAAAAGCTGAACTACAGGAATTCCATCCTTCTGGGAACATCTTAGCACTTGCAGTTTCCTGGGCACTTGTGGTCAGTTCATGTCCTTATTCAGCTCAGAGCTGACAAAGCACAGGATTTTTATTTTTTTTAAACAGTGAATTCCTTCTCCTCCTTTAGTGAGGAGATGGGATTTCTGTAGCATTCATCCAGGCCAATACTAAGCCACAAAGTTATTCCAGTTTGTGTCTAAACAAAATGAGGACCATCCTGTTGTGCAAGGCAGTCACTGTGCACCACTTCCTACCACGCTGAAATGAGTTCACACTCAGACTCAGTCCTTATAGGTGCCCCCTCTTTGCTTTTATATTAAAGTGCATCATCTCTTTGGGAGAAATAACTGGAATACTCTTCCCTGCTAGAAATATATGGCTCTGGAAAAAAAAAAAAAAGATTTTATGGAAAAGCCTAATCCCATTACAAGGTCTGATGCAGCTGCAGGAGAGATAAACTGGACAGCCATTTAAAAAATTTAGGTTGGTTATAATAGCCCAAGCTAATCTATTTCTTACTCACTGTATTTTCTAATTCCTTTCCTAACACATTGCCTACAGAATTTCATGGCAAATTATTATTTTTTAAGCAACATTATAGGTTAGCAATAACCAGGATGCTCAGATCTGCACTTTCAGAACATTTGAAGGCATGCTCAGAGATGAGGTTTTGCACCAAGCATGTGGGATGGGGGATGGGTACGAAGTTTATATTGATCAGATTTATTCATAAAAATAATTTCTCAGAAATTTGATATATAAGCTGATTTCTACCATTTTTAGAAATTATTATTATTAAAGAAAACCAACTCACAAAATCTCTCTCATTCCCTCTCATCCCCACGCAGCCCTGCTCTATTTTTACACCGAGGGACAGTAAATGGCAAGGATCCTTTGCATCCCTGCGTGCTGGCCGCGGTCACACAGCTGCCGCCGCTGCGGCGGGCACGGGGGCAGCGCGGGGCTCCGGCAGTGATGCTCAGAGGCTTTTCCAGGACAGCCCGGGGCTCCGGCAGCGGCGGGCACGGCGCTGGGCACTGCCCTGGGCTCGGCACGGCCCTGCGCCACTGAGAGATTGTGCGGGGGGAAGCACAGCTCTGCTCCTCTATGCTGCCTTTGCTGCACCTGGGTCACGGAAAAGGCCACAGAATAACATCTGACTTTTTCAATGCCTTCTCTAAAAACAGGGAAAGACTCATTTTCCTTCTTTAATCCCACAGTACCTCGTTTTGGATTTACAAAACATTTGTAGGAAAAGTTTGCCAGAAAATGCAACTCCTTCTCCTGCCCCAAAATGGGAGTATTTAATTTATTTTTTTTTCCAGGAAATTTTTGGTCATTTTGATCTAGCCTTTTAATATTCTATTTCCAAGCAGAAACAGAGCAAAAGTCACAATTAAAAGAAAATTCCCATCTAAACAGAAATAAATGACTACTTCTACCAGACAAAACTGGTTTTGATTTAAACTCCAACTTTTGCTGGCACAAGCTTTTCAGGCAAGACATTCCAGACAGCTTGAAATTTGAAGATAATTTGAGAATTATAAACATGACCACCTACCACATCTGTAAAAGCTACTTATTTAAAAATTTAAAATGTGAATATCCATTCATGCAAGTAAATGCCCATGGGGTAGACTTCTTTTTATCTGACAAAACATTGACAACAGATTCTTAACCAAGAAATCTTGGGCTCTCAACAGTCCCAGAGGGAATGCAGAGGGAGCACTTCGTCTGGGGAAGGTGGAGTCAGTCTTGCCAGGCAAAGGTTTCAGAAGCTCCACGGAGCAGCATGGACATTCCACAAACAGCCTGGAATAACAGAAACCTGCTGCCTCTTGGCTCTAGGGCTTTCCTCATTTCCATGCTCAGCTTTTCCTTTTAAGCAGTCTACATATCAAGGGTTAGCAGATCAATCTTCTGTAAATATCACTCCTACCATGCAACTTTCAGTGTTATATTTTAAATCAAAATACATGTTTTCATCCAGATGTAGAACATAATGTAGGAAACCTAGAGTCTTCCATTTTAGTAGAAATATTTTAGTCACCAAAAATTATAGAAAATAATTGCCAATGTCCATCTCAGTGCAGATATATTTCTCTTTAATCTACCCCAATGCATTTAATTTCTTTCCCTTCTTTGTTCTGCCCTAGTGCCATTTAACTGTCTCCCTCTTTACACATATCCACGCTGCTTTTATATATCCTTCATCTTATAAAGTGTGCTTCACCAACAGGCTAAGTAAACATTTACAGTGATATATAACACTTACTGACAACGTCAAGCCAAATAGACTGTGATCCAAGAACAGGCTTGATTTCCCTCAGTCTCCTCTCCTCAGGCAAAAGCTTGAGTGAATAGATGAACCCTGTTCTGCACCTTGAAGGTCAAAAGAATAGCTCTGACAAACCAACAGGGAAACAAATTCTGGGGCTGACAGATTTCCTCCAAGAACCTTCCGCCTCCAGCATCCCAATAACCGAACTTAAAGATTGCTAAGAAAATAATCCATTTATTAGGTGCTATCACAGCACAGAATAAGAAAAAATCGCTGACCCCCGGATAGTCGGCATGCAAACTGCAGCCCCATGGCTTCTAACCAGCATTTCAAATTAGGCTACTTGCAGGCTTGGCATTTGAGAGCAGCTTCTTGTTGGTGTAACTGTGTCTTCACACAATTGTACAGGTTTGCCTGCTCCGTCCATTACGATTTTTTAACCCCTTCAACAATTCGGAGATATTTAAAGATCACTTGAATTAGCAAGCTGCAATAAACAATCCCCCATGTACTACCGAGCCTTTTCCCATTTAACTTTGCCACATCACTTTTAACTCTCCTCAGATTCTTCCTTCTCTCAAAAAAGCATCACGTTCTCTCTCAACAGTTCTCACCTGACTGTTTCTGATTGCTTTTACACAACTTAGGATATCTCTGCAGAGGCCTGCACAGGCTGGACCGGGAGGCTCATTCAGAGGAAGCTGCCACTCCCGCAGTGCCCAGCGCTGATGCCCAACAGGGCCCCAGGGGCGGGGGGGCTAATCCCATGGGACACATCCCTGCAGCGTGTCACACACATCCCTGCAGTGTGTCACACATCCGTGCAGCGTGTCACACACATCCCTGCAGTGTGTCACACACATCCCTGCAGTGTGTCACACACATCCCTACACTGTGTCACACACACCCCTGCAGTGTGTCACACATCCCTGCAGTGTGTCACACACACCCCTGCAGTGTGTCACACACATCCCTGCAGTGTCACACACATCCCTGCACTGTGTCACACATCCCTGCACTGTGTCACACACATCCCTGCAGTGTGTCACACACCCAGGGGGGTACTGGGTCACACATGGAGCCCTGGTGCCACTGCTGTGGCCACCCTCCCCACAGACACTGCAAGTTCAGGCTGCCTTCTGCCAGCAGAGGTACTGAAATGAGAGTGTGAGGGAGAAAAGCTGATGTCATGCCTTCCAGGAAAGTGATGAAAAAAAGAGGAAATAAATGTTTGGCTTTTTGTCTCAGAATCACTCATTTATATTATTAATATTGTTATTTAGAACTGTTTAAGAGACAGTGCATCTGCACTCACTTCATGGGTTTCAGAAGTAAGGGATTTGGGGATTTAAAAAAAAAACTAAGAAACATTTAAAAATCTTTCAGAAAGATAACCCCATATCTCCAGTGCCCATCTCTCTCTTCATTTGCATGCCACAATCTTAGCATCTTATGTCCTAGTAGCTTCCTTTTTTTGGGTTTGTGTTTGTATGTTTTTTTGTTAATGAGATAAAATAATATAGTCCTGTACAGAGAATTAATTATTTCAAGTGTTGTCATATTTTCACTTACTGCTTAAAACAATGAGGACTAAATGTGAGTCTTTTCTGCAGTATAAATAAACCTGTATGTATCCTATGCAACTCAGACCTAGTCTTTTATTTACTTAATTTAGTTTATTTCTAAGCCCTCCATTTTCATGATTTTCCCTAAGGTAGTAGTAGATGAGCTATAATTTTATTACAAAAGATGCTGCCTATACTTCTATAAATTATTTCCACATTGCCAGCAAGCCAGCGTGGAATGAGAGTAGAGATGTCTGCTGTAAATTTAATGTAGCTGATTATTTTCAAGCAGATGGACAGAACAACAAAAGCTGTAGCAAACATCCATCTAACCTGTCTGTTCTGAGTATTGCATTTCTGCAGCTCAATTTTATTTAAATGTTAGGAAATTCTGCTGTTCTCAGTATGTGCCAGAATGCAAAGCACTGATCATTCCAGAACAACCATTAATCCAATCTGTGGTCAAGGAAAGAACATTGACTTTCAGCTAATAATCATTCTGGCATTACAGATAACATGTTTATAAAATGAGAGGGAACCATGTCCTTGTGTCTTGGTCAATGAATCCTGCAGTTTTATATTTATTATGGCTTTAAAAATCTATATTCAGACTCTTTTGTGAATCACCCTCCTAATTTCTCTTCTTTCTTTGAAAAAAAAAAAAAAAAAAAAAAAAAAAAGCTTTATCTCCTTCAGTGACTTCTGCGTTTCTTTTCCAGAAAGTCTATGAGAAAAAAATACCTCTTCAATGCACTTGGGACATCACATAAGTGACAACCTGACCCACTTCCTAATGGCTTTTCTTTTAATGATGTCAACTTTTTTTTTTTCTTTTTTTTTTTCTTTAAAAGAAGAAAACAAAACAGTGCAAAAAACCCCACTAAAAAAACCCTCCCCCAAAACCCTGAACCCAGCTTTAGTTAGGAAAACTTTCAAAGAGTTTTCCAGATAGTATCTGAACTTTCTGGGTTACTTTGAAAGTCTATCTGCAAATTGCTTTTCAAGTTTTGGTTTTTTTGATTGTCATAACTGACTGGCACTTTTTGCACAGTCCCTGCATATTTCAGGGTTAAGAGCAACCCAATTTTCACCATGAAAACAATTCTGGGTTGATTGCATGGAGGTTTGAATGGCATTTCCTTCAACTTCACCTCTGTAAGGTGGATTTACTCCCTTCCAAACCCTGCTGGCAAGAGCAATAGAAGCTTGCCAGAACAGAGTGGTGAGGCACATGTAAGAGAACTACAGTAACACTTTGGTCAAGCCTGCACCCTAAAATTCCTAGGGAAGCAACACAACATGTTTTTTTTTTCCCACAGTATTTGCTGCATACTTTAAATAATAGTAATATTATTAAAATATTAATAGTAATTAAAAAAATTGTTTTCAGGTCTCTCCATAGCAAAGATAAATGAAAACAAGATCTAAGTTAAGCCAAACTTGGGGTCTTTAAAAGTTACTTTTAAAATGCCATGCCTAGAATGTAGCTAGTGCTCTGTCCTCATTTTTATTTAACAGTAATATATAATGCAATCTGCTGATATTATAAAGCTGACAATCAAAAACTACCTCCAGTGATCTGAAAATTTCTGTGATATTTTTCCCAAGCTTTAAAAATAAAAAGAAAAAATAAGGGCAGGGGGACAATTTTGCTGTCTTATTATTATGTTTCCTTGATGAAGAAAAGAAAGGCCTTCTAGAGCTAAAGAGAATTAATGTGGTGTTTTGTTTGCTGCAGCAACCCAACTCCTGAAGCCTGTGCATGCTCTTAAGTTACACTGCAAACAGCTGTAAGCTGTGCAGGGGTCACCTGCTGTTATATTGGGGATGGTTGTACACATGCAGAGGTGACCTGTTCTACTGGGAATGGTTGTACACATGCAGAGGTGACCTGTTCTACTGGGAATGGTTGTACACATGCACAGGTGACCTGTTCTACTGGGAATGGTTGTACACATGCAGAGATGACTGCAGTTATATTGGGGTGGTTGGTTAGAGGCAGCAGCACGCTGCAACACCGTCAGTCCTCCTCAGCTGCTTCAGCCAACCCCACTGCACTCCTGTGCTGGCCTGGGAAGGTGGGGGTTTCTGCAGTGTTACTGCACAGATTTCCTTGCTACTGCAGCCTCCTCCTCACACATGTACGGGGAACTGCAGGAAAATGCTGATCCTGGCTGCTGGCTGGGCTGACACAGAGCTGGAGTAAACCCAGCAGCAACACGTCTGTCCCTCAAAGTGCTTCATGTAACTGTTGGAATACTGGTGCTTGAAACCTAACTGGAGGGGGAACACAACCCTCAGCGTTTCTTTTCCTCTCCACGGCTGCTTTCAGACAGCTTCACACATAACCCGAGGGGGGGGGGTCAGCCCTTCCCACTCGGAGCGGCCCGGCCAGCCCATCAGGAAGGATTAGCATCAGCGCCCGCGCCCCGCACTGCAGCATCTCGGAGCGCCCTTGTGCTGCTGCCCGCCCTCCTCACCTTCCCTTCCCTCCCTGGCCCTTCCCAGGGACAGCTTCTTCCCTCCTCACCTGCCCTTCCCTCCCTGTCCCTTCCCAGGGACAGCTTCCTCCCTCCTCCCTCCTCACCTGCCCTTCCCAGGGCCAGGTTCATCCCTGCTGGCGCGTCTGCAGCCCTAATGGTGCAAACAACGCTTGCCAAATTCAGGGATGGGCCTGGAGCGCACTTCGGGTTTTGGCAAGAGTTTTCTGGTACAGCTGTTTCAACACTACTGTGACAGCCACGTGACCCTCTACTTCTACAAATGTGTGGTGGAAAAAAATCCAGCATCTTCTGTTTCGGTCAAAAATATCCTATAAATATGTACAAAGTTATTCATGGCATCAAGCATTAGGACTTGGAAGTAAACAATATAATAGACACTGAGATAAAAAAAAGTCAGAAGTAAATCGTAGCATTCATAATTTTTTGGTCTCCAAAGCCACGTCTCCCCCGCTTTATGGAAATACTCTCTATTTAATTTATTTAATTATCTTAGCCCTATCCACATACCACCTAGATTTCATTTCTAACCCATCTAAATTATTGATAAAATATAATACAGGGACTGAACATTTTTCAGTCAGCTTTTTAAGTTGAATGCTTTAAGTACTTCAAAATGAAGTACATAAAGAAAAGACTTTAGTTTTACATTTTCATAATCCTATCACAGGTTAGGAGGCTTTGCAGGTCAGTTTCCCAATATAAGATAAAGACATATTCAGTTTATTTTTGTACATTTTTTTCTTTTCCTTTTATTTTTGGCCATACAAAAAAGGTGACCCCCATCATGTATCAAGTAAAAATTGAGCTCCGGTACATGGTCAAAACAATCATCGCTCAAAATTTCAGTTTAGGGGAAATTCTACTGCATAAGCACGTATGAAAAAATGAAAAGAGATAACATTATTTTAAAAGTCAAAACACGATGTCAAAATTTGAACTATGTGGTATAAACAGAAGCCATTTGTGCTGAGGATTTGAAAGAGGTACAATTGTGATTAATTTTTATGAAATCTGCAGTGCAATAATGTCATTGACATAGAACATGGAAACTTCTTATGTTAGTTCCTATATTTAGACATTGTAGCCTAGCAGGGGGTTGCCACAAGTACGTTCAAAAATATCATTGTAGTTTGCCCTGTTATTATTTTTTAATTACAGAACTTCTGTCATTTTAAAACTGCTATGAGTAACTGAACATATATTAAAATTATCCTCAGTTTATTACAAAGAAAATAGAGATAGGTGAAGGTCATAGTTTCCTAATGCTGTGTATAATTTTAAATTGTTCAGTAAAGTAAGAATCTGCAAGAACTTCTACCCATCTCCTTGAGTCATTTGTCCTTTTACATTTCTTCTCCCATTGTATAAAAAAAATGCATAAAGTTTCTTTCTACTATGTGTAGCAGTAATTTTAGGGGTCCTTAGGGATCCCTGAGGCCACTGGAAGGCGTAAAGTCCTTTTCCCCTTCCCACTGACTCTGGGGCACAGCCTGTATGTGTCCACATGCAGGTGGAAAAGATGTATTAGCAATCTTACACCTGATTTTGCACCTCAGGCTCAGGCTGGGTGCAGCCCCTGGTGCTTGGGGCCAAGAGGAGGAGTAGAGCCTCTCCTGTTCCTGTGACTCCCACACAGGAGTTCCCCATCCTGGAGTGGGGCTGTCTGTACCCCCAGCCAGCCTTGGATGCTGTTCACATCCCAGCAGCAGGGAGACAGCTGCTCTCCACTTCTGCTCGCCTTCCTTCTAAAGCTTACCCAACACCCAAAGAAACTCTACTCCAGCTTTTAGCAATATGGCAAATATGAGTCCAAACAAAAGTATGGTTCAGGAAAAAAAGATTAGTTACTTTAAATGGCAACTGAGTTAAAGAAGAAAGAGGCAAAGAAAAAAAAGGTCAAAGTAATAGTAATTTACATCTCATGGGTGTTTAAAATTGCAATAAATCAGAGACAGATATTTTGACAGAAGAAACTAAAACTATTGTAACATGGGTAAAATTTCTCTGTGAGACTGTTAGCTTGTATTCACTCATTTTGTTGAATATTACTCATTCCACACAAGGTCACAATTTAAACTTATGTCATGCCACCAAGCAAACCAACAAAACCCACAATCAAATTAAAAACAAAACAAAACAAAACAAAACTCAAACCCTAACAACCGAATTGGACAAATCTTCCCTACTGAGAAGAGCTTCACCTTTTTTGACCTGGTGAAGTAGAAGTAATGAGAATGAACTGAACTTGGAAAGCAAGAGAATTCACTGTATTTCTAATCTGTAGCTTTTCCAGGGCCAAGAAAGGCAGAGGGGAAATACTCAGGGTTACAGATGACAAATGACTGTGAAAAGGAATCTTTGGCATCTGAAATGATGGAAATAGCTGAAGAAAAAAGGAAGCTGAGGTTGGGGAAGAACTTCAAGTGAGACAGTGCCTTTTCTTCAACAGCAAAGTAAATGTTCTTCTGGAAAATGAGAAACAAGTATGTTCATTTGTCCTCTCAATGGCAGAAAATTCTGTTTTATGTAATTCATTGATCTCTGATAGATCCTTATCTGAATTCCATAAGGAGGGCTCTGAATGCTTCACAGAAGATGATCTATTTACCTCCAGAATATTTTAGTGAAATTGGGCAGATAGAGAAGAAAGAGAAACAAAATTACTGACAGATGTGACACAAATGAATGCTGGTAAAACACGAAGTGAAGCCCACAGCCTAGATTATGTTACTGACCAGTGCAAAGCCATCTATTCAAAGCCAATTATGCCACCAATTACATACACCACCATGAGAAATAGATCAGGAGCTTTGGAGGTTACTTGGCTCTCTGTTTTTTTAATACACCAAACATCTCCTTAGCAGGACAGTTTGGGGAGGGGGTGGTGACTGGCAGGAAAAGGTACTCTGGTGAACAGCTGGGGTTACAGTGCACATCTTCATACCAGGACAAGGATGTACAGCTTTGGTAAGACAATCTCAGGAATAAAACACCAAGTAAATTCTTTCCAGCACACATAAGCAGGCTGTATTGTTTTTCATGAAATTGAGAGTTAAGATGGTTGCCTAAAATACTTTACAACATGATCTGATCAACAGGTTCAGCCTAATGCTGATAACAAACTGAATGGTCTCTCTGTAAGGCTCAAGGGCAGCCAGGAAGCTGCCCTTTGAAGAATACTTTTGAATTGAAGAATACTTTTGTCCTACAAGTCCTTAAAAATTAAAGAGAAAATTTTTAAAACCTATCCTATTTTCCAAAACCTGTAATTAAGAAAAAAAAAAAAAGTTTAAACAGAAGGAATGCACTAAATCTATCTGAAAATACAGATTTTTTTTTTAAATCGCTGTCACAAAGGAAGTTTATAATGTAGTTAACATATAAATATACAAAGCAAGTCAAAAAGCTCGAACAGACAACTGTGCATACTGCCAACAGAAAATCTCAGCATACCATACATACATCTTCAGTATCTTCAGGACTCATATGACAAAGTCACTGTAGCCAAATGAAAAAGAACAAATGTATAATTCATGAGGAATAGCTTTTTAACACACCAGAGCTTTTGGCTGTCTAAAAATAGTTTTTTAGACAGCCAAAAGCTCTGGTGTGTTAACGTGTGCTAGTGTTATAGTGAAACATAAAAAGCAGTATTATTGTCTCTAAGACTGCAATTGTATTTTATTTTCCTAATATTGTCCTCAGTAAAACCTATGGTTTGGAGCTCATTCCTATTTGCTGTAGACCTTTTTCTCCTGTTGATTTATGTATCTTTACTGGAAGGCTTTAGAAAGGAGTATGTTTACTAGTAACATTTCTTTGAGGTACAATTTTTTTATTATTATTATGGCACATATTTGACAGACAAATTTTGTGTCATAAAATGATCACAAATGGAGGAAAATATATCCCCCACAGTCAATTTCTCCTATGATACACCCTGTATGTAAGATAAGACAATAGTTGAAAATTAATGCAACATAAAGACTGTCCAGCCTGACCTTCAGCTGTCCTTTGGATATATTTTCAGACTTCCATCACCTTTTATTTTTTCTTCACTCAATGCAAACATCTGGTATATAAGTGAACTGCAATGTTACTATAAGAAATAATCCACTTTTAAAGTTTGTGCAAGAATTAGAGGACATAAGTGCTAAATGACTGGACAAATCTGGACAACAGGAGCAAATACCAGAAAGGAAATACATATGCACACTCTGGCAAAATAAAAATGCACCACTTGCAAGATCAATTATAGATGATCTTGCTTTTTTTTAATATAGCTGGCAGGTAGCTTTGAAAATGAAAATAGATGTCATCTAGCTGACAAGAAAGCACCTCTTATAGAAGATTAGACACAACTACCCCGTTAAAGTTAAATACTAGAGACTTACATCTTCATGTTAATACACATCCTCCAAACCTGCTGCAGCCCAATGGACACACAGTAGCTCAACCCCAGAACTGTCAGGCTATATTATTTTCAATACAGTAATTATTTCAGTGACCTACTTTTCCTGTGACCAGCTTCCTACTCTAGGCAAGAATCAAAGCATAAAGCAGGAAAGTTTTATTAATATTATCAAAGACTTCCTCTCTGGTTTAGACTCAACATTTCAGTCAACAGGAAAGAAACTTGATGTGGACATTCTTGGTGAAATTCTACTGCACACCAAAACGCAGAGGTTACAGAGACAATGGCTTCCCTGGTAAGAAATGTGATTTTATGTTGATTCTTCCTCTATTTTTTTCCAGGATGTGGAGCAGTGGACATACTTCTGCCAGCTGAGGATCCACAACATGAGAAAAACTGTGTGATTTAATCCAGCTCATTACTTTTATTTTCAAATGTACCTTCAGTTGCAGAAGAAGGGCAAATAAAAGTGGTCTCAGCATTCAAATGTCCTGCATTTATTAACATAGGTTTACATTTCACTATTACCCTAGTTTCTTCCTCACTTCAGGGAAAAAAAATCCATTATTGGTGCCATGTAAGAGGCTGGTTATCTCCTAATAGTATTTCACAGGACCTCTTGAAATAAAAATACATTTTGGCTAAAGAAGGGATATCCTTGGGAAAGGCTCTGTCCTTTTGTATCATAAAAGGGGTGAGATTCCGTCCTAGCAGATCGGTTTCCTACCAGCAGCTGGTGAGCACCACAGGAGCAGCTGGAATATTCAAACCTTTGTCACTTTGCAGGTTGTGAAAACTACAGACCAAACTTGTCCCTAAATAAATCTTCCACATGTATCACCAATAGAAGTATTAGTTGATTATTTATCTTCCTACATGGGAAGAAGCCGCCTTCCCAGCTGCCTGGAACAATTTCACCATCAAAACTGTCACTACTTTTAAACTTGCCAAGGGCTACTTCTCTGAGCTCTATTGTCACTGACTCATCAAATATAAAATGATGTCTCTGACCTTTGAATCAGTTGTCTTATTTCTCTTTTGACACCAATGACAACTAGAGGAAAAATGTAGATGAAACAGTCAGATAATAACAGTGAAAGCAAGCTGACAATGCCAAATCCATCTAGGAAAGCATCAGTTCTTAAAGATGCTGAATGCTCTGTGTGAAATAAAGATGCTCTCAGCAGTTGCTGCTTCTTTGGGATTCAGTAGTTCAGCTCTAAATATTTTGACTAAAAAATTAAAAAGCAGAGGGATACCTGCAGCCTTCTCCAGTGACTTTCAGTGCACACAGAAGTGTCAAAGACCTTGCATAAGAGCCAGCTTTATATAAAGCTCAAACAGAGTGAGGCCAAAGAAGGAAATCTTATGGAACTCTGGGGAACAGCCAGTCCTTTTCATCTGTCTCCCACCACCGTTGTATTCACTGCACCTAGCTTATTTTAACTCTCAAAAATCAAACTGCGAGGATGCTTCTTCCCCAGGAAAAATAATTTGATCTGTCCATGTCCAATATATTTCCCCTTTTGGATGAGTTAAAATGCAACAAAAAAATATTCAGGGTATATAACATAGTGCAATGTATAATTAACTTTGCACAAAGCCCAAAGTTTTAAACTTGAATACTGATAAATGTTAAGCTGGTAAATCCCAGTTTGGGGTCATAAGGCCTGAAAGGCTATGCTGAGCTTTAAACAGTCAAAATTCACCCAAGCTATTGATCTGTATGATGTATCTTTAGGAATTATGGTCCCCTCTATGAATTCCTTTGAGCTCCCCCAGGCAAATGGACAACTTGACTTTCACACTAACCACAAAGGAAGGCAGCTCTTACATTTGCTCACAAATCACTTCTGAATAACTCTTCCTCCAGTGTCTGTCTTTCTGATCTTTGGTCTCTTTTCAGTGTTTATAAGATGAGGACATCAACCCGTTTTTGGTTTTTTTTTGGTTTTTTTTGGTTTTTTTCCCTGTTTCCACTGGCAGAGATTATCAGAACACGGTAGCAAAGATTTCAATAGAAAATAAAATACAAAACTCAAGGGACAGAGCTACCCCAAACTGTCAATTACAATAAAACATGAGTATGTAGCACATCTCAGCAAGACAAAACCATTCTAACATACTAGTAAAAATGGAGTGCTGGAAAAAAACACACTTTGGTAATATGAAATGCCTGAAAGGAAAAAGGGAGAAATGCCAAAGGAGGAAAGAATTTCTCCTACTTCTGTGACTTCTTAAATAAATGACCTATTTCTAATTTGAAGCTGAATTCTCCCAGAGAACTACCATCATTACAGATTTGGTACAACAAAGTTCAAACTGCAGATTAATCTGATATTCCTGGCTGTATTAGAGAGAGAAATTTCCCTTAAAATAAGCAGACTTAGACATTGAGACATTGATGTTTACTAAATGTCAAATATTAATGCCAAGTTGTAAAACAATATATTAAAAAGACTGTAACTGCATGATGCTGCCTCTGGATATGTAATTCATGTACAGAAACAGAAAGAGTTTAGTACTGAATGAAAGATTTGTGCTCCAAGCTAAATTGGGTACCAGTGCATTCACACAATGTGGGGTAAAATCCTGAAAGATAATTACTTGCTCCAAAAAGAATTTTTTTCTCACTCCCTTTCCTAACCAGTCTCAATTTTGTCTTTTGAAGTTTTCTGTCTGTGCTTGATTTGGGAATTATTTTAATTTCTGTTCTTTGAGTAAGGATGGTTTAAGATTCTCAGTCATCTGCTTAGAGGCATTAAATTATATTTTACTTTTCTTTTGCTTCCCTTTTAGTGAAGTAACTCTCTCTAGTTGTTTCTAACGGGAGCTTAAGGATAGGTTTTGATGGAAACAACAATCTAAGTCACATTTTCAGTGTAATGAAGTATATAACAATAATATTTTCACCTCATACAGAATAAGAAAAGAGCGAGAGTGAGCATAGTCTCCCATTCAGTCTAAAACAGTCTATAGTTAAAAAAAAAAAAAATCACAAACCAAACTTGAATATTTATTTGACTTGATTTAATTCTCCTCCATTTAAAAGTTCTCAACACTCAAAACAATCATCCTGCATATGTATTTTCTCTAAATTTAATACTAGTGACTTCAGGAAATGTCCATCAGGCTAACAATGATGGAACTGTAACGTTGCATGTTACCAAACACAAAGCAGCCAGCACATGTTCTGTACTCTGAGGGGATGGTACAGTTCTTTGTGACACATGACTGAATGGAGTTGACTCTTGCATGACTTTAGATTTTTAAAATATATTTTCAATATGTGAATATGTGAATATTATAGCATATAATATGTGGTTTCCATTAGTACTGTGAATTCTTCCTGTGCCCCATTTCGGACTTACCTGACTGCTAGGCTTCAAGTACCAAGATCTCAGTTTATCTGTCTAGTCACAAGACACCCATGTCCAAACAACCAACCACAGATAACCATCTCAATAAAAAGAAAAGCTAAAAGGTTGGAGGTTACATTATACTCACTTTATAATGTGTTTTATCCAAGGTGAAACTGTGTTATTACATAGGCAAACTGGGATTTTCAAATCTGTTTTAAGGATGTGCACACCACAACAAGGCATCCAAAGCTCTTGACCATTAAAAATGTTATTCACTCGAGGAACAATTGGGACAAACATTGGTTGCCAGAGATAGTTAGCACTGCATTACAGTTCTTAAGGTCAGTGGCATTTTGCTTTCCAGGTGTGAAAAGAAAAATTCCCACAGGAACACTCTGTTTAAAACATCCAGATAATTCAAATTTTAAAAATTCCGTTTAAAGTTATTGAATTATGCAAAAGAAATAGCATCTACTTACCATGTCAGTTTGTTGGGATAGGAATCACACATTTCAGATTCAAATATTTTTGGTGAAACAGGTTTCCAAATATGTAAATACATTCAGAGATTCTGTGGAGACAATAGAGAGGCAACATCAGTGTTTGTGCAGGGTCTGTTGTTTAGGAATGCTACAGAATACAGTTACAGTATTCCAGTGTTGTTATATATTAGCCCTAAGACAATTTTGAAAACCTCTTTTCATTAAAAAATTGAGAATTTTGGTGTATGTACATATTTTCTATTTCATATAGTCAATCTGTCTCTTTTAGGAGCACCATGTCCTGGAAAGATGCCTTTTTTTTTCCTTTTTTTTTTTTTTAAAAAAAAAAAAAACCCCAAAAAAACCAAAAAACCAAAAAAACACAAAAAAACCAAACAAGAGAACAAGAATTTTCTATTCAGCTGCAATAATCACTTTCCAACTAGCACATTCATCAAAGAATGAGCAATTCACTAGGGTAACATATGCAGAAGGCTGCTTGTATATATTCATATTGTCTTCTGCCTGAAAAGAGTTAAATAGAGCATATAAATGATGAATACAGAGCGTCTTGGGATACAAAACAACTAAAATGGGTTAATTAGTGAAAAACATGCATCAGACTATAAGGCTCAACTGTAAATGTTACGGTTTTTTAAACCTATTATATCTGCCGACAGTATTTGGGATTATGGATAATATATATATTAAAGATGTTAATTTCCAAAAGGAGTTGAGTGGAACATATTAAATAGTAAGAAATACTCATTGTTGTAATAAGAGTTCAGAATGCATTCACATTAAACATACATTAGCGAATACATTTCTTTGACATGCTCATATATAAGCATAATACGTAAGTGACCTAGAAAACACAGACATTGTATAATCAATGACAAAAATATTGAGACAGATAAGCCCTGAGATCTTTGATCAAATATATTCTTTGGCAAACAAACAAAACACGTTATGCTGACAAATAACATCCTTCGGAGCGGTGGCAGCGCTCCTCCCGCAGCACCGCCCTCCGAGGCGCTCTGCGGCAGCGGGCGGGCAGCGCCGGCTC
>WEIU01016102.1:77629-95495 GCA_013389925.1 Aegithalos caudatus | reverse complement strand
GGCTCGGGCGGGCAGCGGAGCCGGGGGATGCACCCCAGCTCCAGTGCCCCTGAGCAGGGCCAGCCCCCAGCTGCTGCTGCTGCCCGCTTTCTGAGCAAAGACTGTCTCTCCCTTTGTGCTCTGTCATGTTACAGAGAACTGACCCAGCTGCTGTCATTTTGACAAACAAGAAATACGCTCTCAGGTTGGTAAAAAGATGAATTTTATACAGAGAAGAAATGATGTGATCTCTATTCAAGTTCCAGCAAGGTGTTTTAGGATTTTAGGGACTTTTTTCTCTACCTAAAAGAGTCCTGCACAGTGCTGTTGTTGCGAAATTTGATTATTCTCTTCTTGCTGGCAAATCAGCAAGATTTGCAAGCTGGCTGAAGTGAATACAAACATGCCATTGGTATTTAACTGAAAATGCTCTGAGTTTTCTCCTGTAATTCCCTGATTGGTTTGCTGTGTTTATGTCTGTGGGCTTCTGAAGAAAGAGACACCAGAATAGAAGGGATAAATCTCCTCCAGGTTCTGTAGTTGAAGTGACTTCTGAGGGCCTGAAATATGCTAATTCAAGAAAATAATAGTCCTTTGGTTGAAACAATCTTCTGGAACTGAGAAAATTTGGAGTCATAATACAGTTTCATAAAGTCTTTGAAAACCATCATGACATAGATGTGTGGCTCCCTGTGACCTGTGATCACCCATTTAAATATATCTGTACAACGTGCTCATACAGAACCCTAAACAGGAGAGTGCAATGCTGATAGAAAAAACCATGAACTTGGAACAGAGCAGTAAAGTTTGCTCCAATCAAAGAATTAGTGAAGCATTTAAGAAATACCTTTGGCTTTTAATATCAGCATTAAAGTGAAACTGTAACGTTTCTTTTTAAGTTACCAATTTTTGAAGTAAAAATGACATAATTCCAAACATGTAGACAAAGTCTTTTCATATATGGATGTTCTCAATTTGGGTTAGGCAATTGACATTTTAAATATGGGTTGGAAGAGGATATACATCAGAGTATGCAGATAGAAATGTTAAAATACATATTTTATTTTGACAAGTAAAAGCTCTGTCAGAAGGTCTTTGATTCACAAAGCTAGAATACATTCATAGTTTTGAAATGTGATTCTTTATCATATTCACTTCCTAGACAAGTTAATGTCTTCAATACAAACAAATGCACATCAGACAGAATCCAAGCCTGATTTGCTTGAGGGACTGTAACAATAATAACAAAAAAACCCCTAATATTAAGTAGATTAGCATGAAAGGGAATGATTTTTTTCAATCTTTTCTTATTTGTCTGAAAAATAAATTCTACGAATATAGTGTGTAATACATGAGGTATCTATTAATAACCACATTCAAATTAACAAGATTTTCATTCTAAAGTATTGTCTAAATATTTCCTATAGTCCAAATATTACTGAACAGTGGCATTCCAAACAAATAAATTTCAGTAAAATATTAAAAAAAAATTGTCTGACAAAGAAAATAATTATGGTTTATACTAAAATATTTCCACTGGAGAAACCAGATTGCAGCTGACACTCAATAAGAGGCTTTAAAAAGAAAACCACTAAATCTCTGCATGTTCTGGAAATACCACCTTTTCAGCACTAACAGTATTTCAAGCCCTTTATGAATGCTGCAGTTGCAGACTAATTTTTTTTTACTCCTTATTTTTAGCCATCTTTGCATTTTACATTGCATTTACTCCATTTTCAGCCATATCATCCTGATAGATTCAATATAGCATTTAGGTTGGACATTAGGAAGAAGTTTTTCATGGAAAGGGTGATTGGGCATTGGAAAAGGCTACCAGGGAGGTGGTGGAGTCACAGTTCCCAGAGGTGTTTAAGGAAAGACTTAGGATGTGGCACTCTGGTGACAAGGTGGTGTGGAGTCACAGGTCTCAAAGGTCTTTCCCAGCCTAGCTGATCCTGCAATTCTATGCTCTGTAAGTATGAATAAAATCCATAGAAACTAGGAGGGTAGCAGAAGTCTGACTTTATTTCTCCTTCTAAGTAAGCACCTTTCATTTCAAATGATTATCTGCTACCCCCAAACATGGCCTGCAGTACTTTATTACACTCTGGGACATTTCCTTATGTTGAGTACCAATGGTGTGAGCTTTGTACCATCAACACCAGCTAGGAGCTCTTCAGGGCCCTTACATTTGGATTGTTGTATTCATTCTCAGTGCCTTTGGATGTAATTTGCCATATTCACTAAAGAGTAACAAAATCACATAAAAGGAACCTAAAAGTTTCTTGCAAAATTGGGCTGATATATTTATAACAGTCTCAAAGCTACAAATTTGATGAAAAACACACTGAAACCAGAGGTGAAGCTGCAAAGTTCCTGCGACTCTGATGTCTGAACAAGATGCAGCAGTAGGGTATTTTATGATGACAGTGTGTAATAAAAATGGATACAACAGAGCAGAAATCTATCCAAGAAATTTGAACTCCCCAAGCATAGACAAAGTTACCAGATATCACAGTACCTGTGGTACTATCAGCATCATCCTGCTAAATACCAACATTCTCACCCATGACAATGTTTGAACCAAACACAGATAAATAATAGCTAGAGAACCCACCCACGTAAAATTTCCAGTACAGTTTTCTGTATGAAACTTAAAAAAAAAATGGAACTATCTATCAAAAATCTGTATTGTTTCCAACCTTTAACATGACCCATCTTGAGGCAAGATATGTTTTATTACAGCATAAGCAACATGCACCCAAAACTACCAGCAGATAAACTGGTGAAAGCCATCCCTCCTTCTGTTCTCTGTCCTTGTGTAGTCAGTTGTGGACTGAAATGAGGTACCAAGACTTCCCAAAACAGAAAAATGCAAAGGCTCTCTAATTTCTCATTTTGAAGGAGAAGGTAAGTGTGATCCCTCCTTAAGTCAAAATTAATGCCTTTAAGAGCACATCTATTTTAAAATCAAAAACAGAATAGAAAGGTTATGCATAGCCCCAATAGCAATATCTCATTTTTCTTTGGTTTCTACTGCAATATTGTATATGGAATGGAGCTTCCATAGAGTTTATATAAAGACTTTATTAATCTGATAAAGATATCAGCAGGTGTAGGAATGAAATCAGACAAAACATGAGGTGGTGTGCAGAGAGGTTCCTGAGGGTTTATCTCCAGTGGCAGGGAGACAGAAGGCACGTGGGCTCAGGTTGGCTCAAGCCCTTGCTGCTGTGCCAGAGTGGCTGGTGCCAGTTGCCAGAGGAGGTGTTTTAGGGAGGGCTGATACGCTCAGGGTGGTTGCTTGACTGGAAACATCAGTTATCACCTTGGTACCATTGCCTTTTAGATGCCAAAATAGGCAGGCAGAGAAGGAGGAGGATCTGAAGTGTGAACATACAGAAGCTTCCCTGCTGGTAGATGGGATGGTGACAGTACATTATTTCTGCAGCTGCTGGAGGAAGGAAAATTTCTGTGTGCTTTCAGGAGGACTTTGGATGTAGAGCCCTATTAAGACCTTGGAGCTAAATCCTGTGCTTGCACACACACAGTGGTTCTTTGGTGTTATTTCTCGGGCGATTCCCATACCAAGTACAGTGTAAATTGAAAATTTTCCAGAGTTACCTATGGTCAGTGAGCAGTTGGGTTTGCTGTGCAGTTGCACAGGAGCCAGGATATGCCTTGGCTGTACATTAGAGCTCTTCCCTTTAGTGCAGCACATCCAGACACAGACAGGGAGTACTGGCAATGCATCTCTGAGTAGATGGTCAGGTAAGCTCTCAGGAGCCCCTGTCCTTTTGAATCAGTGTTTTGGCTGTCTTGCTAGCACTCCAGAGTTATCATCTCTGTCTCTTTAGGGTGTTCCCTCACTTTCTGGTCCAGTAGAACTAGTTTAAGTTATTAACCTGATCCTCATCTAACAGTTCTTCTGCTCAAACTGAAACTGCTCCCTGCCTTCCTCCTTTGGTGACTGAGTGTATGAAGTGGCTACTGAGAATGCCAAAGAACAGGACAGCCCTCTGCAACAGCTCTTGGTCTTCATATAGGCATGACAAGATTTTTTTCTCATTTGCTTGCATCTCAGAAAGGCCCCAGATATCACCAGAAACAGACCCATTCACACAGATAAATGCTTCTTTAAGAGACAACTAAGTCTTTCTGGGATGGTTTAAAACTTCATTGCAGAATAAAAGACCTAAATGACATTAGCTTTATCTTATTATTGGCTAGAGACTTCCTTCAAGTATCTGTTCTTGCATTTACCAGTCTAAATGGAGGAGCAAAACATAGCAACCTACATAAATTGTCTACTAGAAACCCTGCAATTAAAAATATGACCAGGAATAACCCTGTATTAGAAAAGTAACTGTGAAGTTTGCCTTATTGAAATAAAATGTCTTAGCCACAACCACAAAGAAAGAGTCTGCATTTTCATAGTAAAATTTCTGTTCCATTAAGAAAACAGTTTCCATATTAAAAACAAATGACTTGCTGCAAACAAGTTTCACTAAGTTTCTTACTAAAAGAAAATGCAAGAATTAATTAAATGCTAAAAAAAATAAAAGAAACAAATAGGAAACCAAGATGAAATGTTAGCAGCTACACTCTCTAGAGCTTAGACTTTTCTTGTAGATAATTAATATGCTCACATTATTTAACTGAAACATCATGCATCCTGCCACATATCATTCCTTAACTAGTCAACACATGTGAACTATGCTTACAGGATATGTAAATGATTGAGAATCAGAGATTTTTAAGTGAGATGAAAATGGCAGATGCCTTTTTAAGTGAGGAATATAGGACTGAGGAATTTGCAATCACTTAAGCTAAAAGGATGGTCATATGATGTGTTTACATGGCACAAGAGTATTATTAAACATATTTAGATAAATGCCTGTGTTCTCACTTTTTATGCTTTGTCAGATTGCATATAAACTGTAATTCAAAGAAAAGACATGAAACCTTGCAACCACTATGTCAAACAGCCTTGTAAGTAGCTGAGTAGTTACATCATCTCTCAAATTTAATTTTCCCATTAGTGGCCATGCAACCTGATAACTTAGGGGGGGAAGGTAGGTAAAACAATTCAGCTTAATCTAAATGGAGTGTTAATTTGGGTTAAAAAATATAATCAAATCACAGCATTAATTCCAGTAATTATCATGTCTGAAGAAAAAAAAAAAACAAACACAAAAACTTGGTGGGTTGTTTTTGTTTTTGTTTTTGTTTTTGTTTTTGTTTTTGTTTTTGTTTTTGTTTTTTTCCCATAAACTTGCTACCAATTTCAGTAGGTTTTCATCATTTATATATCGAAAATATGGACTCTCGTCTAGGTACACAGGTACCTCAAGAGAAACAGGCTGCCAACATATATCCAGTATCACAGAATCACAGACTGGGCAGGCTGGAAGGGAGCACACAGAGAACTGTCCAGTCCCACCTCCTGCTCAAGCAGGGTCACCCCAGAGCACACAGCACAGGATTGCAGCCAGACACTTCTGGAATTCTCCAGTGAGGGAGATTCCCCCCCCTCTCTGAGCAAGCTGTTCCTTTACAGNATACCAATTTCAGTAGGTTTTCATCATTTATATATCAAAAATATGGGCTCTTGTCTAGGTACACAGGTACCTCAAGAGAAACAGGTTGCCAACATATATCCAGTATCACAGAATCACAGACTGGGCAGGCTGGAAGGGAGCACACAGAGAACTGTCCAGTCCCACCTCCTGCTCAAGCAGGGTCACCCCAGAGCACACAGCACAGGATTGCAGCCAGACACTTCTGGAATTCTCCAGTGAGGGAGATTCCCCCCCCTCTCTGAGCAAGCTGTTCCTTTACAGGGTCACCTGCACAGTGAAGAAGTTCTTTGTGCTCAGGTGGAACTTCTGGGCATCCCTTCCTGCCACTGCCTCCTGTCCCACTGCCAGCACCACTGAGCAGAGCCTGGCCGTGCTCTGAGCCCTCCCTGCAGTCACTGACAGATCCCAACGAGGCCCCTCTCAGTTATCTCTTCTCAAGGCTGAACAGTTCCAGCTCCCTCAGCCTTTCCTCATAAAAGAGATACTCCAGTTCCCCCATCACCCTTGTCACCCTACTGGACCCCCTTCAAGAGCTCTGTGTCTTGTGCTGAGGAGCCCAGAAGTGGGCACAGCACTCCAGATGTGTCTCACCAGGGCTGAGAGAGGAGTAGGATCACCCCTTGTGTGATGTGAATGCCCTTCCCACTGCACCCCAGGATCCCATTGGCCTCCTTGGCCACAAGGACACACTGCTGGCTCATGGACAGCTTGTGGTCCACCAGAACCCCCAGGTCCTTCTCTGCAGAGCTGCTTTCCAGCAGGCTGATGCAGTAGGACTTGAACCTGCATGCTGAGCAAGAGGACTAAATAGGCATCTTCTCTACCCCTCCTCACATGCCTTGGGCACGTAACTCCATTTCACTGTGGTGGGATCTGTGCATACACTTCCAAGTGGGGCAATGTGTATCTGCCTTTGATATTCCAGACAATAAAACCTATTTTCTAAATGCTTTGGTTAATGATAAAGCATCTTTCAGAAAGCTCTATTACATTCAACCTGTGAAGACAGTTTTGAGTAAATGCAAATACAATAACTGCAATGATCACATTTTAACTTGACAAGAGAAGGTCCTGGTATTTGCTATTAAATTTACTACAGAAAGACAGTTGTCTATTTTCTTCCTCTCTTTAGAAAATTTTTTGATTGTCTAGACATGCTATAAATTTCTCTGTCTAGCTTCAGTAAATACCACCTTCTGTAATTGTGAAGGAACTATTCCCACAAGAAATAACCTCTGAAAACATGTTTAACATTTCATCGGTACCTGACCAGGCAGAAAACTCTGTATTGACCTGAAATAGTTCAGTAAAGAAGATGTGAGAGTCAGAGAGAGGACACAAAGAAGAAAACCAGAATTTAGCAGAAAGGAGCATGCATTGGGTTTATGTAAAAGCAACAAACTGGAGACCTGCAGTTTTGATGCTTGGAGAGCACCACTTTTGTCATGTAAGAGAAGGGAGGCCCTAGATTTGCTTGTAACAAACACTATTTTAATAGGAATCAGGGACAGTTAAACACACTTGGCAAATTTTAAAGGATATGAGTATGTCCTGAGGGTTTCCAATTTGGCCTAGCAATTTCATAATAAACTGTAGAGAACCTTTTATCTGTGCTTTGTTTTCAGTGAAGTCACATCAAAGGAAAGAATGGATCATTTACATCCACTTGGAAGTTACTTACCAAAAAAAAGGTACTACAGCACTGCTTTAACACACTCTACTCAAGCCCTGTCATTAAGATGAAACTTGTATAAAATCAAGCTCCAGAAAATTCACAGGCTGCCCATGGTCCCCTTTTTCTCATCTCTGTTCAAAGTCTGCAGCCTCTAGAGGCCCTCACACCAATCTCCAAGGTTTTTGCTCCCAATCATCTGCCCAGCCATTTCAATGCTGGGCTGTGGCAGGGTCTTTACATGAAAGCAATGAAATGCAACTGTGATACCTTTGACAAGATGACTGATAACCTTTGTAGTGTATCTGGACTCACTAAAAGGTCTCTAATCTTACAAGGACCTTCCTGAGTCTGCATACAACTCCATAGGAGAGAGGTGTGAATGTTTTGGCAGAAATCTCTCTTAGGAAGAATTTTAAATTAAGTTAGTTCATAGAAAAGCTTTTGGTAAACCCAACTGAAACTTCAGATAAAGACCTGAAGCTTCAAATTCCCTTAGTTGTGAAGGTTACATTCAAAGTTTCAAGGACAGTGTTTTAAGAGACAGATTGTGGATGTCCTAGCTCTGAGTCATTAATTTTGTCCATTCACCAGAGGGAAGAATTAGCTTCAAATCCACTTGATCAATAGTGATATTAAAACTAAAGAAACTTGGAAATTATTCTGCTCACAAGATCTGGATGAATTTTTATTGTTATCGTTTTCTGATGTATGGACAAAGTTTGGAGACATTCCAAGAATTTACATTTTTCAAGCAAATTCTGCAATAAAATAGAAGAAATATACTGCTCAGCACTTGAGGACTAATATCAAATAGATCACTCTGGGGACAACAACTACAGTAACAGAGCAATGATATTTAAAGTGATTAAATGTTTGCTGGTGCAAAGGTAACTACAGCACACTCTCTCTTCAGAGACATGCACAGGATGTAGGCATTGAGAGCCACAAAGCTCTTTTCTAGGACTAAGTGTGAAGAGAAACCAAACACTCCTGGTGCCTCTTCCAACATCAGCTCATTGCAGGCTGCTGAATACACAGTACAAAGCAGAGACATAATTCTAGGGAATGTGAACATAGATCTATCCTCAGAATCCAAAACAAACCTAATTAAAAAAACAACCAACCAAAACTACAACCACAAAAACACCCAAACAAAAAAAACCAACCCAAACTAAAAGTGTTATCCTTCCTACAAGCTTATCATTCTCTGCCTGGAATCCACTCTATACCTACAGTCACAAGTTTAGGAGTACATCTTTCAATTCAGGTTGCTTGGTGGCTTTCATCCACAAATTATTAATAAAGCTTGGTCTTTGTCAGCTGATGTCTGATAGGTTAGATGTAATTAAAGTTTAACAGTCTATTTCATATCTCTTCAAGTTATACTTCTTTACAACCCATAATATTTTTTATAGGTAATAGTCTTTAATGAGCTACAGCAAGATCTTTCAGAAGGGTTGGAGACTTACAGGGACAGAGAATATTTCATCTATCTGTAAGTAAAATCACCTAAGGCTCCATAATAAAAGTGAGGTGG
Organism: Aegithalos caudatus; assembly: GCA_013389925.1. NCBI lineage: Eukaryota > Metazoa > Chordata > Aves > Passeriformes > Aegithalidae > Aegithalos > Aegithalos caudatus. Next base: position 86,722 of record WEIU01016102.1, on the reverse strand, counting down.
GGTCAATTTCTGATGTAGGAACATCAGAATTTTCATACGTATCAGTATGAAAATAGGAATATAAAGAATCAAAAGATACAATTCCTATTTAGATATGAAATAACCATCTGTGTAACTTTTAAAAAGTAAATAGGTATTATGCTATAGCGGATTAAAATAAAATAAACCAAAATAAATCTTGATAACTCTTACTATAATCAACTGTGACTTCCCCGAGATCCTCTCTTTGGATACAAAAATATAAATTAAAGGTTTTGAGAATTAAGGATAAACTATGGCCAGAAGTGTTTTTTAAATATTTCAAGACATTTCAGTAAATGGTACGACATTTCCCCTAAATGCCAAATAAAACCAAGTATGCCTATGTATATCCATAAAGTAAGGCACATAGTCTTAAAATCCAACACCTATAATTAAAAAATGAGTTTCTCTAAAATAGTAACAATTTAAACTGTGAGCTTATTTGTCACTGAGCACATGAGAAAAAAAAAATCTTCAGCCATGCCAGCAGTGTTAAATTTTCACAGTTTGGAAATGCAGCTTTGCTGAAAAGCAGCCACCGAGTCAGGCTGTAGAGAACGGCACCTTTGTTGCACTTGGTATGCATTGACAAAAGATTAATTCTTTGCATTGTTAGAAAGACTGACTGCTTCAGAACAAACCAGCACTATTCAAACTTGTCAGAACAAGCTTGGAGAAAACACAATAAGAGCACCTGAGGGATCTGTACACAAAGACAGTTGAACTGGAAGTGAAGTTACACCAATTAACTACTGTGTGGTGCAGCTTTAATTACCTCAAACAATTCCTCAGACTTGTTTGTAGCAATGATATTTCAGTTTTCAAAGTTCCTGTTCCATGGCACACAGGTTGCATGCTTTTGGCCTTCAACAAATGTATGCTGCTATCACGTGGTGACAGGTACTTCACGTGGAAGTATTCATTTCCAAGCTTGTTCAGATTTAGTTTCATTTTATATGCAGTAATTTATGATTTTAAATAACTGTGCTGCACAATAATCCTGTACAACACGTGACATTCAGGAATAGCTACAGATGGAGCTTTCCCATACAAAAAAAAGAAAAAAATTGATGATTATGAACTGCACCTGTTTCTACCAGCCAGACTATCTTGCACTGTAACTCTTACGTTGCACTAATAATGATCAGATTAGTAATTAACTGTTCTTAGCTAACAGTTGGTATAAACTGGGGCACACACATCCCCTGAGACCTGAGCCTGCAGCAATTAGGCAGATGTGTCACCACATGCATATTCTCAGTCCCACTGGGTTGTCAAACAAGCTCTGAGCATAAGAGAGGAAGGTAAGGTCACATGTTGGGAAGCCACCTTTGTACCTCTGAAACTCTGGCTGAAGAGGCTTCCAGGAGTATTTTCTTCTCAGAGAATGGGCTAGGGGTGGAGATGGTTATTCAAGTGACACAAAAAGAAGAAAAACTGGGGAACTGCATTAATGATGCTCTGAATCTAGATTAGAAATTGAGATTTAGAAATAAAGCATAATGATATTCACACAGCCAAAAGTACTATGCCAGAGAAGTCCAAATAAAAATGAACATACAAGATGAGATCAATGGAAATGGTCTTTTAGGGGACCATTTAAGCCATAAGAGAGCTAAAAAAATTCCAAAATCATAGCTAGTACAACTACTAAATAAATAGATTTCTTGTGGTATTTTCTGAAGTTTATTTACTTCAGTAAAAATAATGGCTTTCTAATCCTGTACAACATTTTTGGTGCAAAATCATTATAAGTTTTTACTCTTCACCAAGTAGTACCTAATTAGTTATATATCACACATATATATTTAATTCTGGATCATATTTATCTGAGTAATACATACATTTTTCTACTAACTAGGTATTAACACATACAATTGAATCAAATAATAGCTTTCAAAATACTTCAGTGCATCAGCACGTCCATAAAATTGGCACTTGACGCTTATTTTCACACTTGGAAAAAGACTAGAAATGTCACTTGACCGTCTGAAATGTTACATCAGTTAACTTCTGTAAAAAAATGAATAATACTGTGTTATGGCCAAATGGGAAGAGTCCTGCCCACAGAAGGATGACATAATTAAATCTGCTACAAAGTACATTCTGTGTTGGATGCTTCTACCCAGCCTTAGGAGACAACATCAAACATTTTCAGAAAGGATTGTTGAGTTTCTTATCCTGATCTTAACTATTAAAGGATAACTTCCTTACATTTTTTTTTTTTTAGTATTTGTCTTACATGCAGATTTGCTGACAAATACAGGGACAACATCATGATTAGGTGACTGCATTGTTTTTACCATTATAGCTATTTTAACAGCACTGTCAATGAATTATTATATTTTTAAGGGTAAATAATATTATTCTAGTGTTCAAAATTCTATATTCATAGGTGAGGTGTGCTTTACAAAGATCCAATTGCAATAATACAAGTTGAGGCAGAGGTAGGTACACTAATTTTTCAAGGTGAATCTGTGTCCAAATTTAATACTAATGGGATTAATTTTTTGTTCCACTCTTATGTTTCATACCAATTTTCTCTCTTGTGATTGTAATTTGTTTTTATTTTGGGATTATAGTAACTGACAGCTTATTCATGAATTAGGTCCTACATACTGTTTGCGACAGCTGTAGACTCGAATCATCCCCTGTATGAGCAAAACACAAATTTCATAGACGTGCATCAAACTGTGTTCAGCCAAAATGTGAGATGACTGTTAAAACCACAGCCCCCAAGCCTTCAGCAAATGTAAAGCCTGTCATGTGAAATTCCATGTGGATCCTAATGTGTGGTGTTCTATTGAGCTACTGTACTTGATTCAGAACTAAATTTAGGTGCTAGAGAATAAAATTATCAACACAAGGCCTCAAGGGGGAAAGAAGGAAAACAAGAATAAATCAATTTAGTAACACAGTGGTACTGAAGAACTTTTCCATATAAAGATAATGTCTTTTTTGTTGTTGTTGTAAAAGTTTATGACCAAATTTATTTCTGATATTATTTAAGTGATCTCGTCTTTGCTGCTCCTAGAGTCTTCACTGACATTGCTAGCATCTACAGCCTTTGGAAAAAAATGACATCTTGGTTCAAACATGAAATGAATTGGCTTAGACAGGAAAGGAAAAAAACAACTTACATGATTTTAGTCATGGTGGACAAAAAAATCTCAGCAATCAAAAAGTTTACTGTAAAGCAGATTGGAAAAGTGCTCGTGCACAAGAACCCAAGTCAATTTTCTGAAAAAGCTTGAGGGCTTCCAGAATATCTCTTGAACCTGAGATATAGTATAAAAACTTAGGATATGGTATAAACTTCCATTGCTTTATGGCTATATTAAAGGTCACAAAAGCTTTGTAAAAGTTTACTGAGGCTGAAAAAGTATCAGCACTTTTATATCAAAGCTTCCTCATTCCTTCCAATAAAGGAGGAGAAGTTAAGTACTTTAATATCACCCCCAGGAAGCAAACATTTCCTCTAAATCAGCCATTGCTCTTAGGTGCTGCAGAGAACTATTTGCTGCTTAGTTTTCCAGTATTCTCAGCCTTCAGAACTCTGATTCATTTACTCAGAGCTGCTATAATTTAAGATCTGGATGCACTGCAACCACCTCAAAGATTGTGGGGAAAAGGCAATTGAAAACCTGACAAAAATTTTAGTATATTTCAGTTTTTTTGGTATTTGAATTAAATTTTTAGAGATGAAAACCTATACTATCATTTACATTACACTCACAGTTACCAAATATACTAATAATTCTGCAGAATTATTTTCAGCCCAGCAAGGTGAAGAGATGTGGGCATACCTGGCAGCATAGCAAAGGGACCAAGGACTAAGAAGCAGGGAAAGTGAAAGAAACAAAAGATAAGGGCAGAAGGAGTTTAATGATGCAGGATGTAAATCCATTGGATTTACAGGGTCCATAAAGTTGCACTCTGGTGTTTATAGAAAAGCTTGTTTGGGTAAGCCACATACTGGATGGCACAGCTTCCGATAAGGCAATCCTTTAAAATGCAAAGCCACACTGGATTGATGCTAGTTATAGCTGTGCTCCAGAGTTATTTCCATCAAAGCTCAAGAATCACTATCTTTAGAACAGGAAAGCAGTTACAGACTATTATACATCACACAGATCCAGTTGTACAAGCCCAATCCCTCTCTCACATCTTATCATTTGGCCTTTATTTCTGGAGTGGGTGGAGCTGAAACCCAAGGAGAGATCTCACACTGGGAAAAGTCTGGATTCAGAGCTGACCTTCTGGGGTCCTGGGCTTACATAATTTCTGAGCTAGTGTGGAGAGGACATAGCATTACTGAAGACAAGGATCACAGTACTACTGTTCTTTTTCAGCACCTCTGAAAGGGTAATTCTTTAAGATAGTGATAAAAACATTCCTGCCTGAATGTAAACCCACTGAGTTATACAGCAATTCATGCAGGAAGCGAGAGGATTAAGGCCTGGGAGCTGCCACACTGAAAGCCAGGCCTGAATGGACTGGAGTAACAGAGCTTTATCCAACAGCTCCATCGCCCTCTGTCAGACAGCGCACAAGGAGTGGCTCCTCTGCACCCACAGGATGCTGTGTACCCCCATCAGGCCCAAGGAACAATACTGCCCAGTCTGATTCAAAGTTTTCAGGCTGCCAAGTGGCATTCACTCTCTGAGTGTGCACACAGAAACTCCTGTTTCTGTCTCTGCTTAGAAATACACCAGTGTGGGGTTTATATAAGGTTGGGATTAAGAGAGTTGGATGAAACAGCAACACATCCATCAGAAACTGAAATTAAGCCTCTTTGAACGTCTTAAGCAGAAAGGAAGTGGGTCACTCAATTATCTATGCTTAAAATTAGGCATTTAACTTATTTCAGCTTATATCAAATTCTTTAAATCATTCATGGGAATTGACTGATCATTCAGGTTAAATGTCTGAAGTAATGAGAACCAGGCATCTAGAGACAGACACGTATCAAACCCACATTGCTTAATAAACAGGTTTTGATTTAACAATCAAAGAGGCATCAAACTTTTTAAGGGTAAATTCTAATTACCAGTGTTTTGGTGAGAAAGGCATAAAACCTAGTGGGGTGTTGTTTTCTCAGGCCTGTGCAGAGAGCCTGGCTGTGTTGCTCTGTCACAGTCTCGTTACCACATGTTAAGGAAATAACAGAGAAACAGGAATGCAAAGTGTCAGGTATAAAAAGGTGGTGCTCGACTTCAGTGTTAATGCTACAAAGGTGTTGCTAAATAGAGGCCTAGTATATGACCTTATCATCTGTTTTCTTAAAGTTCAGAGAAGCTTAGAAAGATCAAAGCCAGGCTAATACATACTAGTTTCAATAAAGGAAAGTATCAATTAAAACAAGCCAATATTAACATATGCATAATTAATAATCACCTTGAAAAAACTGATTTGGTCAAGCATTATTTATTCCAAAACAGGCCGCTCTCAAAAATATTCACAAAGCAAAATACCTAATATATATCTCAAATTTGCAGTTAACATTTATTTTTAGCTTTTTATTACGTGAGTATTTTGGGAAGTGTTTAATGAAGAGAATGTCCTAATGATACAAGTGTTCTTGAATTCTGTTTTTTGTTTCATTCAACCATAACAGAAGCCAGCTGCTGATGTTAAATGTGGATTGGCTTTGATGTTCAGCAAAACATAGAAAATCCCCTTTCTACATCTCTTTCTAGTCCCACACTTTATGGCCACAGTGACCAAAATCCAGAGAGCCTCATATGTCTGATCTAACTGCTTGGTGGGGAGGGGTACTGAGCAGGAGGCATCTCTCTGCAGACAGAGAGCATTTTTCTAAAACCACAGAATTTGTTAGTATATCCTGTGAGGGTGGTGAGAAAATGGTTCAATAAGACCTTTGTATTAAGCTTGTATTCCCCCTTGCTTCAGCACTCTCACTGATTGCTGCAGGACCTAGCAGCTTTTCTTTCCATCACCTATTCTCCCCCAGCACTTTCCCCAAGGTGACACATTAGCTAACTCCTGGGGTACTTTTCTAAAGAAATGTAGCTGTAGCTAGGAATAGGAGCAGAACCCTTTGGCTGATGTAAAAATCCCTGAAGTTTGTGTGATGCTTGGCTCAAGCACTTTCAGACTGCAGCCAGGAAGGCATTTCCCCACAGGGCTGCCTGGCAGAAATGGGTCTGTGGGACTCCCCTGCTCACACAGACCCAGCCTTGCATGCGAGGCTCACCTGGAAATTTGACTCAGCAGGTCCCTGCTACTGCCGTGTCCTGTGACAGCAATAAAGCTGCTGAGTCTCCTGCCTTCTTCCTGTGGCACACTGTAATTGTGACCACAGATCTTTTATCATGGCTTTAAGCTTGTTACAGGGTATTAGAAGTGCTGTGCAGTCTGGGAGGAGGAGCAGACGATGTCCCCCGGGCCCGCCTGGATTAACTGCTTGTTACACAGTTGTCAGTCTGACAGCCCAGTTGGTCCTTCTCTTGCACGAGTTTCTAACTTGTAAATTGTGAACCCACCCTCTTTACAAGAAAAATACGTTCTCAATTTTTTGATGATTTCCTTCTTGTTCCTGCTTTTTGTTTTCTCTTGGCAGTACCTTCTATAGATCCCCTTTTTTTCCTCCTGCACAGCTGTTCTCTTCAGAGATAAGGCAGAAGCAAAATCAAGCTTAAAAAACCCCAACCCTTGAACAACTCATTCTATTTAAACAGATGGCTTAAAAACAATTGTTAAAATGCCTTATTATCCAATGTGAAACAATCTCTTTAAAAGGAAAAGCTACATTTCCTAACATCACAGATATAATTTGCAGAAGCACAGAATTTGAACATGGAATCCCATCACATAAATTATTAATTCGTTGCCAAGGCAGTTCCCTGCAATGTAAGTTTGGAATAGTTGAAAAGTTAAAAAGGTTTTAAAGTTTGAAAAGTTTAGAAGGGTTTTAAAACTTGTAAATGGATGTAAGGAACCAAGCTTCCCCTGGGTTCTCAGGAAGATAAACCATATGGATATTTAAGCATGTTTATGTTTCTGTCTGGAAATGTTTTCTTTAGCTAAAATACCGTCTTAACTCAGAATAACTAAGCCTAATTTTTGTTGCTTTTCTTATAACAATATAAATGAAATATTTGTATGGGATAGATTTATGCTGACTTCTAAAATATAGGGGTAGTTTGGACACAGAATCTGAATACAGGTGATGGAAAAAATACTGACTGGAATGCAGACTTTCCTACTTGTGATAAAAAGACATCATCAAAGGACCTGACATGCAGTTTCCTGTTTGGTTCATTTCAGAGAACAAAGAGATTGAAAAGCATATTTGTATATATAATAATGCAAGCTTAGCCATCCATTATTAAGTGTTTTCAAGTCACATGACAATGCAATGGCAAAAAAATTAAGCTTGTGCATTTAATAGTCAGTCAGAAGTTATACTGATTTTTCCTTGCTACCCGCTTGGATTAAACACAAACCCCAAAATTTTGGTCCATCTTTAGAACATGCAATTCTGCACTGGAAAACCCACTTGCTAAATAAAATTCAAACATTTGTCCAGCAGCCAAAGAAACTCAAATTGTGTGGCTCTACTACAAAAGATTCATTGTGAATTTCTCTATCTGAAGAATGTTTCTATAAGGTTTCTGAATGCAGATTTAGAGACTGTGCTGCAAAGAACCCATTCTTCTGGTTTAGCAGTAACAGTCTAAGACCAAAAGGCAAATCACTTTTATTTGGCAAGTTCCACTTAGGTGTATTACCTCAGGCCAACCAAATTAATCACTGTATACCAGTGGTAAGCAACATACACCTTATGTACTGCTCTTTCAGCCAAGGCCATGCTGCACTGCAGTGCAGGCTGCATAAGGAATCCCACTTTAGATGCAGAAAAGCTTCAGAAAATAATGTTCTTGGGGCCAATCCAGGCTAGACTTTTCTAGCTTGAGCTACACAAGTAAGACTCAACCCCCAAAGGACACCCTGTAAAACCCAGAGAATAAAGAAAGAGCTGGCACTGCATCTCTCCCAGTATACATTTCACAGCCTGGTGAAGGTGTGGCTGCCCTGCCTGTGTGTTTGGTCAAGGCTCAGCCCCTCAGGCAGCACTGCAGGTGACCACCTGAGTGTCTGCCTATAACCAGGTACTGAAACTTCTCCTCCACTTAATTCGTGCAGGATGACACCAGGGGCTTGTTCATTTTCTTTTCCAACTCTTTCCATTTAGAGAATCAGCACAGAGACTCTATGTTCAATATTAAATATACAGCAGAATCTAATGGTCTTCCAGACTTGTTACGTGCCTGTTATAATAAAAGAGCGTTTTATGTTTGCAGTCTTGGTAAGACTAAAGAAAGCTGTAGGTTAGATCAAATAGGAGATTTCATTTCGATAACCTCTGCAATTACTTCCTAACACCAGTGAGCATGCTCAAATACATCCAATAAATTCCCTAGAATTCTCACGAGGGTAAAGAGGAGTTTCCATGCAAAAGTAACAGTTCAAAAACATGAAAAATGTTTGATTCTTTTAAGAAAATACCAGAAAGTCTCTTTTCTGGATTTTTTTTACAGACTATTTATAGTTCAAATGTACTTTCCATATTCACTTATTTAAAAGCAGAGGTTCTAGCAAAAGGAAACAACGCACTAGGGAGAGGCACTACATAATGAATTTTCAGCTGAGACTTCATTTACCATACTGAACTAGTTTCACACAGTAAAACAACCTTATGACCAAAGAAGACAAAAGAAAATCCCTTGTGGGTATGTAGCACTGATCAAGGGAGCTTCTTTTGCCAGAAAAGACAGTTTCTACATGGCAGTTAGGGGGTTTCTGACTAGAAAGAAAATTGTGTTGGACAAACAATTCTGCTAGAATTGCATATACCACATTGTTATGACAGGGAATTCATTTATTTTGTACTATACTCTAGTGCAACTCTACATAACAAAAGAATATGTTATGGGATAGACTTATATTTTAGTACTAAAAGGAAATGACATCTTTATATGAAATGCTTTTCAAGTTATATATTTTTTAATTCCACTTTGATAAACTAATGCTATAAATCATCCTTTT
>WEIU01016102.1:35571-77620 GCA_013389925.1 Aegithalos caudatus | reverse complement strand
AAAAAAAAGTCCCTTGTCTTAAAATGCTAGATTTAAATAGATCCAGAAACAAAGCCCCACAAAAATCTAAGTGGTCCCAAGCTCTGTGACAGAACCCTCTTTTGCAGCATTCCCACGGTAGAAGACAGACACATGTTCAGGCTTTATCATTTCAGGCTGCTTCAACCTTTGCTGCAAATCTCAGTGAATGTTCAGTTAAGTTACTAAAGCTTTTTTTGGAGATGGGACATACATACATACACACTTTGCATGACCAACAGAGGAAACTTCTCTTTCTAATCTTAATAGAAACACCATCTGTACCACAAAATAAACCCGTAAAAGAGAACATACGCATTTTCTTGTAGGTCCCATATTGTTTCTGTAGCTATATCACAACAATTCTCTCTGTATTTCTCTCATCACAACATACTATCAATGCTGATCCTAGCTCTTGGAAAAAGGGAGATGCAGAACACATATGTGAAATAAAAGAAAACACATATGTTTTAGATTAAGCCAATCTCAAGATGTTAAATCCCAGACCTGCTCCACAGAGGAGTGAAATGCGTATTAGCACCATATGATAACTATTCAGTTCAGGACTAGACTGTAAACTGTAACGTGTTTTTCCTAATAAAGTGTCCTCATTTGGTTCCATCTCACTTCTGAGACACTGTCTCATAGACATTTGTTGAGAACTACAGCCACAGCACCAGTAAGAATTGCAGCTATTTTTCTGGCAGCCTGCTGCTCCCCCATTTATCCAATGCTGATGAGATCATGGCTCTCATTTGTTGAGAGCCCAGCAGTAATCTACTTAGTCTCTTGACCTCAAAAATTTATTGGGCTACAGACAAAGTTGTTTCTATAGACACCTTTGGTTTGGGCATTCAATTAGGGTGTGGAAGATTTAAACATTTGACTCTTCCCTAGAAAAAAATTCATTATAAATTTACTTTGCAGTATCTATCTGCCCCTTCTCTATTTTACTATAGCTGAAAAATGAAACATATGTGATTTTCATACCTATTCTTACCCTATATCTATTTACTCAGAGAAAATAAAAATATTTATGCTTTTTATTCAAATTCTCATGACTTTTTTTATATTTTTGGTACAGACTTTAAACTGGCCAAATCACCATATATTCCTTTGTACCACCACCCCCTCAGCCCAGTTTTGAGTGGAATATAAGTAATAATTTTTATAAATTATTTTTGAAACCATACATACATATATATCTCTTGAGAACATATGTTGAAGTAATTAATAGACATTCCTATTTAAAATTACATAATTTGAAAGAAATATCATGAAGCAATTTTCTAGTATAATTAGGAGAGAAAAGGAAATATTAGCACTACATAAAGTCTAAGGTCCAGTTGATTATGGCTAGCAAGAAACCAGGAATTGCCAGGTTTACAGCATTTTTTGATGCTCCATAATTTTTTGTTGTTGGACATCAAAAACAAACGGACTTTTCACAATCAATCAAAAATAAAGGAAGATTAAGAGAAGCAGGTCACTCATTTCTGGATCAAAGTTCAGACCTTCACTTGTGTTACCACATGTCAGGTAATTAACCCAATTACCTGGGTCTTCTGGGCTCCTCTATTCCCCCTCTCCTTAATTCCAGCATAACTCACCAAAGCAGAGAGCTTCCCCACCAGAAGTTCAGTGCTCAAGTAACCAAGACTAGTGGCCAGGGCCATGTTTAGTTAAAGTACATCTCATATAGAATTGTTTAATTTGGAAAGCAGTTCTGAAGATCATCTTGTCCAACTTCCTGCTCAAAACTGCATTTTGCTATGCTTGGTTGAAATACAGATACCAATGCAATTTTTACAGACTTTTCCCATCCTGTGTTTGATAATTTTGTTCACCTCCTCACCACTGTAATCAGAAATCAGAATGAGAAATCAGAGATACAGAATGGGTCAGGTTGTAAGGGACCACTGGAGTTCCTCTAGTCCAAAGTCCCTGCTTAAGCTGGAATACTCTGGTGACTAGCAGTAAATAATTTCAAGACAGCATCTGGGTAATTCTGATTTTTATATCGAATACAGGGTTCACTTTATTCCCTAAAACATGCCAGCTAAAAGGGAACCATCCATAGGTCTTAGCCACACAAAAGCACACCCATTAGCTAATGCTTTCCTAAGATCATGTCTAGGTTATGTGATTTCCACAAAAATCAAGCTCTTTATGTGCCAATCACAAAAACCAATAGAAACTGTAAAGATATTATTTTTCCAGTAACACTTTATCACAAGTTTCTTCTCCAAGTTTATTAGAATTATTAGTGTAAGCCAGTACTTTTCAGTCACTCAACAGCTCTCCAACTGCTCCATCGGGGGCACTGTGAGGAACAGCTTGTGCTTGTTCAGAGGGGTCTGTGTAGAGAGGAAACACTGGTGAAATTGGCTTCATCCCTGTCTTATCTTCTAGCTCAGACCTGGCCCAATGCTTGGTCAGTGATCTACACCTTTATTATTCCACATTTATATAGCATTAAAATATATTAAATTCTTCCAAATTTCACCATTTGTACTAGAGAAATTCAGAATTTTAGCTAAGTATTTTCAAATAGACCTAAGTGTCAACAAGGAACAACCACAAAGCAAATTTAACTCCATAGAGATTACAAGCACTTTGCAAACAATACAAGAAAACTATCCTACCCAGTCAGTGAAACTAAGGAATAATAAATGTGCAAAAACAAGAGTGCTTTCCAAAGAAGGCCCATTGAAGTGTTTATGCTTAATATTGGAGGGGTTTCTGTTTTGTTTTGGTTTTGTTTAATGAGTAATTAACCAGTCCTTTATAGTATCAATGAGATTTTAACTAATGTGTGTCAGCAGTTCAAAATGAAGAGTCTGTCTGACAGCCCAGCTACCCAGGCTTTGAGATTTAAATATCACTTGCATAGAATTAAAAAAAAAAAATTTAAAAAAAAGCTTCAACTACTAAAGTGTTGTCATTGTTGTTTTAAATGACAATTTAGTGGGATGGAATTCAAGACACTTAATTATCACATTAGTTAGCCAGATGGTTTATTTGAAATCCCAGCAGACAAGTATCTGAATTTTACTTTAAGTTGGGCTCAATGAGTTAGTAAAAGCAAAAGACAGCAAGAGCATGCAACTCTCTTTTGCTTGCTTCAACAACTAAAATTTTGTCTGCCTACCCCCTTGAGCAACGTTTCAAAGGCAATTTATAGAAAAAGTAGCAGCCAAAGGAATATGAGTGCTCCCTAACCCTTCAGATATCTGTGGTCACTTAATCTTGTTACTCCCCTGACACTAAATTTCCACCAGTTTTTCAAGGAAAGGGATTTGAAAGCAAACTTCCATAAAAACAGACTTCTCTAAATCAAAAAAAAAGAAGTAGTTTAAATAGTATGCACCACCTTTTTTTTTCTCCCCTAAATGTTTTGGCAACAAATAAGATTCCTGGTTGGATGGTGGTGGGGAGGAGTCATGCATCAACAACCCCAGAGTGAGAGCTGGTGGTATGACTTGGCTGAGCTGTGCTGTTCCTGCAGTCAGCTCTCCAGCGGCTCCTTCAAATGGTCTCAGCACTTTCACAGGAGTTTCCATTAGTGTCTGCCCCAGACATGAGAAGAATCCATCAATTTAATTTTCAAAATGTCATAGCATGTAATAACTGCCTTTGCTCAAACAGCCTCTCAATACAGAATGTTGAATTCTGTCTGGTAACTGCATCCTGAATAAGTTTGTCTTGGGGAACAAGTCATTATTCTTGGAAGATTTTCAGAAGTTTTTGGCTTTCACAGGCTGCCTGAGCTATGGACAGATACCATCTGCTCACATAAGAATATCCATCTCTAGTGTGTCATTGTACTCGTGTATGAAGTATACAGACAGAGAAGAGCATCACCTCCCATCCCAGCCCCTCTGGGAATGGGACAAAAGTCTTGGTACTCCTTTTCTTTTGGGGTTTGAATTATAACAGTAAAAATTACAATGACACAGGACATCATTGGCTTTAAAATATTTCTCAGACGACCCTTTGCGAACAGAATTAGCACCTGATGTACCACCAAGATGCAGACCTCAGCAGGACTCTCTTCTCCAAAGTTACAACACTGTTTCAGAATGCAGGAACGGATTGGAAAACAAGGCAAGCAAAGATATTTAACATATAAGAATAAATACAATGGCCTCTGGAAGGTGGTATTTCCAAGCAGAGAACTACCACAATTTTCCTTTCCCTACTGGAGATGTGAGGAACAGAAATTGTTCAGAATGACATTGCTAACTCTGGCAGAGAAGAGTCATGTCTTGCTTCCCATATTTCAGACCACATACCTTTTGGATATCTGCCTAAAAAGTTAAATCCCTTGTTTTATGTATTGCTCTGATGTAGCAATTGGTGAAACTTGAAACAAAACACAACAACCAACCTCAAAAATTCACATCCCAATGATTTTCAACAAGACAAAAATTTTTTAGCAATGAAACACAAGTACATTGAGGTGTTGCCCAAGAGGATCAGCACATGGAAATATTAACACAAGCAAAACATTAACTAGGATTTCCAGTAAAGACAGCATAGTCAATTTGGTTCTTGGTATCAAATAGCAACATCTGCACTATGGTAGGTATATACTAGCCCCATTACTTTTCTCCTTTACATAAAAAACAGATTGTCAGTATGAGAGAGAGTGTTTCTGGGTCACGACATTAAAGTCAAGCTAATGCATACCAAATGCATCAACATCTATGTATTTTTATAGTTCTAGGGTTGCTTGCACCGTAGAGAAAGTTGCTTTTTCTAAGATTATTCTTGTATAGGCTAAATATCATAGAGAACTACAGACTATTCAGTGCTGGGTCCTTCTCTTCAGCTGACATACATACACTTAGATTTGTCTAGTCATGACAAAGCTTTTTGGATCACTATTGCCATTCAGGAGCCTTTTTCTAAACAATTGTACTATGGTCTCCCCCTTCCAAAGAATGATGCCAAAACAATATCATCTAAAACCCACATGTGCCTCATTTCCTAGGACTGTAAGTAGAAATTACCAAAGTATTCTACAGTAGAAGTACAGATCATTTTGCAAACAAAATTACCTGTAAGTTCCTGTCTATCACTGCCTTAAAATCCTGAATACCAAAGATGATCAAAAAATATTCCTGTCTGGCATCAGTAGGTTTCCCTTTCTCAGAGAAGGCCCCCAACTTCTCACTGTAACAGAGTTTGCCAGTTTGTGCCTCCCAATATGTGTGAACTATCACATCTCTACCTTTTTCTTCATCCTTTAGCATATGAAATCATGCAGATTGCTCCTAGATAAAATGTATACCTCTTAAATTAGAAATGTTTATCAGTGCAGGATGTCACAAGCAGCTCAAACCCAACTATTATAAATTAAGTTATGGAAATACATAGAACACAGAGAAACATGAGGTTTGCACTACAGAGGGAGCCTGAAAAAAAGAGCTAGAATATTTGAGGCTGCTATAAGCTTAGAGAATAGTTAGTTTTTGGAGAATATTTGTGGGACATGATTTTCTTCAAAAGCATCTAAAAACCTGCCACCCCAAGTGGGGTGTTTTTCTGTTTTTCTGGCAGCTGTTTTTCTGTCACTGAGGGGGAGGAGCTCCTGTGTGCTTGAGAGACCTGGGTTTGGGTCTTTGAGGACAACGGGACATGGCTCCTACTTGGGGTTTGGGAGGGGACAGGCTGCTTTCTAAACACAAATGTCACTCTAAGGTGTTGCAAAAAGAAAAAAAAAAACAAAAAACAAACCCTTTAAATTATGCAAAATTGTGATGAAAGATGCAACTTCAAGACTTGACATCACACGTGGACATTCACTACCCAGGACAGAATATACTAAATGTTGGTTCAAAATATAGTGACTGAAACAAAAAAAAAAGAGTGACCACCCTTGCCTTGGAAAGGACAAAAGCAGAGATGAAATATCTTGCCTATGGTGATGTAACAGGTCAGTAACAGAAGTGGGACTATAAAATGTGCCATCAGTTAAGTGAATCATGTACTACTCTTATAAACTATAATATTGCTTCCCTTAAATCTCACTTGAAAGAAAAATATTGGCTTAAAACACATGCTGGTCTGCTTTGTCTCCAAATTCATACTTCAAAGTTGCAAATATTTATTCCAAGGGTGCTGGTGGGCAATCCTTTAGGAGTGGAATAGCTACCAACAATATGTCATGGGAAGTAAGTGATGGAGTCACTTGATGGCAGAATGCTGGACATTTATATGGGAAGAACAGTCTGTCTAGTTTCTGATACAGGGTAAGCAAAGTGGGGGAAGAAAGAGGACCACCAAACTGTCAGCTCACAGCTCCTGCAGATAACTCATTGACTCCAAGACACAGTGAAATTCTGCCCAGCCCTTAATGCACAAAAAATGAAAGAAAAAAGAAATTTTATGACTGGGGGGAGGGGAGGTGGGGTGGGGGTGTTAATTACACTCAGAAGTGGTTTTAAATGTAATTTTTCAAAAGTTCCACTAGAGGCTATTTATTGGCAAGCAGGTTTGTTATAAATCATGGAGCCATCCTCTGTTTCAAAAATCAAAGATTCACTACTTTCTTTCATAGTTTGTGTTTTTCAGTGCAAAGTTTGAAGGCCTTCCTATATAAATTCAATTACACATTTGCAATTTATTGTTTCCCTACTGTTAAACCCATCTTTTCTGTGAAAGTGCTGAGCCTTTGAGAGGGAGCTGTTAAAAGACTGCAGCTAATCAGCCCTTTTTCTGGAAGGACTCAGCTAGAAATGAGGTATAAGATCTGTGGCTTTCAAGTTCTACTGTCTAAATTGTTCTTCCGTAGCAGCTGGAGAAAATGCTTTCAAGAGTTCTGTGCTCCTTCCTGTGTGGTGATGCAGCTTTCCTCTAACGACTATTTCCCATCAATAGCCACAGACACCTACCTCCTCAACCACGGCTTTAACCGTCTCTCACCACTTCCACCTTGCCGGAAAAAGAAAAAAATAGAGAAAAAAAAATACTCATCTGGGAGAAGGTTTACAAATATCTGCACACCAGGCTGCTGAAGGAGATAATATCTCAAAGAACTTAAAATTAGGTGTACAATTCTTGTCTAGAGAAAAACAAACAAAAAAAAAACCAAAAAAAAGAAACGGTCCTAAGCATGTGGAGGCAGCAGATGTGACCAAGAAGTTCAGTATATACCCTTTCCCATGCTAAGAGTACAGTGATCTTTACTGAAAACTTCACAGCAAGGAAAAAATAAGTGCTCCTTTTCCATGCACTATGAGATGAATAGCTAATACAGCTAAATACAGTCCATTTTTTTCTGAATAATCCCATGTTCTTTGAATTACAAGAAAGTTTAAAAAGAATTTCTCAAAACCTGCAAAACACATGAAAGCTCCGTTTTTTCCAAGAGCCACTATCAGCTGACTATTCTGGGAAATTTAATGTTTGTTTCATATTCCAGAGGATTCTGGCAATCCACTGAATTGACAGCTTAAACTCACACTGCATTAACAACATGTTTTAACCTTATTAGGCTAATTATTCACCTACACAATTATTCAAAATTGAAGTAAAATATTTAACTAACTGGTGTTTCTTTAGTGACAGAGTATCAGAACAGCCCCAAAAAATCAGTGTGTATTACTAGTAACATATACTCTAAATTATCATAAATAATAATACACTGTATAATAATACACTCTCTCATGTGGTTTAGTTATTTGTTAGAAAGAAAAGCACAAGGACAGCTGCAGCAGAAGAACCTGCACACAACGCAGTCTGGTAACTGGTCACATAGAGCATTATTTCATGGAATATTCCCAAACTGCATTTGGGTAAAAGATTCTAAACTGCCACCTGTTTTTGACCTGTCTCTAACGAAAATACAAACCAGTTTCCACACAGAATGCTAAAGGTTGCCACCCCCAGCCCTGAAAAAAGAGAAGTGCTTTTATTTAAATCAAATCATGAAGACAATCATGACAAAATGTCACAGAAATGCATTTATAAAATCGGTTAATCAATAGCTAATTCTGAAAAAGAATATCATATAAAGTCATTGCTGATATCCTCCGACCTCATAAAGCACAGGTTAACATCACTGAGAGAATGTTAAGTAGATAGCCTGCAAGGACTGAAGTTTAAAAGTGCTACAGAAGTATTTACTGAATGTAAGGACACTGTCTGCAATCAAAGGGAAAACAAACATTAAATGATCTATTTTAAAACTTTTTTTTTCCCCACTGAAAATAGAAGGCTGTTCACAACCACAGGATTCCACTCATTCAAATTAATCATAGAGTGGAGTGGATTAAATTTAGATTAAAAAGAAAATCATTTTTTCCAGAAAGGTTAGCTCTGAGGTATTCATGAACAAAACAGCAAAATGAATGTTGAGGGTTTACAGGGAATCATCCAGGAGCCTCTGGATGGCTCAGCCCAGTGCTGTGGCACTGAACCCAGGCCCAGCCAAGGGCCTCAGCTCTAGTTTGAGTGGCAGCCAGGAGCGAGCTCAAGGTTGGTCTCTGGGGCTCAGATGGGAAAAGGGGACTCTGAGCAGTTTGTGTTTATCAGCAACCCTTGATTATGGAATGGTTGTGCCACTGCACAAACACAACAGTCAGCATCGCCTCTTCCTCCAACAAAAACCACTACTAATTCATTAATAATAAGATTGATAACACTGTCATTGTGTTGCTAATATTACTTAGTGAGCTAATTCACATGTTGGCTTTTATGTAAAATATATCCACACTTTTGAAGCAATCCTGAGAATGAGATGCTGCAAATTCAATTTGTATGGCTAGAACATGGATTCAAATACATTAATTTCATTTTTGTTAGAGGTTCCCTATTACAGGAGTACAGGAAAAATAAAAAAATGGAATCTGTAAAGAAATAGGACAATATTAAAAGTTAGGTGAACAGTTAAAATCTAAGTGGAAATTTGCAGGTAATTTCAATATCAGAAAGCTTTTTGTGGTGTAAGAATAAGCACCATTTGGGCTCTAATTGACTGCTACAGCAGTTCAGAAAAGTGTTTTGGATGCTGATTTGGGAGAGTAAGAGACAAAAGACTGAAAAACTTAGTGTAGGAGGGAAAAAAGAACAGTATCTAGAACCATTCACAAAAAAATGCAACAAAGACAATACATAAGTAGGTGACTATTTTAATTTCCTCTACTTATTTAGGAGAGTATCTCAACAGAAAATTCTGAAATCCCAGGTTTCTATTTTTTTCACTAGATTTTTTATCAGGTGAAAATCAGAAGAGCATTATCAGGAATGTTTTTATAGAGCTTAGTGAAAATAGCTTTACTTCTACTTCCAATGCATAATTATAGGCTTTTTAGTTTGATATCAAGGCTGTTCAGCTACTTAATGTTTGTGTTTAAACATCAGACAAGTTCATACTATGGTTTATGTTTTCTTTTCACTTTTCTAATTCATAAAACATCTCTTTTTTAATGCAAGAAATTCAAATGAGATAAACATTCAGATGTAGAACATGTACAGAATTTTTCTGTTGCAAAAACTGACTGTCTGCGTTTCCTATTCTCAGAAAAGCAGTTACTTAATTTTTGCCAGTTTCATACATTTACATCAACTAAAGCTATGGATGTGACCTAAATTCAATTCAAAATTTTAATTTAGACACTAAAAACCTATTGAAATATTTTGGTTTAAATGAACATTTTTCATTTAATGAGCACATTCACCAATTATAAAAGACTTTAAAGAATGTTTTTCTTGTAAAAAATCACATCTTAATTAAGCTCTCCATGCAAATAGGCTTGTAAAGAAACAGCCATCCATTATATTTTAGTTTCATTTTTAAAAAAATGACCACACAAACCACTAAAATTAGAAATAGCTCATCACTGGTAACAAAACAAGAGTCAGATTCCAGCATGCTTGTTCCAAATCAGAAATAAATATGTGCCCTTATCAGACCGTAAGCATTTTATTGTTTATTTGTATGCATCCCTAAGAGTTTGTTTGGAAATTTCCCATCCATAGATATGCATATATTTGTCAGTGTGAGCACCAAACTCCAGCCTGCCAGCTTTCACACTTTGCTTCTCTCCCTTCATGAGAAAACGTGCACAGAAACAAACGTCCCTGTCCTGTCCCCAGCTCACCAGTGACAACGTGCTGTGTGTCACAGCTTGCACTCTGCACTTCCAGCCTTTGTGCAAACCCATTCTGCAACATTATGATAGAGTTTTGGTTTTTTAACCAGTATTAGTATAAAAGCATTAAGATTACAAACCAAAGTTTCCTCATTTCTGTGCCAGCAAGTGCAGTAAGATGAGGAGCTTTCACTGACTCTCCCTTCAGGCCTCACTCGCTGCTCCCATGCCCTGCAGTATTCAAAATTTATCCCTGCTTACATGGGTAACAAAAGCATCAGCTGATAATATGCCAAACCGATGGAGTCTTATTTCTTTCTCTTCAGGGCAGCTTAGAGTTTTAAGCTTGTGGGTTTTTTGGTCTTGGGCTGGGGAAGCAGGGTGAAGAATGAACTTTACTATTCACACACTTTTGTTTTGTATAGGTGATGGAGCATTAGTAGAGACAAAGATACACATGTTTTTTAAATGTAAAAGTTAATATACATAATCCAAGGAGACAACACAGTAACTTGAATAGAATCCATTCACACACAGCTGAGTAAAAATAAGCTGTCGATATCGCAGCTATTCTATGCCACCATCTGTATCTGATCTTTATATAGATGGATGATACATTGACTCCTGCAGCACGGCTCCAAAATCTCATGGCAGAGGGAAAACTTTAGTTTGTCTCTCAGCTGTCTCATCAAAACAGCCTTCAGCCAGCTCCACACCTCCAACACCACTAGAAGATGGCTGACAACATCACTGCAGTCTTAGGGTGATTTATCCAATGGTACCGAAAGAAGCATCCATAAACAAGGTGTGCAACTGCCCCAGGTACAGGTGCTACTGCATCTCACAAGTCTAGGATATAAATGTGACAAATTCCAAAATAACTTGCTGTTAAGCTTCCTCTGAATGCATAATTTGCAGTGGACGAATTCAACCCTTGGTCATTCACATGGGCAGCTGCTACTTTCAGCCTTCACTGTGTGAATCAAGTCAGAGCCTGAAGCATCCCATGTTTCTGCCTGCTGCCACAAGAATTGAAATCCAGAGGCACAAAATTCCTAGCAAGGAGGGTCACAACAGTTTCTGCTATTCTACTGTATATTTAATGTTAAATTTTCTACCTCACTTAATTTATTCATCTCTGATGAGAAAAGGGGTCACTGGTAACCTTTCACTAATTCGCACTGGTTGCCAGGTTGGCATACACAGCTGAAAAAATACAGAGTTGCCTTTTTACCTTCATTTTTTTCTTTCCTTTCCACCCCTTTTAAACATAAAATAAAAAATATTGTAAGACACAAGCAATCCCTTTCCTGCACAGTCTAGGGTGGTAGGCCTTCCATCAGTCTTTTTCATCACACTTTTAAAGCCACTTCAGCATTAAGGAGCTCCATAACTGCACAGAAACTGGCTGGCTGCCAACCAGCTGCAAAACAAACGCCTCTTGTATTGACATTAGAGATTCCTTGATCATATTCAATAAAGAACCTTTGATGTTTGCACTATTGGCTAATATCATCTTACAGGGTCTTGAGGGACAGTTTATCAAGTCTGTAAGACACGTCATGAAACAAAGAAGGACCCTCTAGTATAGGAAATAGAACAAAGTTTGTGTTTTGTGAGGTAAAAAATAGTATTTATAAGTGGGAAAAAGTCAAAATACACACATCATCTATGATTCACTGATTTTTTTGTGTAACATTTGGTAAACCACAGATCTCACCTAGTCTGGCAAAACCCAAGTTGTGCTCTCTTGTTATGCAGCCTCAACAGAGAAGCACTCCTTGGGACACTACACAAACCCGCCGTGCGTGGGCACCTTTCTGTCACTCTGTATCCTCCTGACTGCCATCCCATCTCCTCCTGACCTTCCTTTGCCATAGCCAGGCAGCTGCCTCCTTCTTCGCCTTCCTGGCAGACTTTCTGCTTTCAGAACCGTCTGCCACCCTGCCCACAATGTGGCACTTCAACACTTGGCAGGTTCAAAGAAAAACTCCTAGTGCTCTAGTACTATAGGCTGTTTGGTTTAGTGAGACCTCTTAAAGTACATGAAATGAAAAAGCAGAGACTGATAGGCTGCCCAAAATGTTCTGAAACAAAAGGGACACTGGCCCAGGNGTGTATTGATGAGCTGAGCTCTTATTAAAAAAAAAAAAAAAAGAAAAAAGAAAAAAAAAGAAAAAGGAAAGAAAAAGAAAAAAAAAAAAAGTGGTGCAATACACAATACCTTGTTACAGAGTGCGCCAAGAGAAATGACCCCTTGAAGGGTAGAAATTTTTCCACATCCTTTACTGAAATATGAAGGGTGTACTAGGTTTTGGTGGTGGTGGTTTTGGCTTTTTTTCTTCCCTTGCTTCATCTTTTTCTTTCATCTTTAGTTTTCTGTTCCACTGTGGGAGATATCATAGAAGACCCAGCTTCTTGCCCTCTTTTTCAGCTCTTGCAAAGTTTCACTTTTCCCAGCCTTCCAGACACAGGACAGCATCTGGCTAAATGTTCTGACCTGGAAGATTCCTTCTGGAGAAAACAACTTCCCTAACATACCAGCCATCCTTTTAGTCTGAGTGGGACAGGTCTGTTTATAAGCAGGTAAAGTGACTCTGCTGGAGGGCTGGTGTCAGTGTGTTGTGGCTTGCCTCCAGGACTGGTTATCAGCAAGTGCTAGTGAAGTGCCTAAGTACCAAGCAGTCACACTTTCCTGTTACACTCTTCTAGCTTGCAACAACCAGAGGTTTGTTAGCTCACAGATCTCTAAAAATTTCTCTCCACTGATCTTTTAATAATAGAGGGAAAAGGCAGAAAAAGGCTATCACATATCATTTGCACGAGAAAATAAGATATTCTGTTTCATTTTTGTGAAAACACACAGGCACAGATGGAGATTATGTTGATCATCATCATCTTTTGAATGCTGGAATATGCTCTCATATTGGCCTGGCTTACTCAGCAAAGCACAGTCATTCTATGTCATTATTCGTAGCCCATATGAAAGAGTGGACATTATAATATTTCTTGGGTGAGCTCCTCCCTCATTCTCCTGCTTTGTCTGCCCAGCTCAAGGACTGCTGCCTCTTCACTCCCACCACCAGTCCACATTCAGGGATATTTTCACTTTAGGCTCAGCACCTCAAGTACTCTCAGCTCTGCTGCTCCTCCCGCTCTGGGAACACAGACTGAGCAACATTCTCTGCTTGTCAACACCAGTGGGAAAACCCCTCAGCCCTGCAGGCCCTGAAAAATTACTCACTCTATCTTATGTCAAGGACAGAAGCACTAGAAATGGGCTTTTAATAATAAAAATATTTTCTTATTAATCTGCACACTGGCTGGAACACCTGTATGTTTATTTGCCAGTTTGCAGTTAGGCTGAGATGTTCAGCCTAATTGATTTCATGCCCCGAGGCAGATATTTTAAACTAATTAACAGATGTATGAACTTCCTTCAGACATGAACTCTTCTACCACATTACACTGAACCAATATCCAAACACCAGCTCATGTTATAATCATAGCAGGGAGGAACTTCCCAGTGCCACAGCCTCCAAAAACAGTAACATTTATTTCTCCTCCCTGCATTTTTGTATCATTGTGCTCCTTTCCCAGCTACTTTCTTCAGGTGAATGTGGTTTTGCAAGCTATTTTACATTTACTTAAATAAGCTTTTCTGAGACTCTTATTGTTTCTTTGAAATAGAAAACTGAATAGTACAACAAGCTATGACCATACTTTGGGAAAAATCCATAAATCCATAAAATTTCTAATTTGTAAATTAACTGATTATTTACTCAACTCCCCAAAGTTAAAAGTGTAAGATCAGCCAAATGTTTTACACCACGGCTATAACTCAGTTGCCTTGTAATAGTGTGTGTTCATGAAATTGTTAAGAAACATCAGCTTTTATTTAGATTCATTTGTGTGTACATATAGCTATAAAAACAAAAAAGGGGCCTGAGATATAAAAACAAGTTTCTTTAGGAAAGGAGGAAAGGCAACATTAAGAGCAGCCATCTAAAAATTATATAGATGGAAAGAATTCAGACAGACAAGATATTTCTGTCCAACAGCTCTAATTCTCCCCAAATAAATATTGTATTTTGGTAAGCAATTTTCTGAGCATTACAAAACACTTTCAGTATAGAATATAACTTACAGAAGAAAGGAGAGAGAGTGGCAGTTAAGCTGTAGTAGAAAAAAGTTATGGAACATGAATCCCTGAAAGTGTCATTTTCAATGTATTTAAGAAGGGTTGTAGAGGCAGGGAAAGGGGAAAATGTGATACAACAGTATCAAATTGCCTGGAACTGCTATAATCATTAGTGATTTTAACTGTAAAAAAACCCTTCCATGTACAAAATGATGTTCAAACAGTTGGTTCCTGTTCTAAATGAAATCAAGGGTGATTGTATTGAGTAGCTTAAAGAACATGAATTACTAATTCTAATTGTCAAAGGTGATTTGGGATCCAAAGAGCTGAAATGTCTAAGGAGCCAGAGATTAGTCCTTGCCAATAGTTTCCAAGCCAGTCAATGAGAGGAGAGAGCTTTTTACAGAGCTGAAGGCCTGAGACTTCTGAACAACCTAGTAGATTTGGGTTGTGATAAAATAGAGCAAGCGGTGTGTTTTCAACATTGGATAAATAAAATTAGATCTTCTAAAATACTTTAAAGGTTTCATGCATTTTTGCCCTTATATAAATCTGATTTTTAATATATACTAATATGTTCATAACTTTGTCTTTGTATATCTGAACTCCATTGCTGCTAAGCAAAAAAGATCCTCCTCATGTTAGATTTTACTTGGATAAATAATTAGGAATAGAAAATTCAAAAAAGGTTAACAAAATTAGATAACCACCTTTAAGCATTACTATTTCAGGCAATCCAGAGGGGTGTCTAGCTTTGATGAGACGTGCCTTCATAACAGGTATTTCATACTGAGAATAAGATGTCTACTTTGATTATTCTCTTCAAATCTGTACATCTTTTTTCTTTCATTTTCTTTCAATAACCCTATAAAGTCAAAAGATCACTAGTGATTTGCACATTTCTCATCTCTGACAAACATTAATATTAAAAAACCGTAACATTTTTTAGAAAACTGGATGAATAAGAGAAAGTTTAAAATCTGGAAATGTTTGAATTGTGGACATTTAGTTCTTCACACTCTTGTGAACCTGTGAATTTCCTTTTTATAGTTGCAAGTTGATATGACAGTCAAATTTATGTCCACAAACTATGCTTAAGTATTAAACACTAGATAATGGTATTAATGGAATTTTAAAAGATACCACAGCTCTGTTCATTAACACAACAACATTAAAAGCAAGTATTTTTGCTTCTTCAGTGTGAGATGACGTTTTGATTTCACATAATAAAAAACTGAAGCCAAACAACCTGGGTTTTCTTTTCCAACCTACCCTATGTTTTTCTAAAATAACAAATTCAACCTTCAAAGATGTGTATGACATAAAAGAGGCAGTCAACTGGTAGTTTACTTTGCTTTTTATAGCCACATTACTCTCTATTTTCACTGAAAAAGGCCACACATGCTATTTTAAAGTCTGATGACTCGAGCCTTTTTAGTGTAAAGCCTCAGCCCCTCCCCACCTCCTCCTCAAATCCTCAGACTGTCCAGTGACTTGAAAAAGTATTGCTTTTTCTGTGCAAGCATCTCCCTCCTAAATCAATACACCAGGGTGAAGGCAGCTTGTCATTTCCTGTCACAGGATACCCTTCTAAATTACCCTTTTCTTTTTAAGAGTTCAGCAAATCATGTTGTAAGAAATGACCATTTTTATTTCCTTTCTGATTCAACGTGTTAAAAAATAAACACCAGCCATACTGCTCATGAAGTCCAGAGCCAGACGAGAGAAATGTACATCTAAAATAAACATCAAATTATTTCTTCTCCCATCTAAAACAAGTTTTATTTGAAGTCAAAAAAGAAAGCAATCTTTAGGTGGCATATTTTTTAAAATATTTACAAAAATAGAAAAGGAATCTGAAGAAATTAGAGCAAATTCTTTCCCCTACTTTTAAGATTTTATGTTGGAGCATGCATTCTTGATTGATAGAAAACAAATGTCCAGAAAAATGCTTAATATATCTCAGATTTAAGCTGTAATAATCTGAAAGGTGTTGAAATTAAAACCAGTTAAAGTTACAGGTTTCATACCATGTTTTACCTCGGAGTTCATGTTTTAGATGAGGAATTACCACACCTGCTGTACTGTTAGCACAGTTCTCAGAGCAAGAGTTAGAGTCACAAATTCCATGCAATGATATTAAGAGTAAAACTCTGAAAAATGGGAGTCTTACTTGAGTGGCCTAACCAAAACCTTTAAATAAATAATAGGCTTAGATCAAATGATAATAGAATATTTTATTTGATTTGCAAACTAACCTTCATTAAAACTTCTTTTTGAATATGAATAGTTCCAAGCTATAAATGTCTGGTTTTAAGCCCAGGATAGGGGCTGGCCCACGCCACGGGGTCAGTGTGGGAACACTGATTTAGGACACACAGAATGCTTTGGGTTGGAAGGGACCTTAAATACCATCTAATTTCAACCCCCCTGCCATGGGCAGGGACACCTTCCACTAGCCCAGACTGCAGACAGAAGAGACATTTTATACAATCCTAAAAACCTTGGCATGGCAAACTGAGGGCTCCAGTGCAACTTTCCTATCTCTGTAACTCCACTCATGCCAACACATGTTTAGCTGCTTATATGTGAGCAATTTTGTTTCACTCGTTGCCATACACCATTAATTTTATGTCTGTTGAGATAATTTTAGAAATATCTAAGGTTTAAATCAAAGAAAGTCATTAGTAATCATCCACCCAAAATTACAGCTTTTAAATGTTTGTTCTGAGGTTAAAATAAAAACACAGGGTGTCCAAAGTTCTCCCATTTCTTAAATCTAACCAATACTGAAAAAAGAAAATTAAAAAGTCATTTTTTCGTCTACTAGAATGCCTTAACTTCTTAAGTTCATTATTTTACATCTGTTTTATAGTAACGTTTCACTACTTGAGACTCAAATGTGGTGGGACTAAACCAATAGTCATTCTTCTACTTTAAATCATATGGCAAAGTATTGACCCTTCACATCTTCTTCTCTACTCTTTATTCTCATTTTGGAACAGATGGACAATAAAGGTTAAAAACCCTTCTACAATCTACTTCAGCATAACAGCATCAATGTGAAAAGCAAAACGACACATGCCAAAAAAAGCCCCCAGCATACATTTAAACCAGGGATGTTCTGCACAGTCCCTAATGTCCCTCATTAGCTCAACCAATTTTTACTGTGAAGTTGCTTTAGTGTTTTGGTCAGTTTCTGAGGTCTCTAACCAGATCTCCCATCACAAGAATGGATTTTTTTTTTTTCCTTACATCTGTTGAAGACTGTTGCACATTATTCTGAGTGTAGAAGATTCCCAGTCTGAGAGAAGCACACCGTTTTCAAAAAGCATGAAACGCCTGGTTTTGTCAACATGTTGATTAAGGTTAAGGAAACCTGCAAATGTCCTAAAATTAGACCATGACTACCACTGTATTTTCCACCTTTACTGGGTTTGTCTAGGTCTCATACATGACAGAACTTCATTAGGTTGGCTATTCCTTCATTATTAAGGAACACTCTGATTTTATGCCCTTTCTTGTATAAAGAGCCTCAGGAAGTTGCAGAGTCTGCTTTTCCTCTCTGAGGTACCCCAGGTCATTATTAGCACACTGGAGGGAGCAGATGCAGTGCCCTGTGTGCTTACTGCCCTTGCCTGTGTTTGGTAGAATGGAGACTTCAGTTAAAGCATTACTGCTGCAATACTGAACCCAGCACAGGGAAACTTGATCATTGCTGTTTCTTTTCCTTACAAAATAAAAGAAAAGCTTTAGGATAAAAGATAGCTTTTCCATTAAGCTCCTTTCTCAGCTATACAAAATGCTATAAAAGTGGTGGTGCTTTTACTTATTTGGTGGTTGTTAATTTAGAGTCAGATCAAAAGGTATGATTAGGTGTTTGAACTTTCTCTTTTCCTACTGCTGTATTTTAACTAATTCCACAAAAAAAGGTCGACCTTACTTTCTTTAAATAAAACTAATAGCTTGCTAAAAATAAAGAAAAGAAAGAAAAGAGTTATATAGTTTTCTATCTGCATCCAAAGTACAATGAGGTCAGTAAAATACTCTTATTAAGTTTAAATAGGCTCTGACTCGGACATTTATATGGTAATAACAGGACAACCAAGAAAAGGGATGTCTTTCACAAGGCGTGTAGTATTTTACATCAGATTTTGACATTTATCATGTTAACCTATGGATATCAATGACTTGGAATACAAACAAGAGGCATTACAGTATTTCACTAAAGGGACTAATAGATATTGAAGTTTTTAATTGATTTGCTGAGGGGTCTGCACTTTAAAAAGTCAGGAAACCTAAACAGATGAAAATCCCAATATAATGTACATGGATGAGAATGGACTTTAACTCAGAATAATCATAAGCATAATCAAAAGATAATAATCATAATCACAAAGATTCTTTGTATTTAACCTCTATCTTTGCCTGCAGAAATCTTAAGTGTTTGGCTGGTTGTTTCTGCCCTTCCCTGTCCTTCCCCTTCCATGTTCTTAGCTTTTCCTCTGTATCAGTCAAACATTAATTCCAGTGGGGGTTAATAAGTGAAAAGTCCTAACTTTGGGGGTTTTAAAAAATTAATATAAAAGAAAATCAATTTGGATTGTGGTCACTTTTTAAATATCAGAAGATTTAATTTTGATTCTGAATTGTATTAGCTTTAATTTTTAATTCCTTCAAGTAAGAATGTTTTTTAGCCAGGTAAAAAACTTCACATGACCCTTAATTTTAGATACTGAAAAATGCCTTTGATTTCAATGAGATCTTGCAATTAAGACAATTAATGTGCATACTACTAATCCTAGACAAAGTTCATGACAAAGCTTCATCCTAGTACTGTGTCCACAGTAAGCCACTTCCCCACATTGGCACGTCAGGTTACTACTGTTGCTTATTTTTCTTTGCTCAGGCATGCAAGTACATAACCAGCATTTTTGAATCAGCACAATCCTTTGTCATAAACAAGTAACATTTGCTGTACTTATTTTAAAGCCAAAGAAGCTGTGAATGCAACATTAGTGGATTCCCTCTAGTGTGGCTATAATAATTTCTGAAATTACAGCTTGTGCATTGATGGGCATCTCTGGCACAAGATAGCTTCAGGTAGAGTGAGCAGGGGCTTGGACTGCAACAACCAGCTGCATTTGCCACAGGCCAAGTCACCTGCTGCCAGCCACACACCAACAAATCACTAACACGGCCACCAGACTTCCAAATCCATACTGCTCCTGTGTAATCCCCTCTTGCACTGTCAGCAGCATGCCAAATAAATAAATAAAAAGCTTACCCTGCTTAATGCTAGTCAGATCAAAAAAATATGCAAAGGCTTGGTAGGCCAGAATCAAATAGGTTTAGACTTTGGGATGTTACCTATAATTTGCAAAGCGAACTTTTTATTTCAATTTGATTTTTAAATTATTGTTAAGGAAAAAAACAATCTGCCAGTGGGTTCCTCCTTGAAGAGGTCCCATAGACCACATAAACACTTGCTCAAACCCTTTACTCACTGCCGTCCACATTTGCCTTTCCTGTCACGTTCATTTTGTAGCTCTCCTCCATTTTTCAGAGCTCCCTCTTTTCGTCTTTTATGGCTATAAGCACTCAAAGTCCTGACATTTTCTTCCTAGTCATCACCCTATTCTACTGAGAGGTTTCTCGTTACCTCTGAGGCTCAGTGTGCACAGACAGCTTCCAGGCTGGCCTCCCCACACCAGTGCCAGTCAGCTATGCTAAATCCAGACATTCCAGATGCCACAGATACTTGTCCATTACATTATCTCCCTTCAGCCCATCTGCTAAAATCAAATTTGCTGGATTGGGGGCTAAACAAATGCTTCCCCTTCCCTGGCCTCTGGGAGCACTAAGCCAGCTTAGGGTCAGTAATAACAACAAAACTTTGAACTCAGGACTTTTGGTTTTGCATGAAGACACCCAACTCAATAAATTAAATTTAAATGAACAATTGAGCTCTCCTGTAATATTAAACACTGTTACAGTATTGAAAAAATATTTAGAGAAAGTAATTTTTGCTCTATTTTAGGACCTGAGAAACCTAATGTTCAAGTCCTAGAATGGAATCAGAACTTGTTAACAAATAAATAATAGCAGTATTTATCAATGCAGTTATCTTTGTAGTCCTCAATAACCACACTGCTATTTTGTATACACATGTAGTGCATACCATCTGCTGATGTTTATTTTAATTCATCGGGAAAGGCCTGTGTTTAAGTTGGAATTTAAGTGACAGAATCAGAACAAAAGAAAAAGGGCAGCAGAATAAACTGAATAAATTCCAAGTCTGACTTGTAAAGGCAGACAATATAAAAGCTATAATCTTAGTTTAATCCCCACACTTTTTAAACATAGTAATTACTAGACATCTGCTGGTAACACAGCCTTGCTATTGGATAACCTTAATTACCCTGTAATATTTCCTGACACTCCCCAAAATATGCCCTATGGATAATAATTCATTCACAGTTCAGCCCCATTATTAGCTACTAATTCAAACAATCAAGACAAAGACAACGAACAGATGACCTTGAACAATTACCCACTCACTGAACAGAATTTATTTCATGCTTTTCAAAGACTTTACTGCTTTCCTGGCTTCATGAGCAGCACTCAAAATTTAACAAAACTCAAGCAAGAAAAGAGCTGCAGAATGAAAGGAGATTTGCTGGGGTACTCCAGCTCCCTTAAACATAATTTCCTTGCACTAACAACATAATGGCTTCTGCAATACAGTTCATTTTCTAAGATTAAATAGGGACCCAGACAGACCGGGTGCAAAACCCTATACAATTGTTTTAAAAGACTGGATTTGTAAGCTGTTCAATTAACTGCAATAAATGTATTGGTAGGCTGGAATGAAACAAAAAAATACATATAGATATAAAGAATGGAATTCAGGCAACTGTTGCAGAAGCAGAGGAAGTATCAGTGACTTCAGTGCTGAAGTAGACCACTGCAAATGTCTGAGGCTTTTCTTTGGGCTGCCCAGGAAGTATTTCAAGTCACAAATCACAGTTTGTCCTCGTTTGGGCTGCCATAACCTGGCACCCTTATTTCTGATTGTACAGGTAAAATCAAGTGCAAAAGATGGACCATTATTGCCAAATAAACCTAATCTGTACTATTTTGGGTGATTCTTTATGTTGTTCATTTAGAAAAATTACTGTTGCATAGGACATGAAAGGGGCTATGGCTTTTAAAGTTATTATTATCTCAATCAAATTTTAGACATTTTGTCTTCAGATTAAGGTAAGGAGAAGGTACACCAAGGAGTGTAAAAAGCTATTGCCCTTTTCTCTGTAAGTCAGGCCATTCCCTCTCGAGAGTCTAGGAGGTCCTTTGCAATCCACCTGAAAGTCAAAGGATTCATGTTGAGCTGGAAATGGGACTAGAATTACTGAACTGCTAGAAAAATAAGCTTGAAGGAAAAGATAGAAAAAAATAATGTTAATGAAAATTGAAAATTAAATCTGTCTTTTCTGAGATGGTTCTGTGAAAGACATTATCACTGTAGGAATATAGTTAAATTCCTTAAATACTTGTGGAAGTGAACAGCAGAAATAGGATACTGTGAATAAAATCAAAACCTAGAGAAGCTACAAAATTTCCCCCCTGCCAAAATCAGAACTATGATAAAAAATAACTTCTAAATACAATCTATGCCCTAATCACATAACTTTAAAGATAAGAATTTTTTTTAATGTAAAGCGCATAAGAATGAACAACCTTGCAAAGTTTAGAGCAGGATGTTTAGCCCTAAGTCCAGACAAATAATCAGAAAGCCAGAGATAAAAGGACAACTTTAGTTTTCCTTGACCTTAAAAGGTATGCAGTCTTCAAACATAAAGCACTTCATGAAAGGTGGAGAGAGAAAAGGAGTTTTTTCCTCCAATGGAAAGCATGAGATTGCAATATCTTAAAAAAATATATATTTGTGTCAACAGAACTTTACAGATTACTTGTTGAAGCTATGTTCTCTGAATGTGCTTTGCTTATCAATAATACCTAATAAAACTTCTGAGATTTTAAAGTTCACATTCCAGAAATGAGGTACACATGATGAAATTTCTTGTTATGAGAATAGTTCTTCTACTTAGCACTACCCATCAGAATTTCCTATTCAAAGATGGCATTGAAGTGCAAGAATATACACAAGTCCCTGTAATATTGCACTTTTTCAGTGTAGTCACAGTAAGAGGGAGTTCACCAGGAAATCCTCACTCAAGACATTTATCCAAGTAGTTTTGGAAGCAGTTTCAAAAGGAATGTACTGGACTAACTTTGGTATGGTCTCTTCTGGTTTCAAAAACCTATTAATTACATCAACATTCCTCCTTTTTGTGTTTTCCTTTGATCATTACATAACCCACAATGCAAGATTTGGGATTTTTATTAGGAAGTATGCTATTCCTGTCTAGAACTTTTGTAGATATGAACATTAGACATTTCATTTCCAAGTAGCCTCTCAGGTCATAATCGAACCTCTATGAAACAAATTTGTGTACAAGGCTTTGTAAGAACTGTATGCTCTGCTTCTGTTTAAAAAATCACTCATGTAATGGATTGTCAACATAAAAGATTTTCTTGTGGATAAACCAACAAAACAATCCCTTGGCCAAGGGTCAGGAATGGCCTTTTCTTATGCATAAATATTCAAATTATTATTTTTGAGGGAAAGTTTGAAGTACACTTGTTATTAATTTCTATACAGACCAAATTAATGCAACTTGCCTGAAGCTCATGTCCCTGTTCATTTGGGAACTGAAATGTCATCTACAGCAAGATAGTCTTTTCTTCTAATTAATGTGGTCATGAAACAAATGAAACACAATATGCAAATAAGAGCTATGATGACTAAATAAAATGCTGTCCCTCCAGGAACAAAACATTCAAAATAAACTAGTTTCATATAGTTGGTTTTGAAAGGCCCATCTGTTAAAACTGAAAGCATTTTGCTCCAATTACATCTGGTGACTAATAGGTGCTGTGTTTCCCTTATTTCAGGGAAACTTAAAAGACAGAAGTTTGCGTTAGAGTTCAGGTCCAGAATGAACCATGCAACAGGGTTATCATGAGTTAATCTAAGGTGTTGGGCCAAGGTGAAAATTAAATTCACATTTCTGTTCACATCTGAAAAACCTCCAATGTGAATCTATGAAAGTTACAGCCAAAAGACATATTAAAGATTACAGATTTAACCTCTTAATCTTATGATTGCTACAAATTGCCATAAAGCCAACACAAAGAAACCAACCTTATTTAAAGAATGAAGGTGTCTTACTTGGATAAATGTCTCAAGTGAGGATTCCCTGATGAACTCCCTCTTACTGTGACTACACTAAAAAGTGCAGTATTATAGGGACTTGTGCACTTCAATACCATCCCTGAACAGGAAATTCTGATGGGTATTGCAAAAACAGAAAAAATATGATTCTAAGAAAAACTACTGTTTTAATTCAGGTTCCATTTTCACGTAGCACATTTAACTTAATCTCCTGGAACACACAACAGTTTCTGGCATGATTACTTTAGAAAATACACATTTATTAAATAAATGTTTTAAAAGGAAGACAAGTGAAAGGATTCAGTAAGAGGAATTGTGCTTCAAGTATTTCCTTGGGCAACTCATTCCAATAGGGAATAGTGTCCCTTTCAGACTGGAGATGACATGGCTAGTAACACCTTCAGAGCAGAAATTAAACCTTCCTCCCAAAACTCCAATGGGAGTTTTGAAAATGGATCTACATCCAGTTTCATCTGCTGGACCCTTCTGGGGCCTAGAGTGACAGCCTAGATTCATCTCCTCTTCACAGAGTGTGCCCTTTTTAACCTGAGACATTTTAAGTTTTTATAGGGTGGTTTTTTGTGGTGTTTTGATTNTTTTGGTTTTTTTTGTTTGTTTGTTTGTTTTTGTTTGTTTGTTTGTTTTTTAATATTATGTTCCAGCTATCCTGGAGAAGATGAAAAACCAGATAAGAAAAAAGTGACCATTTCCTTCAGAAAATCCAGAGACAAGTCCATTAGTCTGCCATGAAGGAAATCAATATTTCCTGGAATAAATCAGGTTCAAGACCTGGCATGCAACTTTCTCCATCATAAGCAATTATTCTGACCACCAAATTGTGTTCTTAATTAGTTTTGTCCATCTGGACACAAATCTTTTCCAGTCAAATCTCTATCAAAACTCTTAGACTCCTGTGAGAAGTCTTGATGTCAAACTCTTGCTATATTTCAATTATGCAAAGTCTAATTAATTTGATTTTTCAAATCAGAATTTCAATCCCCTAAAAAAGTTTCAGGTACAGAAGGCAGTTTTACTGAAGCAATAAAGAAATCACCATCTGTATAGGCAAAAATGACATTCTGACAGAGTAGACATTCTAGCTACAAGAGAGCTGGCCAGAACTAGAAAGAACTTAAGCAGATTTTTTTTCCAGTAACACTGTTCAGGAGTCAAGGCTTCAGAGCTTCTAAGGCCTAAACCACAGAGTCAATGGAAGAGGAGAACTTCATTTGCTATCACTTGCTTTTAATTTCCTGGCCTTTTTTTCATAGCTTCCCTACACATGAAAACATATTTTTCTTTCTTAGACTGAATGCTTTTTCCTGGTTATGTTTTCCCTCTCCTTCCTGAAGTAATGATTGCTTTTATCGTCAATGTAGTCAATTCCAAGTTCTAAACCAAAGACTCTGTATACAATGTATCTTTTAAAATGTATATAAACAACCTGCTTTTTTCACTTCTCCCTGTTTCTGATACCTCCTTGATGCTGCCTAATTCCTACATTCTTTTCTTAGCTTAACCTCTATTTTTATACTCTGCAAAATGCATTTGCTATACCATGCATACCATTACTCCTTTTTCTTCCTCTTCCTACCTTTATTTTCATGCACTGTCT
Source organism: Aegithalos caudatus (assembly GCA_013389925.1). Lineage (NCBI taxonomy): Eukaryota > Metazoa > Chordata > Aves > Passeriformes > Aegithalidae > Aegithalos > Aegithalos caudatus. The sequence goes on along the minus strand of WEIU01016102.1, from coordinate 52,448 downwards.
TCAAAATCCAAATTTGTTTTCAAAAGCAAAGACCTAAGGATTTTTTTCTCTTAAAATAATACTTTCAATTCCTTAGCTTTAGTATGAAGCAAAATATGTTTGGTTGTTTGAAATAGCAAGGATCATCCCACCTCCTACATGGTGAATACCAACTTGAGTCATAGGATCTTCTCTCTCTGAAGCTGAGTGCTAAATCCCTGAAGCATTTTTAGAACTCCCATCTTTAGTTTTGCCACAGATGTGTTGCATCAGTCTGTTTTGTAGCTTTCTACTTGATGGGAAATCTGCATAGTGTACATTTGTAATTGTAGTTTACTGCAGTCTGACTTGAAACAGTTCTCCTGGATGATTTTTACATCTGCTCCTTGCAGCATGACCTGTATCTCTGCAAGGGACAGAAATCATCATTTCCACATTTTTACTTCATAGATTTTCTAAGTGAAGTAGAAAGGACCCTCTGTAAGATGCCATTGTTGGTATAAGGAGGCAGCTTTAGCAAAGCTGGTGGTTTTTCCATTGCTATGTTGCCCATGGAAGCTCAAACATTGTCTGGCAACTATCCTCAAGGGCAATTGTCTGGCCAACGTAGCAGTGGGCCCCCTGCCATCCTAACAGATGGGCACCAAGTGTAAGTAGCCATAAGACCATATAAGTGCATTTAGTGTGAAACTTGGGGCATAATTCCCAGCCTTGATCACCATATGGCTTTTCCATACAGAGTTTGTGATAAATGGGATGCACAAGGCTAATCTAACTTTGAACATGAGCAGCATTAAGGAAAATAATAACGAAAATAGTTCCCACCATGTGCTAAGCAGCGAGTTTGGAATTAGCAAGAGCAATAGAAGAGTAAGATTATAATGCATCAACATCTTCCCCACACTTTTCTTTCTATTGATCCATTAGGCTTTCCATGACTCAACTTCTGAAAACAAGGAAATGGGCTCCTTCATTCCCCTCCCACTTCTCTACAGGGAAAGAGAGTGCAAAATCGTGAAAGCCTGTGCCTTCAAGAAAAAACCCTGGACTGATTCACAGTCTCATAACTGAACTGAACCTACATTTCAGGGTCAACTCAATACTGAATTTTGCAGGACTATTTTAGGAGAGAGGCTCAGGATTTCATAGACTGATTAACCATGCCCATATATTATGCTTTTATTCTGTATTCTTATTGGACATGGAAAGCATTTCACCTCCCCTCAGTTTTTCAGACATACCTGATCTAGTGGAAAAAGGGAAAAAGGGAAGCCAATAGAACCCGTGAGTATATTTGTGGCCACCATCTTTACAGTAAGTAATTCAAAGTACTGCATGCCTCGCTTCCCATGGATTTTAGTTATTGCAGCAAACTGCGTTTTGTGTATGCTAACAGGAGAGATTGTAAACAAACAGTAAGTACTGAAATACGGGCTTAGTTCCAAGAATGTGGATCTTAAAAATTCATACACTGGTTTAGAGTATTTTTAGATAGCACTTATGAGTTTTAGTTATTGTCAGCAAAAGATGCTGCTTGTGATCTTTGAAGAGTGAGAAGTCCTGAAAGCATGAGAATTCAGAAGAAATATTTAATCTCATTTTAAGATTTCAAATGGTAAGAAATCATATGAAATAGAATTTACCTGGTTATGTTTTTCCTTTTCTGTCATACTCTAAGGTGGATTCCCTGGTTGATTTACACCAATCTAAAATGATACCAGCAACAGAAAAGGAAAAGTCCCACCTCTCCCATCTGCAGTTACATGTTTCTACTGGAAAGGGCAGTGCTGCCTTTCAGTGAGGCAGGGATTGAGTAGTTCGAGGTATTTACAGAACCATTGTCTTAGATAAAAAGAGGAAATTTTAATGCTGTGTAAACCAACAGATTTTGCTGGAAACAGTTCCAGCTGTGCAGCCAAAAGTCCAACACAATATAGCTCTGTACTCTTGGCTCCTAAATCTGAGAGAGAAACACCATTCATGAACTGATATTTGAATTTGCTTGCTTTCCAACTGTATTCAAATAATCAACTCTGCTGGCATGAACATTTGCAGAAAGCAAATGTCAAAGTTGCTTATGTGAACTTTTCTGGAAACACAATATAAGTCTGGCCCTCCAAGACTTTCAGTTGAAACATTTATCTAATTAGGAAGAGAGATAACTGACAGGCAGTATTTAATCAGAATCCTGAAGTAAGCATAATAGAGAATCAAACACAGTCATGCTTCTGCTTGAGATGTATGATCCATTTCTGAATCAACCTCCTACTTACCTGGAATAAGAAGAGTTAAATTAGTGCCTATTTAAACATTCATTATTTAGGCTGGTTACCAATAGCTTGTCTCATATACAGTAAGATATGATTAGAGACCATTATGCTATTTTCCTCTTAAGAAGATTGGATCTTTTAATTTTATTTTTAACTATTGACATAGAAAGTTTGAAGGTGAATCAGTTTCAAAATGCAGGGAATCAACTGGTCAATATAGTATATTTTGGCAGACCTATGTACTCACAGGAGGCTCCAGTTTATTCACTGGTTGAGCAGGTGAGTGACACAAAAGAAACATACAAAGAGAACATGTTCTAGTCAGCATCAAAGTAAAATTAAGAATGACAAATCCCCTTGGTGATACAGATCTACCACAAGTATTAGAAGATCAAATTCACAATAGAGAGAAGGCCTTTGGGCTTCAGTCGTGCCTCTGTTAAGTAATGAATCTAAAAGTTGCACATCTTCCTCTTTATGATCTTTTAGAAACTTCCAGGTCTGATTCACTCAATCTATCTGAAAAGTGTTTTTTTCTCAGTTGTCAGCCCTGTGAGACGGACCTTAAGTAAAAGTCAAAGCATGGGCTACTTGTGATGCCTTAAGTTTTAGCTTTTATATTTTTCAGATCAGTACTGCTTTAGTGTATAACTCTAAAACTCCATAGCCTGTCAGCTACTGTTCTCCCTGTTCTACTGTTTTATTCAGACAAAACAATTTCTCTCTAGGCCGGAAACTCAAGGACACCTTATTGTCTCAGGCCCCAAAAATATAAACAAAAAGTGAACTGGGGGGAGCAAACCGGGGGAATGTGATTGCATTAACGGAAGCTATAATTGGATAATTAACCTCTGATATGCAAATAGCCCAAACTTATATCTGTCTGAAAAACTGGTGACTGCTGTGCATCTTGGGTGTAGTCCCTGTGAGACCCCTGCCCAAGGTGGACCCTTGGAAGGCCTTTCAGTAAATACCTGACTTTATCCTTTAACTCTGTCTAGCCTCTGTTCTAGGTAGCCTCTCCAGGCACCACTTTGATGAGTGCAACTATGAACCCACCACTGAAAATGGCAGGTGGAATCATCATTACTCCCTCTCATGATACGTTCACTCCATAACCTGTCCATTGTGAAGTCTTAAATATGCCAAACCCATAATGTGGAAAGGACAAAAGAAAAGGGACTTGAATAAGATGAAACACATGGGTGAAGTAAACACAACCAGTAAAATTTGTCTAAAAAGCATTTATCATTCTATAAAAAAGAAACGCGGGTTTTGATAAAAGACATTACAAAAGTACTCTCTTTAGGTTACAAATAAAGAGAGAAATTTTCACAACAAAATTAACCTGCAGAACTCACTACCTGCAAATGGTTAAACGAACCAAGAGTTTTATTTGCTTAGTGACCCAGATACTTGTCTGGAAATTGAAATTAGAGAGGGTCTTTATGACAAGAGGAAAGTGCTTATCCAGCCCACTCTTCCTGCTATAAATCACAAGCTTGCGTGAGGGCAGGGCTGTGCATAAATTTTCCCAATGGACAGCTGACTTGCAGAACTTTCTGATTCTGGCAGTTCTAAGAGGAGTGAGAGCCAAGCAATTCTTGACTAAATTTGCAGGGTTTCAGCTTCCTGGTGCTCTCCACTTGATTGAGGTGTGCACCTCAGTGTGCAGAGGCTGTGATGCAGAACAACCCAGCAGGGACTCAGCCCTCTCTCCCTGTACCCCGTTGTCACCTGCAAACTGGCACCGTGCACAGGCAGCACCCCAGTGCCCCCGCAGCCTCAGGGGCCCCACTCAGAACAAAACTTAAAACCTGTCACACAAGTCAATTATGAAGTATTGGTGCATCTTGAAAGGAGGTCAGTTCTATTTTGCAGCAGGTGCATTCACAATATTAGCCATATTTTCAGAATTAAGAAGCAAACAACTTTTAGAGAAAAGCTTTCTCTTTTAGACAAAGTTCTGGCTTTGTTCGTTTGTTCTACACTACTCATCCTAAGTTTGGCTTTATGTAGACTACTGAATAACCCGGTGTCCGTGGTAATTTATAATAGGAATGCTAAAGCCCTTTTGAAAAACTAATTAAAACATAAAATTCCTTTTTTTCTACCTCATAATAAACTGGCAATATTTTAAAATGTGTTATGATTTTTCTCTAATAATTCTTGCTTTAAATCTTTAAGGACACAAAATTGAGAAATGAATGCAAAAGAAATAATTTTTCTGTATAAAAAAATCTGTATAAAAACCTGTTTTAAATCTTCTTCCCAAAATATTTTACTTTCTAAGGTATCAATAATACATTCAAAATTGCAAACTGGACAGTGTAGTGACCCTTTCAGATTCCACTTTCATAATCCACAGAATCTTTGCGTTTAATCTTTTGTTAGAAGACCCTGAAGTTCTTTGATGCATGCACATTATTTTCTAGTGATTGCCACCACATGAAAAGGGTGTTAATCCTCTGCTAATTAACAACTTGTTGAGGTCAAAGGGGGTCAGTACTTTACATTTTTGGACTTGGTGAATTTTTTATTCATTGGAACTTCTTGTTCTCATCAGTTCAGGTATTCTGTAATTTTGTTCCATGTCAGTGATAGCATCCTCTGGCCCTCTCAGCCCAGTAAAGAACATAATAAAAGGAAGTTTGACATGAGATTCAGTTTGCATGTATTTTTCTACTCTACAAGTCCTTTTATTACGCACACTGTTGCTTCATGCAATTTAGGCAGTCTAACTAGACAGAACATGGGGTTCCACTGCTTTTGATAATCATACTTCATGTTAATAAAACAATAAAATACTTCTAAAAATAGTTAGAAGCTTATAAAAGGTATTAAACCCAATCCTTATTGATGGGGGAAAAGATTGATCTTGCCACTTTTATTTATTCAGCATTTTTATATATACATATACACATACTTATTTTTATAAGTAGTTCTTCATTGCATCATTAATTTGAAAAGTTGCTTCATTAACTCCAGAAAATATTAACTTCTGTCACTGAAATACAACTATGCTGGCTGATCTGTGTATATTCTTAAAAAGGCTCTGCAGAAAAGCAACAGCAAGAGTAGCTTTTTTGGTTTTAGTTCCTACAAACTGGAAAAGGTGCATGAGAAAAGGCATCATAGAAACAGATAAACAAAACTTCATGGGATTGGCAGAGACTATAAAGAAAAAAATGCAAGGGCACCAAACCAGTTGATATTCATACAGTAATTAAGACAGGTTTAACCTTAGTAATCCTGACAGTGAGGTCCACAATTTCATCACACATTGTATGAAAAGGCACTTCCTCTCATAACTAATGAATCTGCTCTATCTTTTTCTAATCTCTCCAGATCAAGCTGGATCATCTCTTGTGAGAGGTAAGGAATGCAGACATTCCCAAACTCTCTTCTACAAGCTTCAGTATTTATAATTTCTTTTAAAATCTGTCATAATCTTTTCTGTTTCCTTCACCCAAACAAATGCACTGCATTTACTTGACAGTTTTCATCACCATTTAAACAACTGCTATTTTTAAAATACCCTAAAAAGGATGAATACATTCTCTTTGGTAACACTGTTTTGTAGTCTAATTTAAAATTAAATGAAACTGTTTCAAAAGAAAAAGAGAACCACCGGAGTACAATTCTAATTATAATTTCACCAAAAATTCTTTTAAAAAGTACAAGACTAAAGTGCAGACTTAGCCACGCCTGTGTAGAGCCTGTCACTTATTCCCCTTTATATAAACACTATCTCACAGACACCACTGTATGGATGAGAGACCATCAGCACAGTTTACAAAGGGAAGCGAGTGATTTTATCCTTTTGAATCTTGATTAAGGGAAAAAAAATTACTGGATGGGTTTTGGTCTAAAATGATTTAGTTATCTGGAGCTGAGTGGAACCTCAGCACAACAGAGATGACTCATGATCCAGGATGTGCCTATTTTTTTTCTGACAGACGAAATCCCTGCAGGGTGCTGAAGCTGTGCAGCTCCTCCCCAGCCATGTGAGGGCAGAGGGTTTCCCTGAGGTGCCCTCACCCAGTACACACCTTGGGCTCCTCTTGCACCAGGGCACTGCCAGAATCATTTCTGAATGGCTTTCACTGCTGAAATGAAGCAATTTCTGACATTTCATTTATGCATATATTATGGTAAATTGAAAAGAGCTGAAGAACGAACACTTGTCTTTCTTTTCATGAGTCTCTTTTCAGAACCTAATTAAAGAATTTTCCCTTTTTATTAAATTATTAAGACCAGTTTTTATTCATTCTAATATTAAACTTGTAGTAATAGATATCCATGCAGATAAACTCGTAATTCGCTTCAAATTCTATTCTTTCCTTAACATATTAACCAAGCGAGGAATGTGAATGTAAATATTGGCATTAAAACAGCGCTAGTTTCAGCATTTGAAGCAGTTTCATTACTTGAGGAAGTGGAGTATTTAGATGAAGTTAAATTAGGCCACAAGAAAATATATTTTTTAAAAAGATGATGACCTAAATGGTGAATTGTGACAGCAGCCAAGTAAATAACTTAACAAGAAAAAGCTTTGCAGAATATTGATTTAATGCATCACTTAAGCAACAGAATATCTCAAACCCGCATTATCCATGCTCTATTTCCCTGTACCTTGGACAGTTTATCTATTCACCTCTCTCAAAGGAACAAGCACATATTTCTACATGGATTTTTTGCCTATGATGTACGGTTTTTAACACTATGATAAAATTAATTTTAGAATAATTCTAGTTTTGTGAAAGATACTAGTTAGTAGGAATTTTAGAAATTTACTGGAATCAAAGTTACAGAAATTTAACCAAGATACATTAATTATCTTTACTCTGGGAAAGCCCATCATTGCAAAAAATGATTTTCACTGTTTTAATGGACTGCAAACTGCATTTCAACTTCATTGAAGAGTTTCTAAAAAAGTGCAAAAAATACGAAAAATCTGATACAAAATTAAACTGATTTTAAATTATGGCTTGAGATGTTACATTTAGGAAAAAGACTATAAAGGTAGCGCTTCCTCTAGAAGGAGGGAGAAAAGGAAAAAAAAAAGTAATGGGGTTTTGGATTTTGTTTGTTTTTTCTTTCTTTTTGAAGAAATGAGTGAAAGAATCTAGTCTTTTTAATCACATTCTGTTTTATTACCCAAAGTAAAAAATCTGGCGTTGTGAAGACTATTTCAGCTAAAATTAGACTTTATCAGTGTTATGCCATTTAATATGCATGAATGACATCTTGATGGATAGAGAGGCATCGGATCTGAATTCTGTGATTTCCTCTCTGAGGCTGCAGAGCAGGAGCTGCTGCCTGACTCCATGTGCCCCCGCTGCCGCTGCAGGTTCTGCACGTAGACTGCCCTGCTCCTGCAGCACACGCTCACACGGTTCTAGTAGGGTCCTGCAGGAATCATGAATATTATGAATGAGGCCCTTCCCTACATGCCTGTCCTCGGGAAATGCTCAGAATGCTTTTTCTCCAATACTTTTGATTTGTCCTTATTAAGAACTCAGTTTTATGGGAAATGGGCTACGAGTACCTGTGCCACTCACCAGGGTGACAGAAGCCCAGACAAAATTGTGATTTTCGTGACATTTTTCAAGAATACGGACAGTCAGAATACTGTCCCCAGCCCAGGGTTTTAATCAATTTTTATTCATATCTTCAGTATTTTCCATTACTATTACTTAGTCTCAAAGAGATCTCAACACAGCACAGCAAAAGATATGGAGGTAAATTCAATACTGGGAAAATGAACCAGAGCTAAACTCCTTTTTAACAACACCTATTTCACCACTCAAAAAGAACTGGTTTTAATTTTCAGAGCACTTCTCAGTCTTGGAGGGGCTGGCCACAAGCTCTCACTGATTTCCCTGCCTCCCTCCATGCTGTGGTAAAAAGGTCCCAAGCTATTTGCAGTTTACACTTTGTAGTATCTGCAAAGCAGATTTAAGAAATTACAGAAGTTACCTCCTGGCCAGTTTTATTTATCTTTTACAGCTAAAGGAGGTTATAAGAGCATTGTTGGAGCCTATCTGACCACCCTTTGTAATCTCTCCAGCTGAGCAAGGCAGGGAATAAGACTCATCTGTTCACCTCATGTTGATTTGTCATTTGACATCTGTGTCAGAGCAACACCCTGTAAGAGCAGACACTTTGATGCCACTGCAGCTTTATCTCTGTCAGCATTGGAGCTGGGCGCACTATTTGCTGGGAATAATTTATTCAGCAGATTTCACCCTTTCTTCAGTTTAAGAGTCCCCTATACATGTTCTAATTAAAAGAGATAATTGGCTTAATACTCAAGCACTTCATTCTTACTTGTTCCCTTTGTCCAGAGGTGTCCTGAATAAAAGGCAGGGTGAAATCCTGGTGCCACTTAAGACACTGAAACCCACTCTTCTCCTTGATTTCACTAATGTCAGGATCTCAGTCAAGGTCCCTCAAGCAAGAAGCCTCCAGTTTAGACTGTGATACCAAAAATGAGATCCAAAATTAAACAGTGGGAAGGAAAAAAACGATACAGAGCGAGGGATGGAATAATAGGATATTTAGATATCATCATGATGCCTCTAATTAAAACAAACAAACAAGGGTAAAAAAACACGACGGATTTTTTTTAAGTAGGATGACATGCAGGAGGGCTCAGAGTAGGATTTTATTCCCCTACAAGGATCAGACAAATATGCAAACATACTTTTGCAACTGGAAATATTTGAACAAGTGCAGTATGCATTGACTTGCTCCCTCTGCCCCACCACTTTGGTCCCCTCTGTCTACACCTTGTTTGTTAACCAAGATCAAAACCCTCCTAGCAAATGAATTCTTCACTCTGTAGTGTAGAAGAAATTCATTAATCAATACCAAATGTATAATTAAAGACATAATGTCATTCCTGGAGTAGGAGTTCTGTTCAACTATACAATAATCTATTTCTGAAAGTATCTGTACCCTGCATGCACCTAGCAAGGATCAGTGCCTGAGGGTGGTATTGAACTATATTCTCTGAAATGCCTCGTGTTTTGCTAGCAATTTCAAACTCCTCTGTTCTTCAACACTCAGTCACTAAACTACGCTGCTTAAATTATTAAATCCTTTTAATTTAAATTTTCATAAGCTACTAGAGGAAAAATGCACTTCCTTATAGTAACAGGTCTGGCTTCTTGTAAGGAAAGCTATGGTATCGTTGTTGCTTTTATGCAGTATTAACATCCTTTAAAGAAACAACAAAATAAATTATTTCATTAAGGAGTAAAATGTGGAAGGCAGATGGTTTAAAAAAAACCAAATCCTTTTGAAACTGTCCTGGCTTAGGACCACCCAAAACTAGCACAGAAATGGGGCAAACTATCTACTATCTTAATCACTAAAAGACTGAGATATCAGACAAGAACTATGAACTAAAAATGGGAAATCTCATTTTGTCAAAATTATTGACAAAGAAGAAAAATAATCTCCAAGATTTATTATACTGGTCCACAAACAATATATTACTTTGAGAAGTTTGGAATATATTTTTTACTTTAATATGTTTTTACTGAAAAAGATGTTGCAACTGCTATAGGCTTGTGTCCTAGTGATGCTTTAATCTCACCTAGAATACTGCAGTTCTGCGCAGCCAGTGCTGTAGGGGTGGGACATGCAGGGAATACATTATTTAATTTAGTAAACTCACATAGTTTGAAATACTTAAGCATTCATCTATTTTCTCTGTGAAGAGAGATGATTTATCCCAGTGAATAATAGATTCAACAAAAAATATTCAAAAGTAGACCATGTAGGATTTTTTCAATGAAAAGACTTCTACAGTTGAAACATGAACTGCTAAATACTATCATTCTTCACCAAATACTGGATTGCACATAATTTGATAAACTCTAGATTTTGAAACCAATCTTACTTTACAAGGAAACTAAAATACAAAGTATCAGTTGCAGACATCTATAAGGAAATGACAGTTTGATAAATAATTTATAAAATACATATGCATAGATATTACTATGGGTTAATTGGGGATGAAAGAACTTGTTACTGAAACCAGAAAAAGCTGCATAACTTTATAAGAGTAGTCTGAGGGAAAACTTCCTGTTATGGTCACCAAGTCTGACCATAAAAACCAGTCCCTATAAATTTTCATTTTTAGGATGAAAACTGAGCCAGCCGAGTATCAGACAAGCATCTTTTAGGGAAAATAAATAGTTTATTCTGAAAGGACTTAAGAGAACAAATTATTAATGGGACAAAAATGGATTTTTTTTTTCAATTAAGGCAATTACCCAAGAAAGAAAAAAAAAGCATTAGTCAAAAGAAATGACCTTACTTTCTGGAATACACAGATGTGATGAAAGAACTGTTTACCTAACTTTCATTTTTAGGTTTATCTGATCCAAAGCATGGTTGGTGCTAGCTTTGTTTATCAAGTCTTTCTGGATAGCCTAATTCTATGGTGATCTCATTGGTAGCCAAGCTTTAAAAGACTGATGTCACTCAATTTGATCTGAGGTATACTGCAGTTAACAACCCACTGTTGAAATAACCTAACTTTCATTTTTAGGTTTTTTCTAGAATTTTTCTAGAATTTCTTTTACAAATATAATTCTAAAGACATTATTTTAATTTTCACTTGAATAAATTAAATTAAAAATTTTAGGATTGATTAGCTAATAATCCTGGATTTTTTTCCTAATGTATTAAATTCACCTGAATGAGACCTGAATCTCTCACTAACATTCCTGTAACCAAAATCAGGTTTATAAATATAAAACAACTACAAGCTCAACCTATGTATGAATTCCAGTACGTAGATCAAGACCACTTCTTTTAATAGTGGTTAAATTAAAGCCATATTATCTAAGCTACCCACCAAAAGCTGTCCCTAAGCAGACAGAAGAGCTGCAGAGGAAAGAACAGTAAGTCATTCTTTCACTAGTGAGGGAATACCAGCTTCCTCCCTGACTGTTGAAAATCTCCCCAGTATCTCATGTGGTTTCATTCATTTCTGCTACAGAAATAGAGGAGATCAAGAAATAAAACTCAGTTGGAAAAAACCGAAAGCAAAACATATACCCCCCCAAAGCCTCACAAAATCCATTATGATATTAACAGCTAAACCCATGATTTTTCTTTGTGACAATGTTGTGACAATATTGCAGCCTGCCCAACTGGGTCATACACAGAAGAGATGATTTGCTCAGACAACATTTCAGCTATTTTCACCCCTCCTGGGGCAGGAGATGAGAACAAACCTTTACTCACAACCCTCTTGTACCAGACATTTGAAAAACTCCCCCTGTTAGCTTTGGGCTGTGCTTAACCAGGGTACAGAACCATTTCCAGAATGTGTGTATGCACTGCATGTGTGTATTTCCAGGCTCTGGCAATTCCTCTCCATTAAATGGCTTTTGGGTGCCCTTCATCCACTTGCTCTCCCTCAACAATTTTCAATGACTTTGCTGCTTCTTTGACTTTTCCTGGCTTCTCCATTATCTCCTGGGATCTTTTTTTTCTGTCTGATTTCTTCTTTGCTTATGCACTACCAGCCTCAAGGGATTTTACTAGCAGTGACTAATACAAGCTTGAAACTTTGGCAAATACCACCTACTGCTAAAGTATAAAAAGCAAAGGTGTATAGAACAGCAAAAATTCTCTGGCAAAGTTGTAAGCAAATACACAGTCTATGAAGTTCAATTATGTTCCACAGAAAGAAAAATGGAAAGGCTTAAAAATGCTGGGCAACATGAAATCTGCCTCATACACATGATAGGACTGCATTTGGTTGTCTAAAGGAATGGTTAAAATACATATTTTCAGAAGTATCCATGCAATACATCAACATGCAAACTGAATTAGTTAATTTATTCTGTTTCTGAAATAAATTTATCTCAACTTTTGATTTTTGTCTTTCTAAATGTTGTACACCTTACTAAGAAGAACCCAAGGGGAAAACCTGCTCCTCCTTCCAAGTAGGTACTGAGCTTATATTTCCACATGAAAAAAATCAATAGCTGTTTTTAAAAGTATTTGTGAATGCACCCTGTACAAGATGTTCAAGGCCATCCTACTTTTCCTCACCCTCACACCAGCCATCTGCTCTCTAATTCTTCCACATATTGAAAACGCTCCTTTAGTAACTATAATTTCTAACTTCAGTCATGTCTTTTCTTTCTTAGTGTTCCTGGGCAGGGAAGCTTAAAAATTCTTAGGAACAGGATCTCTATTAGACAGGAGTTAAGTTTAACTACCAATCTTTGCTAAATCAGGGGGAAAAGCTGCAACACGAAAAAAACGTAACCCAAACCCAGGAATGGAGATCTGTGGTGTCAAGGACGGGGTCACAGAGGACCACAGAGCAGTAGCATCTCCAGACTCTGACAGCTCAGCTCATCCAGCACCTTATCTCGTGTTAAACTTCATCACAAGGACATAATTTGCAAAGTAACGTTATTTTCCACACTTTGATAATTTCATGATGGTCATATTCTTTGACCATTATAATTATAAATTCATCTTTACTAACAATAGTGGTGAAAGAAGCAGTTTATTATTCAGGCAGAGTGAATATGATGTAGCCTAAATCTTCATTTGGTTTTCTTTTCAATGGACATGACAGGGAGAATAAAATATCCATTTAGATGCACAAATACATCTAAAGATGCACTTCTCTCTCTGGAGGCAACAGTGATGCAAAGTATTAATTTGGTCTGCAAAATACTATGAGTCACAAATGTCCGCTTGGATCATCTAAGTCTTTGATTCATGGCTCAAGAAATGCACGTAAATAATCATTGGTCCAAACTCCCTAGATTTTCCTGAAATCCACTCTTGAGTTGTTTGAAGAAAGAGCTAAAGAATAATAAATGAACTCAGATGTTTATTCCCTCTCTGTAAAGAGCTTTTCAGCATTTTAAAATCAGAAACTGACATTCATGAAAAATATGTATTTAAGACAAGATCATGTATTTGTCTTAAAACCAGAGTTTACTGCTCTCTAGAGTAAGGTTTCTTTTTATTATTATTTCTTCTCTCTTAATTGAATTAAACAACAACAAGAAAAAGCAACCAAAATTATGAAGACCACCAGCACAGCGAAGAAAAGAAAATGTCTCCCAGGGTTTTCAGTTCTCTTCCCTCAGTGTTCTGGAGTCCAGATGTGGAAAGCCTAGTGGAGCTGAAAACATTTTTGGTGGGTGGAGAGAAAGTTTTGATGCTACTGCTGTAGCCTTATTTTATCCAAACCAGACAATTATCTTTCTTCATGAAGATTAAAAAGCCAAACAACAACACTCACCAAACCACACCTTTTATATACTGTTACTAAACAGTATTTATAAGTGAGCCTGCTGAAAAAAAAAAACCCACTCTGCATCTTAGCACTGTGAAGCAAAGGTCTTTACAAGGCCTTCTTAACTCAGAGTAGAATATTTACTGTCTTCATCTTCTTTAAAATCCCGTTTGTCAGGTGTGTCAGTTTATTTTTAAGAGATGCATTTTTTCTGCTCACATATCAAGCAAACACATATTGATTTGCTGCAGCCATACCAGGTCACAGGATATGGAGGCATGTTCCCATATCTTACACGGCTAAACCTGGAATATGGTGTTCAGCTAAGCGATGATAAGGGTGGTCAGTGAGGTGATGATAAAAGTTTATAAATAGCTTAAGAGGGTGAACTCTGAGGAGGGAGAAGCATTGGTTTAAGGTGGACTGAATGAGCTTGACTGGGAGAAACAAAAGATGCCCTGACAGCCAGGGCCAGGCATAAGCTGCTAAATAGGATCTCGTACACACTACGATTGCCAGCAGAGCAGTCTGGGCTTGGCCTTGCCTACACTACAGACATATAATGAATTTACTATTCCACATTAATTATTCTGGGAAATTTCCAAGCATATTTAAGCACTTCAACTGCTAAATTGGGCCCCAAGTTCAACAGTCCACCAACAGGAGTCACATGCTGGGTGTATTTAGAACTACACTCCACATAGCGCTGGAAACGTGTAAGAGGAAATAAATCTGTCCAGAGAAGAAGATGGACACAAACCCTGCAAATCTGTCATACCTGTTTTCTGTAGTTCTAGGAAAACAGGCATGTGGGATTTGGGAAAGGTCTTTTTAATAAGGGTTAATTGGAGAAGTATGTCACACATGACTGAGTACCGTTTCAAATTACTGCTCACGCTGGCATAACTAAATCAGACAAATGACAGAATACCAAAATAGGGAATAGTCAATCTTCTTCCCTCCTACTTAATATCTTCATTATTCCCAAAGATCAGCAATTACAGATTTTCTGGAATTTGTTGCTCCTTTCAAAATACTACTAAAACAATATCATAACATTCCAAGAGATCCAATAGTTCTGTAAAATCTTTCTTCTTGTTGTCAAACTATTAGTCTAAGCTTTCAGACTGCTGGATTCGTTTGTCTGGCTTATGGGATGCAAGAGTTCGGGATAAATGATCCTGAAAGAGCCCTTTCTGAGCTTAAAAAAATATGAAAAGGGAAAAAATAGCCAGTTGAGTAAACCAGATCAGTTATTCCCACGAAAATCATTGTACTGCCTGTAACACTGTGTTACTCTAAAAGTCAGGTCCCTAACCCCGAACCCGAAAGAGTCACTTCAGTTTCTCCCTGCTGCCTAAGTTAACTGCAAGCATTTCCTGACGCTGAGAATGCAGGCAGAAAAAGGAAAAACGTCGACTTGAGAAAAGCACAGCTTCCAATCCCCACCCACCAGCCTCAGTCAAAGGGATGACTTCAGTCCCTTTCTTAACTAATCCTGTCACTGTAAAATCCTACAGTCATTCTTCCAACATAAAGGGAAAACGGACTCACTAGGAGGACCTAGACTGTTTCAGCTTGAACTGTTAACCAATGGTGGAAATGCAAGAATGCTGAAGTTGTGCCTTCAGAGCCAATAGAGTGGATTTGTGTGTCCCACATGACTGTGTTTCCCCTGTCTTTCACATGGGCAGTATTTAGTTCAATTCAGAACTGCAGATAGTATAGCGTGCAGAGCAGCAATGGGATGTCTGAGCACAAGTGGCTGACTTCCAGGCGACTTCAGGAAGCACATTTGTACATTTCTCCTGAATTAAACTGGGATTCTGCACCCTTGACAGTCTCCAACCCTCCCTGTCGCTGGAGAAGGAGACAGCGACCTGCACAGCACAACAAAACTGTGAGTACGGGCTCTATTTATCTTTATTTTCACCCAGAAAAGCAAATCTCTTAAAAATGTCAAAATGCTGTGTGCTCTAAATCAGTTATTACTTTTCTTATAAGATGAACAAGTATCTAAAGTGCTATTCAAATTCAGAAATATTTCTCGCATGCTTCAATAAAAGAAAGAGGGGGGAGNAAAGAGGGGGGAAAAAAAAAAAAAAAAAAAAAAAAAAAGCAGCAAAAGCGAGTTATCCTCCAGGGCAGTGCCTGCATGCACGCCGCATGACACACTGCTTCCTGACATAGCCAGCGTGCTGCTTTGTTCATAAAGAAAAACAAAGACAAAAAGCCCTACACACGTATGTTGTTCACTTTTATTTGTACTCTGTGTCTAATCAGGCCTGATCTGTCCCCAAGGGGAAAACATAAAGGCAAACTTTAACTCCGCCAGCAAGGGCAGCCCAGACTTTGCAGACATCTGACAGTTATTCTAATTAGCTATGAAAGACAGCGAAGACACTTTGGGGCAAATAGCTCTTACATTTGGAACAATGAAGTCGAGCAAGGTTCCCATCCCACCCCTTCCACGGGGGGAGGGGGAGAGGCAAGGCAACGGGGGGAGTGTTAAGAAAGGGTTATGGCTGGACTGAAAACACACAACTCGTATAATATCTGGACTCGCTCAGCGTGAGGAGAGGCTTTTTGATCGGCAACTTTACCTCTCGATCGCAGCCTGCATTCACTCAGATTCCCGGTGGGGTGGGAAAGGGTGTGGGGCTCCTCACGGTGTAACGTCAGAAGGTCGGGGTGGAGGGGGCAGCAGGGACGAAGGGGCAGAAAGAATATTCATAGCAGGAGACATTGAAATTGCTTCCCAGAGCTTTACTGGCCAGATCTCCTTAAGCCCAAGTTGCTTTCTGGGCAAGATTTATGGGAGTTCTCAAACAGAAGCAACAGACAAAGCAGCGCTTTTTTTCTTCTTCTTCCTCGGAAAAACTGAACGCAAACGAATAACCGTATAATAAACAGCACTGATTTGTATTTTTGCTCTTCCCCCCACCCCCCCACAGGCTCCTAAGACCCTTAGTAAGGCTTTTCCCCCCTGCCTGCATGATCCTTCCCACCCCCCCTTCTCTACCAAAAGTTAGATTCTCAAAACTACGATCAGAAGGGAAAAAGGAAAGACAATAGAAATCTGATTCGGTCCTGGCTGGGCTGGATCTCTAATAATGCATGAAGTGAAAACAGTTTCTAAGTGAAAGATGAGCAGACTTCTTTTTTTAAAAAAAAAATAAGTGCAATAAGGAGAAATTGTTGAAAGACTCCAGACGCTACTAATTATGGCTTAAATAAATCTTCCTGGACAGATGTTTGCTTGCTCCCACTGCAGGGAAAGGAACGTTAAAAGAAGCATTTTTTAAAAAAGGATTTGACATGAATCTCCTACCTAT
>WEIU01016102.1:0-33995 GCA_013389925.1 Aegithalos caudatus | reverse complement strand
TTTTTTTTTTTTTTTTTTTTTTTAAATAAGGGAATTAATGCTTTTCTAAAGGAACAATTTACACTCCTTATAGGAAATACATGAGCAAACTCTACACAATGGTAATACATGTGAAGCATATATTTGTAAATTATATGTATGTACACATGTTCAGTAGTATTAAGGTGATAATTTCCTTTTTACTTTTCCTGGCATATTATGTTTTAAAACAAAATTTGTCACTTTTTTCAAGTACATGTTTCAAAATAATGCCTGCAGCTAAATTATGAAGTGCTCACTTTCATTTTCTTAATGACAAGGCAGTCATATTTTTGTTCTTTCCTAAAGGCTGAAATCCTATGCAAATCAATTCCTCTAAACTTCAGAAGTGATTCACACACTACCCTGTCTTATAAGGATATTTCAACTGGCAATTTCTGCAATGTTTGTCAGTGTAAAAGTAATGTCTAATCACGAGAGATAAGCAATAAGACAGAGAATCTGAATACAGGGTCCTTGCCTCCATGTTTAGTTCAAAACTCTCCCTTCTCCCAGTAAGGTCTCTTGGGTTTTGTCAGTGTTGGGTACAACAGCTCTGACTAGAGTAGGGAGGAGATACCTGACCAGTGTTGCTTTAAAAATGGCACTATCCTCTCCTGCTGTTGTCCATGCACCTGAGATTTGGAGCTGTGTTTAAGTTTTTTACAAGAAGAATTTATTTACCATGTGTGAAAACTGCTGACCTCTGTTTTTTTACTGACTTCTTTAAACTTTTTAATAGTTGATGCTGAAATAATGCAATCATGGAAGCTCATGCATATTTATGACTCCATTCCTTAAAAATTTGATATCTATTACAGCTTGTCTCTTAGCCTTTGGCCTACATTTGTTTGTTCAAATTCTATGGTGCTACTCACACAAACTTCAAGTTCTAATTTCCTGTTTTAAACTCGCCTCTTCCCTCTTCCCCCCATGCTTCCTGTT
Organism: Aegithalos caudatus; assembly: GCA_013389925.1. Lineage (NCBI taxonomy): Eukaryota > Metazoa > Chordata > Aves > Passeriformes > Aegithalidae > Aegithalos > Aegithalos caudatus. The sequence goes on along the minus strand of WEIU01016102.1, from coordinate 33,032 downwards.
GCATTGGCTTGTTTGAGCTTTTCCTAGTTCAAGTAGAAGTGTGACTTTTAGTCCTAGGAGTAAAGTGCTCAGAATTACCTCCAAAGCTTTCAAAAGATTGGTAGTTTCACCTATACCTCTACAGAGCTGAAGTAACTTGAGAACCTACCAGAAACATAGAGAGTCTCAATAAGGTAACGGGGTCAAATGAGCTCATGCATCACAGATAGGAAGAGAACTGTGCATTGCATTTTTACAGATAAAAAGCACGGAGTGTTTTAATGTACACATATTTCTGTTTGATATTTCAGCAAACTGTTGCACAGCTCAAACTAGAGCAGAGTCAAAACTACTTTCAGCGTGGTACAGTTAGACCAGATGGCCACGTGTTCTTTTCTTATTTAGATGAGACTTTTCCTTTCAATAACATCTTTCTTCCTGACCTGCTTAAAAATTCCAGCGAATGAAATCAGCACAGGATTTTCAATTCTAATTGACCATGTGCAGAGGAAAGGCCAGAAGAGAAATCAGTAGGACCATTGTAAGGCACACTGCATCAATCTCTCCTTTGTCCCGAATCTTTTCTAGTACGAGCTAAAATAATTAAGAATATTTAATTTATGTTATTTGTACAGCAGCAAATCTAGTAGCATTCAGGCAAAACTCATAGTGAGTTCCTCTTTTAGAAAAGCATGTATCAAGGAAGATGTATGTCTAACACCAGACAAGCAGGTACTTGACATCATTTAATGGCCAAATATTAAAGACAAAACAAAAACCCATTAACCTGGAAACAAACATCCCAAAACAAGCTCAAGGAAAGAAGTACCAAAAAGACTGAAAGGTGTGGCTGAATTAAAGCATGAACTGCTTTACTTTTTGTAATGAAGGCAAAAGATTTGAAGGATACAAAGAAGTTTTTGAAGAGCACATTTTAGAAAAAAATGTGGAATACTTATGTGGAAATAAATAATAAAATGTGGAAATATTTAATGGAAAAATGTAGTTTTCCACTGTCCAAAATACTGACTCTTAAAACATCTGTAATCTTGAAATGCTTCAAATTTCCCTACACAGATTTTACCCACACACATCCCCCCAATACTGCGTTGGCTGTGATCAGCCTCAGTTGTGTCTGTGTGATCTACCTGCGAGGTACAGACTGTAAAAACTGTGTAAAAAATCACACACAAGCATTACCTACAGAAATACACACCCAGAGGACAAAATACTATTTTATTTGCATTGAGTGAGGTGTGTGTGAAGCAATATTTGAGATTTAAGTAGAGTATAGAAAGGATGCACAAAGTCCTACCTATGTGTTTATGTAAGCCATAGATAAGGTAAGTGGGTAAAAGGAATCCTTCAGAAGAAAAGTAAAAAGACTAATTGAAAGCAACATAGAGCAAGTCTGGTTGCTTAAGAAAAAGTAGCAACAGATGTATGTCTGTAACTATTTTGTACAAATTCACTCTCCTCCTCACAGTTTAGTTAACATTTTGCTTGAATGGTTGGAGGTTTCATGTTATCACTATAAGCTTAAATCAATAAACAACACCTGCAGAATATAAATTCTGAAAAATAGTTATGAACATGGTTCATTAAGATAACCTGAAGAAAAGAAGGGTTTCATTAAAATCCCAGTCATGTTTAAACTTAAGGTGAAAATCCAGGAGAAAATTCAGTGGGCAGCATGGCCTTTGCTATATGTCAAGCATGCAGTCCAAATAACATTTGCATGAAGAAACATGCCTGAGAACATAAAACAAAGCACAGACCTTGGGTCTGACCAGGCAGACATGGTAAAAGGTCTGATTTCAGCTCTCCAGCAAGATGTTTCATAGCCTTGGGCAAGCCATTTAACTGCCTGGCTCCTCATCTACGTCATATTAGCAGAATTTAAGTTTTGAATGTGTGATTATAATTACGAGGTCAGCAATGAGATACCACAGAAAAGGATTCAGGAGAGGCCTCAGATGCTTGAAAACAACATAAAATACTAGACAGAACAATGGTCTTTTGTTTTTGTTATTAAGTGAGATCATTTTTGGTGTGGTATTTCTACAAAAAGAAAGATACAAAAAGACAAGATACAAAGCCTCTTTCTCAAGAGATCAATGTTGTTCAGTTCTAGCTTAATTTTCTAAAGTTCTTCATGTACTTGAACATTCATTTCTTACTTTTACCGACTTGCAACAAAATATCAGAATATAGGATAAATGGAAGATTCTGCTCCGTCTGTAAAGATGCTCTAGATTCAACACTCGTGCAAGGCCTACCACTAAAACACTGACTCCAGCAATGGCTTATTTAAGACTGTCCCAGGGTACCAATGAGACAGAGCAGGTTAAATGCTGCACTGCAGGACCAGAGTTGAGTCCTGGGCCCCAGACACTGCCTCTGGTGTTCTTCACCAGGAAGCCGATCTCGGAATGGCGTCGAGCGTATTCTGGTAAGGCCTGAAGGCCACCTACAGAACCACTCCCACCCTCCAAGTTCAGCACGTGCTCAAAGCATGAAACAGGTCTTTAATTTCTACAGAGCACATTGCCCTAAAAAGTACATACCTCTGCTGGGTTCTGCCCCCATTAAATTGTGCTCCATTTCTACGGATGGCTCTTTGATTCCCACCACCGAACAGACCAAGCTGGAAACCCTTCAGCAGCAATGCGAAAAATCACTGTGCAGGAACAGAAATCAGTGAGCATGCACTTGCCAAGAGACTTGACAGGAGACCTTTTGAGGCCACCATTTTGTGACTGAGTAATGGCCATGTCACACACATGGAACTGGAAACTTTGTTTTCTCTCCCTGAGGAAATAGAGGGATCTCTGTGCAAAACAGAAACAACCTGAAACATTTTCTTATTAATGTTGTCACTAATCAATATTCATGCACAGGATGAAAGAAATACTCAGACTTTTGGCTATCTTGCGTCTGTTGCTCACAAGATGCAAAAATTAATGAAAAAGGCAATGTGACAGAGCTGCTGAACATCTCAGCAGGTTTTCAGAAAGGGTAGGGTAGTGAAAAGTGGGCGAGAGGAAAATATCCTGTGTGGAAGTACAGCCTCGTGCAGTGCTCAGAACAAGGAGAGGAAGTGAGCAAATTGTGCACGGTTACATGTAATTGATGGGCTGGATTTCACCAGCCTGTTTTTAATGTCAAGGCTCCAGATTATAGTAGGAGGCTATCCAGTCTCTTAAGCCATGGGATGTGGTAATGGGGGCAGATAAAGTGATTAAAATCAGTTTGGTCTCATGCTTTCATCTAACTGTAATAGATGCAAAACTGAAAGACTTAATTGTATAATAAAAGTACAAACACCTCTTTGTTTTAACTCTGCATTTTTCCAGTTTAGAGAAATTGATGAGTTTTTTCTCTGTTTGTTTGATTGAAATAAACAACAATGGCAAACAAGATTCTTTCTTGTAGCATCCCAACTGAAACTAGTTTCATCTATCCAAACAAATAAGCTCAGAAGTAGTTGCAGAAAAACAATTTATACCACATCCCGTAAGATATTTTACATAGAGTTTCTGGTTAATGAGCTTCAGAAACAAAGACTGCTTGTAAGCAGATAACACAGTTTAATAACTGCCTTTTTTTTGGGAACAAAAATCTGATAATTTCCCAGAATGTCTAATCCATACCCTGAGTTTGTACTACTGTTTTCAAACATAATTTTTTTAGCTTATTTGAAACAATTTTTTAAGAGAAAAATTTGCAAAGAAAAGGATTTAAAAAGATAAGTGTAGCAAATGACAGCAGTGAAGAAAAGCAGCTCCCAAGTTTGATTAAAAGACTTGGAAAGGGTTAAAAATTCAGATCTTTATGTAAGAATTATAAATGAAAGGAGAGTTAAAAAGGGGGAGAAGTGGGGGAAGAGCTAAGCTGCTGGTAACTAGAGTGTATTTATGGATTACTATGTCCTGAAAAGAAGAAAACCAGAGTTGTAAGATGACACTGCAGGGGTTGTCTGGACTTTTCACCGAGTGTAAAGTCTGTTTAGTCAGTGTCTTAATGCCTAATGCTGACCTTTGCCCTCTTCACTCCTCCCTGCTCCAGGTGCAACATTTTTGCAAGTGCTTTAACATTACTGGAAAGTTTTTGCAGGTTTCACACGCTGCAAAGTGCACAGAGCACTTTACACATCCATTACGCCCACCCAATATCAAGGGTTAGCACATTTTTTATCCTAAGTACACACAATGATTTGTTTTACACATTTTCCCTTAGTAGTATTACTGCATTAAATTAATAAAAACAAAAGCTTCTTTGTAAGGGGTTTTAATTTACATAATTCTATACAACGAGATACAAGATTAAGTATAAAATTGTCTCATGCTCCCCAGCACTGTGAATTATACCAGGAGTATGCAATATATGCCGGCAATGCTATTGATCTCTCTTAAATTAATTCTCTTTGCTATGGAAATGGAAGACAAAAACAAAACCCATTGCTACAGAATAGTCAAGGCAATACAGCTCCTTTTCCTCAGGAAAAAAAAAAATTTGATTTCTTGTACAGTTATTAATTAGATATGGACTGATATAAATTTTAAAGAAAAACAGCAGTTTTAGAAATTAATAATAAAATGAGCTAAGCTACATAAGGCCTGTACAATTTCAATCCTGATTTACAAAAACAACGAGTGTATCAAATCTATAAATTCTACAGTTTTCAGTAATGAAGGTAATATGAAAGCACACACAATTATTTCTCTATGCTTTATGTTTAGTAGATGATTGCTAAGATTTTTGAGGTCTGTAATTGAACTTTTCTGAGGAGAAAGTACAATCTGGGTACCATCATCTTCAAGACCACTAGAGATGCTGTGTTGTTTCTGGAAAGGCATTTTGGGCATTTCTTGCCACCGTGGACAAGGAACCCATTTTCCCCATGCACCCAATGCTGCCAGACTTCGAGCTCCTTTGGGTTTCAGCTGGCATTGAAGATGATTCTCACTGTGTAATACCAGGTACTAAAACTCACCCTTCTCCAGTGGCATAAAGCTCACTGCAAATCCAAGGCTGTCCAGTCATGGTTCCTGCACTTTGTTATCCGTACTAGCTAACTATGCTCCCCCCAAAATTAAAAATTATGGTTTAGAAATTTAAAACTTTTAAATAAATGACTGACTTCCCCACATGCCTTCCTCACTGAGCTATGCTGAGAAGTGTTCATTACATTGAAGGAAAAGAAAGGAGGAAAAGGATTGGTTTAAAAGAGGGGAATAGCAGCAGGTAACCTTTATAGAAAACCCTACTTGTCTAGCCAGGATAACACAGGATAACACATTTTCTATGCATTACTTCAAGGTGAGACTTACATAAAAAGAGTTCATATGAGGGCTTCTATTTAGGGAATTGCTGTGAGAGATATGTGTGTGCATCTGGACTACAACATTTATTTTACTGGATTACCTTTCAGATATGCTAAGCAACTATACTGCATACAGGACACTGTTCCTCTCTCTAAAATAATACTTTGGCCTTTTCCTATGACATTGTTAAATAAAAATTAGCTTAGGTTATCTTTATTGCCTAGATAGTTTAAGGGGTCTGATTTTGAGGGAGATTTTTCTTTAAAACAGAACATGACTCTTAATATAGTAGTTTATTCCAGGAGCTGGTGCAGGTCAAGGGGTCAAAATATTCTGGGAAGTGTGTCCTGAAACAGTTTTCTTATATTTTTCAATTTAATTTGTGACACTGCAACTACAAGAGAATAATGGGAAAAAAAAAAAAAAAGTTGTTTATTACATGACAGACTAGAGCTGGGCAGCTTTATCTCAGCACAAAGAGTGCTCCTGTTCACAGTGCAGCTGCACACAACTCATCAACACTCCTTGTTTGAGAGGAGGGGACGATCAGAAGTCAAAACTTTAAAAACCTGAAAAGTTATTACTGCAGTAAGCCATGCAACTGGATTTGATTTCTAGCCAGACTATATCCCTTTGCTCCCAACACTGTTTACAAGACATATTTAGTGCAGGTGGTACTCTCCTTAATTTCACTGAAGGTCAAGTGTACTTGTCATAATTGTATTTTTTGCACAGCTGAGAATTCAACTACTTGTGCAGACTGAAAACAGACATTGTTTCTGTAAAGGAAACACAGAGCATTGAAGAGTTGGACTTGAAATAAACAGAATGAAGTAAATTCTCACAGTTTTCCCCTACTATCTCATCAAGATCAGCACTTTTGAGTCTGCTTTGTATCAGTGGAAGCAGCCATTTGGGTCCTTCCCTCCCAGAACTTCAGAATCCTCTGTCTGGAAAGCTGGTTTCATTTATCTTGCTTTAGGTGGCTATTTTAAATTTTTTTCAGGATTAAAAACTAAGATGAAAATTTTGCAATATTTGCAAATGACTGACATTACAATGATTTACAAGTATATAAATGAATAAGACTGAAATTAATCAAGGTCCTAATTTAAGTAAAGAAAAACTAGATTACCAAAAAATATAAATTAATTTTCTGCTATTTTGGAACATCAAAATTGTGGCTTTCAGAAGCGACTCAATCTTATTCTCTGTAAATTCTAAACTGATTTGTTACAATTGTCAGATAGCAAACTAAATCTGCTGAAAAAATAGCATGGCAGAAATAAGATACTATTCTTGTGCCTTGATTTATTTACTGTTATGAATTATCAGTCTCTCCTACGTGCAATACGTGCACCTAAAATACAGAAATTCTCCACGGAACCTTCTTTTTCCTGTGAATATGTTTCCCTCATCTTCTAATCATTCCTAGTGCCTTCAGTATGCATTTTACCTGAAGAAAGAAAATTAAAGCAAAAAATCTCTGAATTGTGCTTCATTATAATTTTTTTCATGTCAGTTGAAAAAAGCCATAACAAAAAACCCCTAAGAAAACCCTTCTGTAATTGTTATGTAATAGTTCAGTCTTGCATAAGACTTAAAAAATTCTTTCATTTTCTTCAACTAAAATTTCTTAATATATCAGAGAGAAGGAAGAGAAATCATTCTTCTTTCCAGATCCTCTTTATGTCAAGACCAGAGCTCAGGTTTTCTTCAGAGCATCAGTTCACAAAATTCCAAAACTAGAGACAGATTCCTCTTGTGAAATCCATTTGCTGATTAGTAGCTTCTTACCCATCTCTTCTACCCCCATCCAATCTGCTCCTCTAAACAACTCTGCCCTGAATTGCTGTATTCCTCTGCAAACAGCAAAATGTAAAGATGTATGAATCGGAACTTGTTACATAAAAACACAACTCTCATATGATCAGAGTTTTAAAAAAATTACTTAAAGCATAAATGCAAGTAAAATAGTGGCTTTTTATGGAGCAGTTCTAAGATGCAGAAATATTTCCATTAAACTGACACAAGAAAGATCAGGACTTCAAATCTACATTTTCATTATTGTGGAAACCTCAGAAAATAACCAGGTTGCAAGCTGATTAGTTTCTGTTATTTCCTCAAAACACAAAAATAGTACAGTAAAGCAAGCAGCAGAGTCTCATGAAATTTCACTAAATCAATTTATAGGACATTGGTATTTCAATCTGTGGGATTCATCTGACATTTTGTTTGTAAATCCACACTTCCTCTTTCTTCACCTCATTGGCAAACTTATTTTTTAGTTGTATTTATTTGTAATTATAAATTTTTACTGCTTTATTTTAATGTCAAAGCCACAATACACAATAATTTTGTGATTTTTGGTTGTTGTTGTTTTGTTTTGAATTTTAAACAGGAGAAAATATCCCTCTAACCACTATCCTATGCCAGTTTTGTTTCTAAATTCAGGGAATAAATTTTACATAACTTCATTTAGAGGATCAATAATCAGGACTATTCTTTGTGTATCAGTATTCTAGCTGAGTTTCTCAGACCCAGTACTAAATCTGGGATAACTTAAGATCTTTTCCATGAAAAAAAAAAATTAAAATCTATCATCCTGCTAATGAAGGAAGTGAAACCTAAGTTACTTAAAAAGCTGATGAAATTCCTGTCCTTTTCGAGGAGGAATCAAGATTTTTTTTGCTGAAATACTGGTTAAATTNAAAAAAAAAAAAAAAAAAAAACACCAACAAAAAAACCAACAACAAATTCTGAACTTTAAGAAATAGTTCAAAAGGAACAGGGACTAGCACGGAATGTGTACATCAAGTTCATGAATCCACTTCTTAGATGCACAGCTGTGTTTGTTCCCTGAGAAGGTGGCAACACACGTGTACCTTTGTAGCAACCAGCAAGAGGATCACATTTATCCTCCTCCCAGCAGGCCCCACTGGGGTAGGCCTCCATCGTGTTTCCAACACACTCGTGGAGAAAGGAGAATCTGCCTTGCATGCACAGGTTGTGAGAACATCAAGGCCATTGAAAGGACCAGTGGCACTTGGCTGAATTCCCAACTTTTTTATTGTATTAAGAATAGGTCTCCACTCTGTCCTCCTGCAATGCTTCTCTCTGATGAGTAACTCACTATGTAGTGCCTATATCCTGTCCTTTTCTTTCCTTCTTTGGGATTTACACAGAACAGACAGCAATGATTTCCTGCTGGATGCCCTCAGGATTCACTGCGTGTTTTGGATGTTGCAAAGGAAGAGGAGACAGTCAAGAAAATTTGAGACTTTTATGGGAGAGGGGTTTGTGGCCTTTGGCTACAAGATCTTAATGAGCTTCCTGCTCCTTTTTCCTGAGCTCTCTACAACAGGAGGCAGCGAGCGTAACGAAGACTAGAATTGTGCACCCCTCCTTGCCAAAGATCTGTCCTCCGGTAGCTTTAGATTTAGAAACTTAATTTGGCTGTCATTTCTTTTACTGCACAAATGTAAAATAAGTGATGTTAAGATAGAATTAAAGAGAAATGTGGGGGAGACTGCTTCTCAATTGTTCTGTTTGAAAACTCATACTTTATTTCATGACAAGCAGCGAGATACTTGGAAAAGGCATTCTGCACTGGAAGATATTGGGCATACTTCATTATATGAGAACATTTCCAAATGAAGACCTTCTGTATTGTTTTACATTTTCTTAAAGAAGGCCTCAGACTGTACCACCTGTCTAAACATATTTACAGTCTCTCCTCACGGCTGCAAGCCCACTGTAGTGGAATTTTTCTAAGGGTCAAAGGTAGCACAACTGAAGAGGTTTTGTTTTGGTTTGTTTTGTAAGACACAAGGAGATATGCATGAATTTTCTGCAAATCTACCTGCAGATATAACTAGCTCATAATAGAAATATTTGTTAATCTAATCTAGAGATACAAACTCTCTGGCTGCTAACCATTCAATACACTTTTTAAAAATTTAGTACTACATTCTGCAGTTTGCTCTTGGCTTACCTGCTTTGTTTTCTGATGCCCACTTTTTCCACTTTTTTTGTTTGTAAGATGTTAGTTGAGCCACAAAAGCAAACACTATTTCCCAGCATACTTGCCAAGTTAATTTTACTTTTACTTCCTTATTTAAGGGGAAAAGGGGGGCTAGGAGCGAACAGACATTTTGGATCAGGTGATAGCTCCCTCCATATCTGAAGATAGGAGCAAAGATAAGAGGTAAACCTTACCTTAAAAAAGATAAGCAATTACTGAATCACAAATATAACATTTATCACTTAGACACATTGCTCAAAATTTGACAGTTGCCATCTTTTCTGAAATTTCTATTTGGAGGATCCCTCCCCCATTCTCCAGGAAAGACATCTGGCTACCACTGAATGGAGTGTTTGAACATCCCATCTGGTTTCATCATGTTAACACATGATTCCAAGTCATTCAAGAAGTATGAACAATGGATATTGTATTCCATATAGTGCCATGTGGATTTAATCTTTATAAGATGGTGGAACTGTAGAACTCAATCTTTTAGCTCAAAGTCAAAACATCTCATGTACTGAAAACTCATTTCCCACAGCCTCAGAAGCCTCACATTTTATCCTGCTCTAAGAACAACAAGGAGACAATGTCTCCCTCATTGAGGGCCATTCCTGTTGTTACCTACCAGAATACCTATCTTGAGAAATCGAGAACACCTTTCCTAAACATAACAGTTAAAAGCAGCATTAAAACAGATTTTTCATGAGAATGCCCATTATTTTCATATTCAAATGACTTCCAGATTGATTAAAAACAAAAGCAGAAGTTTGCTGAGGCAAATGTAAGTTGGGCACTTTTGCCTTCCAGGGCTGGTAACTACCTTTCACTGACATGAGCAAAACCTAAAAAAGTCTCTCCAAAAACAAACTGTAAGTGCTTTCCTCAACAGACCAGCACGACTCTACCTCAGTGACGCTAAAAGAACATCTCATTTCTCTATATACTCTTGAATTAAAATTCAACTTTCAGTTAATAACATTTCTTATTCAAACAGCTCTTTCCCATTTATTTCTTCATAAGGATAATTAACTTGTGGTCCCATAACACTGATTCTAATATGTTTTTTGTATTTCTTAAAGGATGCCTAGTAGGAACAAATGTCCAATAAGTGGCTTATTATGAAAACTTAATAAAAACCTATTTTAGACTAAAAGAGAATTATATAAACTTCAAGTGTAAGCAGGTATTGAAATATTTTCTGGCTGTCCTTTAAGCCACCTAATAAAATGATACTGCCTCATGAGAGCACTCTTGAAGGTGACTGGTTTTACCTGCAAGGGTGAGAAGATGAAGAAAAAATATAGAAATTTTGGAGGGAAACACCTTTTTAATGGAATGGAGCAGGGCAGACATGCTTTACATCTCTGGAACTGGATCATGAAGACTAACTGACTAGTTTATCCTCAAAATTGTGAGGCCAGAGTCAGTTGTGTAACAAGACATTAGAGATGTGCTGATAAGGGAAAACAAATCTGTGAAGATTGATAAAGGCAATTACACCACCCAACTTTTTCCAATCTCTGCTGAATGTGTTTTATTTAGTATCACCATTTTACCAGCCAGTCCAAAGGTTGAAGTTGGTTAGGTGTGGGTCACCATGACATGAGGATTTTCCCAGAAACCCCTAAATCAAAAGTATTTAAGAAGCTACTGTTGGTGCTTAAATGATAATTTTGTATTGTCTGAAAAATTTCTTTACCTGCTGTGTTTCAGTTGAAAAAACCTGTCTAGTGGATAGGGGCTACAATATGAAATAAACAGAAAGGGAAAAGAAAGAAAAGATGCACTCAAATCTATGGAAGTGAATTAATTCTGTGTGGTGAACTAGATAAGCTTGCAGCAAAGTTGGTTTGAAGACTGGTTCCATCAGCTGGAAATTCTTTTAAAATCTGTGTCGATCATACAGACTCAGAGAGTGGATTATGTGCATTGAACAGAGTCACTTCTAGCTGATTACATTAGGGAAGCTACTGAAATCCCTAAATTCAGGATGAGAACTAAAAAAATTGAAAAACTGAAATAGAGATGGCAAACTTTGCTGATTTTAACTGTGTTCCACTGTTCCTATCCCCTCTAATAACTAAATCATTAATTAAGGAGTGATTATGCTCATTGATGACGACCTTAGTTTTACAGAACTAAGAGAATTGTTTGTTTCATTTGACAATACTTCTATTGACTATTTTCAAGTAATTCTGATTGAATATTCATTCAGCACAGATTTATGCAAGCTATAGCAGACAGCCTGTGTCAGAAAGTCTTCAGAGTCTGTTTTTCTAATTCAAGTACTGTCTAGAAAAGCATTGCTTCTGAGTACTCAAAAATATTCATTCAGTTCCTTAAGTTGGCAGGCACAAAACACACAATACCTTTCAGTTTGTAATGCATCTGCAACACCTGAATTACTACAAGTACTTGTCATGCACTGAGGAGAAAGGGACGCTGACAAAAGGAATTAAGGAAACTGGAGTCCTAAATTGAGTCTCTCTGAAAGCATTTAAAAATATTATTTTATTTCTGTGCCCTGAAGCAATGAATGTCTTAAAACATGCAAGATCCATGCTTAAAAAGAACTAAAAACCTGTCTTGTAGAACTTAGGTAGTTAGTAAAAACTTGTTGGTTCTGCATAAGTATTTTGTACCAGTGGAAAGTTTGACTTCTCAGACAGGATCCAGAATTACAGTTGGTTCTACTCACAATCAATTTCACTTAAGATGTAGCAAGAGAAATTTGAAGACATAGCAAGACTTTCCCAGGGAGATAAAATTGATTTTAATGCTTTACTTCAAGATAGACTGTGCTGGCCTAGCTAGACCATATGAAATTGGTGCCAAGTGATCCTCAATCAGATTAGAAATACATCCATTTAAAAGGGCAGCGATTCAGTGCCTGATCAAGCTCTTGCTGTTACATCAGTTCTCTAACTTAGAAAAATGTGTGGGATATTAATGCTAATTTTTTAGTTCTTGGATGGAGTAAGGAGCATTTATTTCCTAGAACATTGTCTTCAGTCACCTTGTTCCTGCCTATAATGTTTAACTTCCCAAAACTAAAGCAGAATGCCTTCACAATCCCATCATTCATTAGGGAAGAACAGTACCTCAGCAATTTGACATAAGTTTCAGTATTAAGAGAAAACTTGAGTGGGTTTATTGAATCTATCCACTCTTCATGGATATCTACATGGATTCCACATTAAATGAAAGTCACGGGTGTTAAACTGAAATCTCACTGCGCCAGTCTGAGTTCTGACTTGGACTTTGGTGATTTGTAACTCATATTTAGCCTTACAGAAGATGTAAATGCAAACTACTAAATTCAAACTTAAATCTCTTCTCCTTTCAGTAATCTAACTCAGATATTTGGGCACTGCAGACATTTGATATCTCACTCTCTCCCCTCTTGCTAACACAATCTTGTTTTCCACATATAATGGCAAGCTGCCAATTAGGGAAGTACACATGCTGCAATGCAAAGGAAAATAAGTAGATATGTCTGTCTGTATTAACTGCAAGTCAGAGTATTGTCTAGTGCAGCTGGAGTGAAAAACACTCCAAAAAAACTAATTACAACTCCAGTCTTTATTATTATAAGCAAAAGCTTTTGTGAGCTAGGGTTACAGTCCTCACTGCAGTATATTTCTTGTTTTTAAGTCTTTATTATTCTTTTTCCACTGATTGAAGCTCTCAAAAATAAAATTGTCTCAAAGCTATTAAAATAACAAAAATCTTAAAACAAGGCAATTTATCAAACTATGGTGCAAAGAATAAAATTCTCTTCTTTCATTCCATCACCTCTATGGCCTTACAGTTGCTGTTTTCCATACGTAGAACATAATTCCAACACAAATGCCAGAATGACAATTAAACAAAACCTATAAGTGCATATTGAAACATTTTTATAAGTTTCCTTCAGGAGAAACCAAGCTACTGGTGAAGCCAGCAGGACACCCAGGTTCCTCTGGGCTCCTGTTCCAGATTCAGAACGATGTAATATGAGAAACTCCTCTTTGTTTATTCCCTGATTCCCAAGCTGTGAGAAGCTATGTTATGATTATTCCTTTTATTCATCCTACTGTAAAACAAAGCAGACAACTTTTTGGACACTGCTACAGAGTAACAGAGAAATCTAGGTATTTCTGTGTGGTACATAATACACAGAGTTGTATATCACCCTCAAACCCTAGCAGCAGTAATTTAGATCAGGATACTGAAGTTAACAAACCTAAATCCCCCTATACTATCTCTTTCCTCTCTGTACTTACTATATAAGTTCTGTAAGAATACTGATCATCTATAAGCCTGCTAAAAAACATAACTAATTATATTTTATTAATTCCTCTCTCTATTTAAGAAAAAGAGACATAGCATGACTAAATTTTGTGTGATCTGTAATCTCCACATGACCGTGCTGCATTCTCTGCTGCATTCTCTCATGAAATGCCTGGCATCTTCTTGTGCCACACTACTCAGCATAAGCTGCTTTCCTGTAATTCACAGGCCACTTCTCTACAGGGCCATTGCCATTTTTCATTTCCAAAAGCAAGTATATGAAGTGATAGAACTCTCAGAAATGGAAAAAACGTGTCCCACTTTTAACTTAACAGAAAATGGCATTTCATCTTATAGCCCTGCCAGTGCACTTGCTTGTAATGTGATGTGTCATGTAGGTTGAAGTGAATTTCTTTGCCTCAAGGATCAAGTGCCACTTCTCACCAAAAACGTAAGAAGATTTCACTTCATGTTTGACTCCTAATTCACAAGTACTGCTGTCTTTGAATATCAGCTTTTCTCTCAAGCTGGAGGATGGTGATTCATAAAGTTAAACTTCATGTGAAGCGGTACCATTTTTAAAGAAAACTCCTTCAGAAAACATTTCCAGGGATTAAAAGGGAATTTATAAGTCAAAAAGCAGACACACTGACTCCAAAATAGCTGTTTCACATTGAGCAGTAAAATTGGCTATTTCAGACAGATCTCTTCATTCTTCCTAAATTTTACTGAAATTCAAAGTAGAACAGGACTAGTTTTGAACTCAAAGTCTTGTGGGCTGGAAAAAGTGAGTTTTCTGCTTACCTGTGGTCATGAAATATTTATCAGTTTGCCAGTTAAAAAAAAGAGCAATGAATGGTATACAGTGATTCATTTCTTTATGTGAAGGGCTTCGTGTAACTTAGCAATCTAGCATTCAGTGGTCACGTGTATTCAACATACTGAGTAATGCAACTTTAGCTCACCCTCTTACAAGCACAAGAACGTGGCCTCCCACTACATTTAGAGCTTAATGTAGTGGGCCAGAAGTACCTCAAAATTGTTTGGCAAAATTAACAACTCAAGATGGAACCAAATACAAAATTTGTAAGGAAATGTGCAAGCAGTCTTATGTGCAACAGTACCAACCTAAATAATTCCTAATAAAATGGTTTTAATGCATTTTGGACAAGTGCAACTACTAATCCCAACTTTTCCAATAAAATATCCAGTAAAACCATTTAATAAAAACATAAAAATGCCCTAAGAGCAATCCTCCAGATAAAGTACATTTATCACAATTGCATATTCAAATCTACTTTTCAGGTGGTTTATTAGAGAACTGCAATTGCTATGAGTTATGCAAATTTATTCAGGGGAGGGGAAGGATGACTTTTGGACTAGTTTGGATTAGCTCGGTTTGGGGGGAAAGAGGGAAATAAATAAGATTCAGCTCTGTTTTAAGAATAATTCTGATGCCAGAAGATTCCACCATCACAAAATAGGTGATACCTGCAACAAGCCAGAGAAGATAAAGATCTTCTCAGCCTTTGCTTATGACCAAAGCTAAGCAAATATGGAGCTGATAAAGGTACCTGAGACCCTCTTGCTGGCCTTCAAAACCTCCATCATGGTATTGTAGATAAGAATGTTAAAGAGATGCTTCTCTTCTTGAGAAACATCTTCAGCCATTATCAAATTTACTGCAGGCTGCCATTCTCCAAGCCGTACTAGTGTGGTATTTAGTACAGATTGCAGGGGACTTCTCATGGAGAAAACTCCACGTTTCACAGGAATTCAGCAGAGGAGTCTTTTACCACAGCCTTCATCTTTCATTGTAAAGCTATGAAGAGGGTGAGGCGTACACTTTAAAAAGAAATTTTAAAAGGAGGGGGGAATGTTTCAGAGGGTCTTCAAAGATTTGTCTGAGTTGTGGAATTGATAAAAAATACAAGTTCAGAACCTTTAAGTATTTTGAACTACAATCAAATTTAGGGCAAATCCCTTAAGAAAAATTTCTCACTGTGAACAATGTGCTGGACTTGCTTTTGTTGGTTTTTAACACCAGAAAGTTGCCTCCCAAGTTAAAATGCTGGTTTGTTTATTGCAGTATCATTTAAAAAATACTATCCAACAAAAGATGTAGTTATTTCTTTACAAAGACACAATACCATTCAATGTGAAAGATTTATATGATTAAGAGACACAAATATTTCTCAAATGTGTATCTTCCTTTATCCAGTTGAAGCCAAGTACATGGCAGAATACTTGGGATTAGAAGGTGGAGGATGCCTCAAGTTTACTCTTTTAGTGGAGCCTCATTAAGGTTAGAGATCTCCAGATTAAAAACAACAACAACAACCCCCACAAAGTCCCCTCCACAAAAAAAGCCAACCATTAAAACCTTAATGCACACTATGTTATATACTTCAAACCATTCTGGTACTTTAGGCTGCTGATTTTTTTCTTTACATGAATTTTTACAGAAGATTCTCTACACATTTTAAGGCAGAAGGATGACTGTAACACTTTTTAAGAAATGAATATCCAATTCTGCATCATTTAGTGATTAAGAGGAAAAACGGTTTTAACAGTCAATCAAAAAGAGTAACAAAAGGAACACAAAGGAGGTCTCAGTTCACTAAGTACTGCTTGTCTTTGTAGAAAGAAATTTTGTCTAGAAGTGTTCAAAATGCAGAGTCAAAGCCCTCTTCTGCAATGTCAGAACTCAGCATAATGAAGCAAAATGCTTTTACTGGACAGAGAGTGATTTAAGTTTTCCTCCTAGTTGAACAGAGTTAAAATGTACTGTTGAAAACTTTTCAATGAACCAGCAACACTGGCCAGGCTGTAGTATCTGCCCAGCAGCAAGGCTGCCCAGGCCATGCATGCCCTGCTGCCTTTATCAGTACCACTTGGTGGAGGAACAAACAAAAGGCCAAATTGTTCCAGGCAGGCAGAACCACCCCCAGTGTCCCAACTATGGCCTTAGTGCAGGTGAGAAACATCAAAACTCAAAGTGAAACAAGATGGAGAAGAAACTTTGACAAGTATGACCTGCCCTAACTTGAAGTCAAGAAGCATTTAAATGTTAATGTCTATATATGCTAATTTAATTAGTAAAATGAGGTCCTGTATGCCATACTATTAAATTTAAAAAAAAAAAAAAAAGACTCACTGCATACACCAAAATATTATTTGACATATTATATACTTATGAAACAAGTTTGCCATACTGTCCCACTTCCTACAATGACTTCAGGGAGAAAGTACTGTAAAGAGCCTGGCAAAAAAAGCCTTGACAAAACTCCCTTCTTGTACCACAGATGAAGGCTTCTACTATACCTATGTCAATAATAGAGTCTAGTAAAAAATTAAAACTTTAAAAAGGTAAAAAAAAAAAAAAGGCACTAGATACTTACAAAAAAGAACTGTACTTTGTACTTGTTCTTTATGAGAAAAGAAAATTATCTCCTTTTAGGGAAAAAGCAGTGGAAAAGTATCACTGTCTTTTGTTCTACATCCCTATATCCTCTATTATAAAAAAAACCCCAAAAATCCATTTGTTTAACTGGTCACATTATATTTAGGTCACCTGGGAGAAATAATGCTTCTGAAAAGGTGCAGCCCACGGTAGCTACAAAATCCTTTATGAGAACATTTAAGTAAACATATAAAAATCCTGTTTCATCCAGTCATATTCCTACCAAAATTTTCAAAAAATACAAGTAGGTGTGCTTAAAGGAATGAGAACATGAGGCACATTGATTTAGTGAAGTCTGAACTTAAACTAGGACATCAAGAAATAATAGCTGCAAGTATTCCCTTACTCCTCTGCTGCCAAAAAAAAAGATGCAACTCTACTATTTCTTCCTCTGATTACAGTGGTGCATTTGAGTTTCTAATGCTTGAAGAGGGCATTACAGGAAATTTTACTCTTTTATTTTCATTTCAATTACCATTCTCCGTAAAGCAAAAGTTTTAACTTCCAGAATCTGCGTGTGGAGTATTGGAATTTCTCTCCATTTCTGACTCCCAACACTGTCACAATAGTGAGAGCACAGTGAGGACTCTCAGGGCATTGCCCCTCCTCCTGAACCCCTGGCAGGATGCATGACAGAAAGACCTGGGAGAGGCAGGAGGCCTCTCCACTCTAGAGCATCACTGAAATAAATGCAGCAGTAAGTGTCTGTCTCTTTCAAAGATCTTTTCTAATGTTAGCAGGTATCTTCTGTTCCCTATTTTACAAAGAAGAAACTGAAAGTCTAAACCTCTTTTTTAATTGAATCTTTAAAGTGAACACCTTTGAAAATTAAATGCCTGAACTCACATATCCTATTGGCTATCTTTGGATTGTATTACCTGATGGCAGCTCAGAGCAGTTTTTCTATTTCACTTCTGTTCTGCTCCCTGACAGCCTGGAGAGCTTTTGCACACAGTAGGCCAAACTTTCTGAGAGGCAGCCAATAGCAGTCATGCTAAAAGGAACTTCTGGACAAATTCTTTAAGTCTTAATCCATCTGCTTGCTTCTACTTTAACACCTTCACAGAAATTTACAGTATTTTCACCCATAAAATCATTATTTAATTTAAAAGGAGGATGAATAGGAATGTCTTCTTTAAACTGTATGCCAAAGTAAGTCTATTGCTTAAAGGAAATATGCAGAGCTTCCCAACATCTATGAATTAAAGGGATTTTCAAAGACTTCCTATAGTAAATGTGAAGCACCATAAAAATAGATTCTTAACATATTTAAATAATGGTCTGGAATGTAATTAGAAACTTTAATATTTGAAGTGGAATGGAAATTCATTTTCTCTTATGTTTTTCTAGTTAGGTTTCCTATAAGGAACCTTCTGTTGCATCAGAAATAAATCTCTACCTTTTAAGTAGACAATACTTAAAAATACAGAGAAGGGATGAACCAGGTCGAATCACAAGCACACACACAAAGAAAAGTATGCTAAAAGTAATCAAAAATCTTAGAGGAGAAAAAGAAATACTGTATTAAAAGGTGATGTATGATCAGGGTACCTACAGTTACTTTGAACCTTGCAACTTTAACAGAGTAGGGTTTAGATAATATCCTGTTAATTTGAGTCTTCATTCTTTTGGAAAAAGGCACAAGATGATCCTTACAATACCATATAAAATAAACAGGAAATCTAGATAATATCCTGGAAACTGCTAGTTATCAGGAGTTCCACTTGGAAACTATGTACTATAAGATTAAAGATAGCAAAACGTTGCTACCAATACCTAGTCCTGTGAGAACTGCAGCTTTTCATATCAGCACCTTTTCGATTAAACTGAGGTTATATCAGGAATCTTACTCTACATTAGTCTACTATTTGCTATAGTCATTAATCTCTCTGAAATATGCTTTTAAACAACCTACATGTACCAGTGCACACAGCACTGGTAATATATAATCTGACAATTCAAAGAATTCAAACTGTACACTGATGGATGACCTTTCTTTCCACCCTAAACATGGAAATTTCCACCTTTTTTATGCAAAACCACATCAAAAACAGAATACAAAGATCAAGCTCAATATAAGAATAATTTCTGGGACATGACATTTAAGATACTCAAGGTTAGCACTAAAGAGACTTGTATATTGTTTCCTTTTTAATTAGAAAAATTTCTAACCCTATATGCTGCACATAATAGGTCTAGACAAATGATTTTCAAAGGTCCAAAATAAATGAAAAAGTAATGCAATTTTATTCACAGCTTTTCTGTGTAGGGTAACTTTTTGGGGATAAAGAAAATGCCCTGTTTCCACAATAAATTTCATTGGAAACTCATGAGTTATTACAGCTCTGAGCTAGGGGAAAAAACTTGACAAAAGACCTTATAGGTACCCTGAAAGTGCACCTTCAACAGTTGTCTCTGACTTTTCCCTGTTACAATAGGTATTTGAAGTGACATCTGAGCTATTTATTTTCAGTGAGAAGCCAAGCACTTGTGTCAAGTAGCACCACATTCCACAAGTTGCCTCATTTAAAAGCTGTAAGTCTAGCTAGATATTGGCATGCATGATTCAAGGGGACATAACTCAGTACTTAGCAGGGGAGGGAAAGGCATTTAGAAGATAACAGAAATCCAGTCATGAACTGTGAAAATACAGAAACTCATTGAGGAAAATGGGAGAAGCCTATGCTTAAGGTTACATGCATGTGCTCAAATATCTCACTTAATCAGTCAACAATAAAAAAAAATAACTGCCAGGAAACATTTTAACCTGACAAGGTATTGTAAACAGCATGGTTCTCTTCTGGGATACAGTCTCTTGCTTTCATAGTTTCAAGCTACAGTCGGTTGAGAAAGTTATGGAATACAATGTTGGGGTGTCTTTGAATTTACTGAATTCCTTCCAAAATGCCTTATGGTGGACTATTTAGTATTCATCACCATGCTTCTGTGGAGCAACGGCTGTTAATCTTCCAAAACACACAGAAAAGGAAAAAACATCAGCTCCACAAACAAGCTTATTTTGTCCTATCTTGTCATTTTTAGCAGAAAGCCCAATAGCTCACACCTATGGGGGGGGGGAAAGAATTCAGTAGTTAACTGTAAATTAAATAGCTAAAGCAGGAATCTACTGTCCAGTGTACCTAAGAATCAGTGAAACAAATTCACTTTTCTTCTCTTTTCAAGGTCAGCACCAAGATGACAAACAGTCTGTATTACACAGTTGTATCATATAGTCAGCATGCCAGACGATGAACCCATAATTCAACGAGCCCAGACTTAAGGTCCAGCACAAACACAGAGTTAAATGTGCTTCCCAGTACTTCTGAATATTGCATTCAGTCATTGCTGCTCCCTAGGAAAACAACCAATCCCCCAGCCACACAGACAGAAACCTCCTCCTTTTCCTGCACCTCCAACTCCCACTCCAGTGTAATGCAAAAAACCAAAGAAATCACAAGTATGGCAGGCAAGGGCAAGGCTGTGTTTTTGTCTGCGCAATGTGGAGTTACTGAAATGAACTTAACAGCTCAGGGAGATAAATAGCACTGCTCTGGTTTTACACTGGCACAGAAGAGATGAGGGTCTAACTCCCCTTTTGTTGCTTAACTGATTTTAAGGAGAGAATTTGGGAGGGGGAGAGGAAGGTTTCCAGCTACTTTCTGAAAAGGTATCTTTGAAAGGAAAAGGCAATCTTCAAAAAGGAGGAAAATTGAAAGCTTTTCCTCAAGTTTCCTTTCATTTCTTATCTTCCTAAAATACATATATACAGTTTGTTCCAGGAAATGTCTGAAATGCCTTCTGGTAGCTTTTAAATAAACATGAAAATCTTTTGAGTTCAAAGAATTTCAAATAATGACAGGGGAAGAGTTCTTGGACCGTAACACAGATGTAAACAAAGGTCACGAATCGCTCTCAATAATTAAAATGCATTATCATTACTTTTTGACTTTTAGTCTAATATCACATAACTGAATTAGACATGAGTAAAGCTCTAATGTGCCTCCACAGTGAACTTTTCCTGTACACTAAAACTGACAGACCTCAGCTACATTTCTCAGCCAGGAGCTAATGTTTCTGGATACATGTTACTGTTGCTGTTTCATTTGTCAGTAAAGCCTTATTTACTTGCTTCCTGTTATTAATTATGGGAAATAGGATCTCTTCAAACCGTAGGAGAGGCTCTTTTAACTCCTGTCTAGACTTTCCGAGACAAAATATTGATGAGCCCTTTAATGTTTGTGCAGTGACACAATCTGAGCAAAAAACCCCCATCGTTACCTCAAACAGCTTAAGGCTCCTTATCACACGTTCACAAAAAAAATCCTTTAAATCACTCGGGCTCACATCCTTATTGTTAGGCACTGAAGTAAGGTTTCCTTTCATAGTTGGATACTTTCTTCATCTGTCACACTGATTAATTAACAGCTCACAGTATGAGCCCTGAGCTTAAATAGCCTACTGAAACGAGGAGGAGAGATCAACGTTAATATTCCATAAAAAGCTGAGGAGGAAAAATGCTTTCCTTAGTATGAAGGGATCTGTCTTCTAATAATAATTTAAAAAAAAAAAATTAACTCATCTCTGTTTGGATACATTACATGAGGAGATGAAAGCACCCAGCTTGCAAAGGGAGATTGCAGGAAAGGATTAGGACAAAAGTTAGAGAAGACTTAAGACTTTTTAAAATTAAACTGTTGGTTGGAAACAACCTAGTGTTGAACAGTGAAATTATTTTCATCATCATTAAGAAAAGCCAGTTTATCAACTCATAATGAGCAAATCTATAAAAAACACAGTACTGTTGCCTGCAAAGATCTATGGTGAAAAGGCATGCAATTACATCAAATGGAGAGTTGCTAAAACCTTAAAGATAAAGCTGGTTTTAGCCAAAGCATTTGCTGTTTCTCTCACACACACCTCTTTCCCAAACTGTTACAGTCTGGTAATTATTTCAAGAGTTTGACTTTCAACAACTGCAAGTTCTCCCCCTTTTTCAAACCCCTCCAGTACTGCTGAGTGGGCAAAAATTACAGATGCAAGAAAAGCTGACAAATGAGCGCAAGGCCCCTCCTCTCCAGTGCCTCGACAGTCAGAGCCCCTGCCAAAACATGCCTGAAAGCTAGTGAGGAGACAAAGACACAAAGATTCCATTTTTTCAGGGAAAATAGATTTCATGTAGAAACTACTAGGGAGAAGAATAGCACACTGGCACGTGTGTAATCTCAAAAGCAGAGCAGGAATGAATGTTTCAAGAAAAAGTGAAATTATACTTGCTTATTGAGGAAGCTCAACAAATACTATTTAACACACGGCTCTTTTTAAAATGCAAAGTGCTACAGGGGGTAGGAGAGGGAAAGCTCCCATAAACTCAGAAAAACATTTTCAGTCATGGAGAACCTTCAGCTTAACAGGATCCAAGCTAAGAGTTCACAGCTATTGCTCTAAATCATCTCCCAGTAATGCTGCGGTATGCAACCAAGACAAAATAAATCCAGCTTTTTAGCTCAAATCTGTTCAACTATGTTTACTACTAAGAGATGCTTCCCCCCGGGTGTCATTAATGAAGTTGCAATGCGTTTAAAAGCCTGGCAACCTAGGCACATCCAAGTTTTCAAGCTTTTCATAACAAGTTTACTACTTTCAGGACAGGCACTCCTCACTGAGCTGGAGCAGGGCTGCCTGTGAGCAGTGAGAGCAGCAGCGAGGTGAATGCAGGTGAGCAGAGCAGGAGAAAAAGCAACAGTGGGATTTCTCTTTGAAACTAGTCAAAGCTGAGGGCAAGTCCAATTTCTGGTGGGAAAATTTGAGACAACTCAAGATCCTCACTAATTTAAAAATAAAAAGGATATTCACAACAGTACCTAAGATCAGAATTTAGGACGTAGAGGTGAAAAATGGAGTTTTGTCAGCAGAAAGGTTTTCAAAATGCTCCCAGCTCTGATAATTAGTGCTCATCAACACGTAGCATTCTTACAAACTTTGTAATATATCTTTTCTTTGTCTTATGGGAGGCTGCTGCTTCTAAGAGGCACTCAAATTCAGCCAAAGTCTTCCAGTCTTTCAGCAAAACACTAATGCAGTACAAACAAAACACAGAAAATATGATAGAATAAACACTCTAAAAATGTGATGCCCTGAATCAACAGGTTTGTGACTGAGGATAAACAATGCTGAGAGCTCTCTAAGAAGACCCCCAAGGGCCCTCTGCCTTGCAGAGAGAACCATGGGCAGAGCGCTCAGCTCTGCTGGGCTCACCCTCTCCTCACCCTCATGTTCCTCTTCCTTCAGCCCATGAGGAAGTGGCACATTCCTGACTGAACCCAGGTTCTGCCTCTCTTCCCTTCTGTCTGCTCCTGAAGACTATTCTGCCAAAAGACTTGAGAAAGAAAGGACTGGTAATCCTTTGACTAACTAATAAATCCCCTTCAGGATATAAACACTGATTGTTTTTGGAGATAGAGATTGGAGATAGTCCAGAACTATTTATAAAATAAATAAAAAAACCACCAAAAACCCAACCCTATTCTCCACATTACACCTGAGGTGAAGTACCAGGAACATCAGACAACTTCAACACTGCCCATTTAGTTAAAAATACACATTTATTTTTCATGAAATTTCCTCACATTCCTTTGGCTGATTGCACTATCCTCCCACTTGCTAAGTCTAGGCATAGCCTAACACTTCATAGCCAGTCAATATCTAAATGGTTTGGGGTTTTTTTATGCAGGCTGGAGTTAATGAGTTCAGTAAGAGAAAGAGCAGAGAATGAAATAAGAATTATGAACAGTTACAAACATGCTTTATCTTATACAGCTGGTAAACTCATTCTTCAGGTTATCATTACAAAGTAATCTCTACAGAGAAAACTCAAATTAGATTACAGAAAGAGTGCAGCAGTGAAAAATATTATCGCTTGATTTCACATATATTCCATCACTCACCTAACACTATTCCTATCTAGATACTTCTAAAGATTACTTGAAAATCAAATGTTAGCATTATTTCAACCTATAGAAGCTGTTGAAAGTCAACATGAAGTCTTGCATCTGTGTCTAATGTCTGTCATTGCAACTGAGCTCATTTTAATGGCTGCATGTCCAGGCAGTGTATGGCAGAGGGCTTGACAAGGAAGGAGACTTATGTTTTACTTGGCACTGGTATAGCATAGGTCTTTAGCATGAAATTTATTAGCATTAATGGGCATTGTGTAATTAAAGCACTGTGCTTTAATGCCCTGAGGGGTGATGGGGCTTTTTTCATGTCCTGTAAAATAGACAAATAAAAAATGTGAGACTTTTCAAAGCTATTCAAAGAATTCAAACGTGCATGTTCCTCTATTAATCATAATAGAGAAAGCGTAGCTGAACAAGATGGAACCGAAATTCTCAAAATGTCTTCCATGCAAACCACAAGATGCTTAATACTAGACACCAGTTTTTTTGAGAACATGCTATGTAATTACAGTGTTTGGTAAGGCCACAAGTTCTTCAAAAAGTAACCAATAGACCACTGAAAAGTACAGATTTGAAAAAAATATTTTTAGATCTAATATACCATACTTACTTGGTACTAAACTTGTTTGAAGGAGTCCAATTTAATAAAGTGGCTTTGAATTTGGCAACTCAAATATTTGTTACTTGAGCCCTGGCATTTTCTTTCTTGAATGCCAAGAATTTAGAAGGCTTTGAAAATCCTATCACCTAACCCACTGCAACTTCAGGGACAGGGGAGATTTATGTAGTTCCTCATGTGCTTTTGAATATCACAGGCTGAGATTGGAATAACATTCAGAGCTACTAAAAATGTGCAGGAGTGGTCCAGGTGTCATCAGGATTGGTGCATGTCAGCAATAAAGATCAGACTATCACCTAGACCTGTATTTCAGTAGTTAAGCAGGATTAATTTTCTGTAAGAGAAAATTAATTCAGAATTACACTTTGGAAAAAAAACCAACATACACAGGTCTAGCTTTTGATTTTTCAGAAAACATTTTAAAAAATGCCAACAAAAAATGCCAACACTTAACTGTAGCACTGCAAAACAATCCTGGAGCTCACTTTATTTCTTATTATTTTGTATGTCTGAATGATCCTACATGAACAGCAAGTGAGAACAAGGTGGAAATATACCACTGATGTAACTATTTATGATGTTTAAACTATTGAACATATATGGCTTATTGACAGTATTGTGTCACATCTTAATATTCTGAATAATCTAATTTCACATAGAGCTAAGTTGAAGCGAAACTTACTTTATCTGAAAATCTGAAGAAAAAGTTAGTACAGATTGTACAAAACCACCAAGACCTTTACAGTGACACTGGCAATTTTCCCTTGGGGAATGTCAAGATCAATTATTGGCTGATCTATTGGACATATCCTAAAGTATCAAACAAAATTCTTTATTTCTTTGTCTTCTAGACAAATCACCACAGAGCTGCAAACCAGCAATGAAGGGAGCTGAGGGCAATTTGACCACCATCATCGGTGTCGGTTCCCCAGAAGTCGATGAAACACGTAATCAGGTCTCCAAGGTACATCCCAGAGATTAGTTGCTGTGCCATTCAATTAGTAAATGATTAAAACAAGATGTTTTCTTCGATTACATTAAGATACTGGCATCAGGGAGGGCTATTACCTTCCATGGAAGAACCTACCTTCCCACATTAGGTTGTTTATTAACACATCATTAACAATGTGCCACCGCAGCCAAATGATCGGCGGTCTCAGGTACAAAGTAAAGATCATTACAGAACTCCACCATCTGCCTCATTTGAGCAAATCAAGTAAGTACATCTGAATCACCAATTGCACAAAATATTCAAATGCTAGTTTTCATCTGCAGCTTTGTGGCTTTTTTGCCAAGCCCATAAGTTTTCTTCTGAGGAATCAACAAAACCACGTAGAGACAGAGTTAAATGGAGAAGTTCTTGAAACTAAAACATTTTTCTTTTCAAAAGAACAGGACCCCAGGTAAATGATGCCTTTTAATACAGCACATGAAAATTTCAATTATGGAAATCATTATTCTAGGCACTGTGTGCCATTTTATATTCCCAGCAGGATATTTTTCATCTCATCAAGAGTTTCCAAGGCTGTTTAGTGCTCCTGTATATGCAAAACACATTTAAGGCCCCCAAGAAGATCTGTTAATTAAAAAGCCTAGTCAAGTGGTCAGACAGACTGGAACTTGAGGATTATAGGTAAGAGGGATGAAATGAAGGCTTGGAAATTATAATTTCTCTTTCTGTGGTAGCAGCCAAAGCAGCTGTTATAAACTGGGCAAATTAAAGATGTGGCTGACTAAGCCAGCAGTCTGGAAACGAGACATTGCAAAAACATAACAGCAAGTCATCTGCACCCCACTTTTAAAAAGCCAAAAGTGCTGACCATTTCTTTTTTTCTCTCTCTCTTCCTGTTATTCTGATCTGTCACAAGTATCCTCCAGCTGGTACCCTTCCAGCCCTTGTTCACCAATTCCAGTTTCCCACCCCCATCTTAGGGAGTCAGTAGTAATTCCCAGGACTGTGGACAAGTGCTCCATGGTGGGAGTAGTCAGTGAACAATAAAGAACATGTTTAAAAGAGCAGGTGAAATAACAGAGTTGAAGTTCTATTCTTTTTTTTTTCCATATGAGAGTTGTTCATGTAAAAACAGTCTTCTCATACTGAATGATATTTATCATTCCTTGAGAGCTGTTTCATCTGCCCAGTGCAGTCAGCATCTAGTTCCAGAAAGGTCTCCAATTACAAAACCCAGATTGCCACCTCACTTTCCAGATACATTTATTTGGTATACTACATAATAGTCTTGTAATTGACGATTTTCAGGGAAAAACTCCCAAACAATCCAACCTTTTCTTTCTACATTTTCTAGTTCGTTTTCACAATTATTTTTAAAAGGGCTAAAAACTAGTTTTGCCATGAGCTAATGGGGTTATACATATTTTTTTCCATTTCAGAAAGTGATGAATAATCCATGAATTACTACATAAGTAAGTTAAAGACCCCAAAAATCATCCCAGGACAATGCTTTGTCTTTTCACAACAGCAGATAGGGACTTCCTTTTAGAAGCAGAATAAACCTTTGTTGCTTTGTTTAGACAGCTTTTAAGTCAGTGTTGCCAAGCTAGAATTTGTCTCATATTATATTAACGTAAACCTGTGGCCTATTTTTGATCTCATTTTAGACATCATGAGTGAATACCTCCCAATCTATTTCCTCTATGTTTATTTGTATTCAAGACAAACTCATCATTTCAGATTTGTGGTAGATGAATTTTTAAGTGTTGCCATTTCAATACTACACTAACGATGCTGTTAATAATATTGCTGCATTGAAACATTGCATCTGATTTGAGGCACACTCAAGCCCTTTGCAAACAATTATTCATTAAATACATTTGAAAACCACTTAAAAGATTCATACCATAAATCTTCAACAGACACAAAATTGATACAGGCAAGCTGAGCACTCCATTTTTTATCAGAAATTAGTTTTAGGTGGCATGGGGCTTTTGTCTGATGCCTTTACCTGAAACAAATCAATTGCCATTTTGCATTTTCATACAAGTCTAAGAGCATGAGAGAACAGAAAAAGAATTCTAAAGGTTAAACCCCATATTCAGTACAGTCTCTCCCCCGCCCCTCTGTTATAGTGGGTATTTGAGGAGGTTCTTTACATCTCCTCCCACACAATTTCTCTGCTTCATAAGCAGAAAGCAGCTGCTGGTTCTTTCAAGTCTAGCGGTTAGTTGACATTTACCAATAGTTTATGGTTTTCATTCTACCTTAGCAAGGAAAAGAGCTAGAATATCAGCTTCAAAGAGTGAATACTAAATCTTTTTCTTTCTAATTCCCCCTCACCCCAAACTGGAGGGGCATGCAGCCAAGGTTTTTGGTGGGACTTAAGGGACAAAAACAATGCTGTGAACCAGCACAGAGGACAGGACCAATGGACCTGGCTTTACTGTTAAAATTCTTTCCCCTGGAAAACACCTCAATGAGACCCTTGACCAGGACTGCTGGTTTAATTATTCCCCTTTCAATCCCACTTTCTAAAAAACTGCTATGTACAACGTTGGTTACATACCTGACTTGACAAACTTGGCAGCAGTATTTAGAAACTGCCATGAAAAGACAGAAAAAAAATCCTGCATATATACCTATGATTGAATGCTTTGATGGTAGAGATGGGAGGAATGAGGAAGGTCTAGGGTACAGCACAGAAAACACTGTTTTCCAGAGCAGGGAGAAAAAAACCCAGCTGAAACATACAAAGATGTCGTGTCCTGCAAACACTGCCTTGCACACTCAGGTGAAAGAAAGGCTACCCCCTACATTTTAACTCCCCCATTCAGGCACAAGCAGACACAGGCTATGACACAGCCCTGATGGCTGACTTTGCTCCCAGAAAAATGCACTGATACGACTCTGTTTAGTGTTTGTCTCTCTGAAATTTATCTTGAAAATAACGAAAATGAGGATTTGTTAAATATATGAAATTATTATATCAAAATACAGATGAAAAGTAATACTATCCTGGCCACTATTTCAACAGTGGAATACTCTTGCTAAAATTATTTTCAGATTTGCAGGTATTCTGAAATCATAATAAAAAAATGTAGTCAGAGATGGCTCTCTTTTAGGGCAAGTTTATACACAACGATTCAGGAAAACAGAGGTGATCTGATTAGCAAGTTTTCCCCCAAATCAGGAGGTAAAAAATGCCTGTATTNNAAAAGCCCTAGTACACCTAAACTCAGACATCAGTTAGCTGGTAATACTGTTTTTATTTCATGGACTTTTTCAGAGCAGAAATCCAGAGTACAAAAGCCTTTTATCTGATGATATTTACTAACAAAGAGTTTTAAAAAGGTAATATTAACAGGATTGCTGTAGATGCAAAAAGGAACTTGGAATATGCAATTACTGGATGGCTCCAAACTTTACCTAATGTGTTTAAAGCCACAAAAGTAAACCATCCCAGACAGCTGAGCACACAGAGAGTGCAAGAAAATTCCATACTGTTTTTTCCAGGTGTAGGTCAGGACATTTGAAGACATCTATGACTGAACATCATTTCTTCTTCCTAAATCAAGCCTTCCATGACTGAATGTCATAGAGGCAGTTATAAAAGTCATACTGGCTCACAACATCTGCAGGAACTCAGCAGTGCAGCAGTTTGCTGCACACATGTTAAGCAGGCAGCATTATAAGCTGTAAAAACAGGTCAAAGCAAAATGAAAAAAGTATTTGAAATGAAAAATTTCACATCAATAACAGGAAGAAAACATGGAAACAACCTTTTCTGCAGGTCAGCAAGCTAAACGCAGTAAGAGAAAAAGCAGTTTGAAGCAATCCACACACAATAGATCTTGAGCATTACTTCCTTTTATCATGTATTGCACGGCACTAGATCTTTCTAAACAGCAACCAAAGCAATACTTTCAAGTCCATCCAACAAACATCTGAATGACACAGCAGACTGAAATATTTCAAAGAGATCAAACATACACCAATGGCTACCTCTTGTTCCCTTGAATTAAAAGTGAAGAGCAGCTTATCTGGAAAGCAGAATCTAATTAAAATGATCTTTTCTAAAGAATAAAGGAGAACAGCACCAATCTTTAAGGTGGAAACTCAGCTGGAGATGGACTGCAGTGTCTGTTTCTTTTTGCAAAGTAATGATTCAGAAGCACATTCAAAACCACATTTAAGTGGTAAATATTGAAACATGAAGTACTAAAAATGAGAATTGTGAGAGCATGATCCAAGGACCATGCTTCCTCCCCCACTGATAGAAGCTTTAGGGAAAATCAGATATACCTGTATTCAAGTACATAAAAGAAAGATCTGTAGTATCTTACCACACATGCTTTTAGACAGACACTTGACTGATTTCAATTAGCATTTGTACTTCAAAAGAGATGATGTAATAGTCAGAGCAGCTAAGATTTTTTTCATGTTTTTGCATGAATGGAAAAGAGAACCAGACATATCAGACTGGTTATTTTACATCCTTCCATAGAAAGTCACTGTGGTTTTATGAAAAGGAATTTTTTTCCCCTCAAACTTGTTTACTTCTGTTTGGTTTTGAAATTTTTAAAGCCCTCACATTTTCAACATTCCCTCTAGTTTTTCACTATGCATAAGTAAAGTAAAATAAGTACAGGTACAAGGGCATAGACAGCAAGGTGTTTCTTTGTAATACTCACGGAAACAAACACAAGAATTTACCATGGCTCCGGAGTTCTTCAGCCACAGCATCATCCTTACATACACATACAGTTGCTTCCATTTCAACTAAGAGCAAACTATATCACTATTATACTTTTTTCTTTACTAGACAACATCAACAATGGATCTATGCATTACAGTTAAGACTGATTGGAAAATAATATTCCTTTCTCAGATAAAAAGATTTTTGAAATTTTATTATTAGACTAAAGAGGTATGTATAAGTTATTTTAATTTTCTTTTGGGAAAAGGAGCTTATCATAAAAGAAAGAGGAGAAAAAGTAGGCAGCATGATCACTTTCCAGATAGACAGTGTGATCATTAAGGCTTTCACACACAAAGTATCAGAAGCCCAGGTTTCCAGGCCCTTCTCCAAGGACAACAGAGCTCTGACATTCCGGAGGAACACCAAAACACCAGGCCATCGACCCTTCTAGGGCAGCAAAGGGGCTTTTTTTCCTTTCCTCACCCAAAAGGCCTTCCCAGAAGAACTTCCATTAAAATATGTATTTCTTGAAAACCTCCTGCATTTTCCCCACAGAGGAAAAAGAAGATTAAGTTTTCAACCAGATGCAGTTACAGTTTTGCATAGAACTGCAATTGCAGGGAAAAACAAACAGAATGAGAAAAAAAAATCTTCTATAAAGTTCTAGTAATACCTTTAATCATATTACAGGCTTAATGCATTACATTAATTTTTTAAATTAACACAGTTGGACTTTTAGATCAAACAGAGAAGAGAAAAAAGATTGTGATCCAACAAAAGCATGTTCTAAAAACACTGCTGTTCAAAACAGCTCAAGTATTTTCTTGTGCTTGAAGACTAACAAAGGGGTTTTTCCCTTAAGGCAGTCATTAGGTGTTTTGTCTTTATTTTTGGTTTTTTATTTGTGTTTTTTTAAATGGTTAGATATAATTTCTACCCTTTTATTAAATACACCCTAATCTGTATTCCTGTGGATAGCAATTTTCTTAAGACACCTTTTTGCTATTAGTTGTGATAGGATTCCTTTCTATGTTTGCACTTTGCAGACCACAAGCCTCAGAAGATGCTGTGGAAGAAACACACTGGACCAAGCCATCCTGTTGATATGACAAAGTACAGCCCAGTTTGGTATTCTTTCCACTCTGAAGGACTCTCACATCAGGTAGTAGAAGCTAACTCATTTCTTTGCTGTTGAATGACTACCTATTTCTTCCCCAGCATTCCCCCCTTGGGCAAAAGTTCCATTTTAATATTCAGAAGAACCTTGAAATTGCTGTTGTCTGAGGGCCACAAATAAAATGTGGCCTTTCCATCTGGTCTGGGGGAAGAAGGGGGCTGGATCTGGAGATCCCCACACCTTCCCTTTCTCACAGAGCCAAGGAAAGTCCATTAGAACTGACAGGGTATGCAGAATGCAGGAGAGAGGGCTAATTGAGTTTAAAAGCTGTGTAGCTGCAGCCTCATTTAGGAAATGCCTCCAGGCTTGCTCAAGAGTTTAGTAATAAACCTAGACCACAAAGCAAACTGAATGTTCAACTCACATGCCCAGAAGGGAGAGAAGATCCTTTTCTCCACACTCCTAAGCCTATGTTGTTAACCCCTCCAATCTTTCTCCCACAAAGTGGAATTCCAGGAATCATCTCCATTTTTCTTATCCTGAAGGCAGAACTGCATACTGCTAACAGTTTCTACAATCTTGATTACAAATTTCTATTACAACAAAACATCAGTATCATCACATGAGATCAAGAATCTGTCTTGCTAAATCTTGTTAAAAAAATCATTTTCGGTCTAAGCCAATTAGGAAAATAGAAATGGCCACAGAGAGTTTCAGAACAGAAAAAAATTCACATTTGATCTTTTCTGCCACAAGTGGCAACTGTAGTTGGTATGTGGGAAGCTTTCTTACCCGAACCAACTGATCACTAAGGCATTTAAATTATCTCTAAAGATGATTTAAAATGGGATAACCCACAACCAGAATATCCACAGTATTTAATTAAGTGTGGAAGGAATCTGGGATCACCCTCCAACCCAGTCAGGAACACATTCAAGAAATTTGAACAGATGCACCCTTGACCATAGTAGGACATATTCTGAAACAATACCAAAAATATGGGAACAACCATAACTAAAGTTGTTCTCACATGCTTTGTTTTTACTGAGCCCAAGCTTTATTAAGGTTTTAGTGTCCTATAAAAACAGCTCCATGAAACAGCAGGAGAAACTCTGGGGCTGAACATCTAGGAACTCTTACATAGATAGGTTTATACACAAACT
Organism: Aegithalos caudatus; assembly: GCA_013389925.1. Lineage (NCBI taxonomy): Eukaryota > Metazoa > Chordata > Aves > Passeriformes > Aegithalidae > Aegithalos > Aegithalos caudatus. Next base: position 455 of record WEIU01016102.1, on the reverse strand, counting down.
GCGATTATGACTAAAGCAAGAAGTTGCATGAGGGTCTAGTGCCCAAGTCCATCCAGGAACAACTTGAGGAAACTGGAGTTATGAAGTCTGGAGGCTCAGGGGAAGATTTCTCACTCTGCCTCACAGGAGGCTGAAGAAAAGTGTTTCTGAGTCAAGTGTACATTTTTTCCCAAGTAACAAGTGATAGGATAAGAGAAAATGGCCCCAAGTTGCACCAAGGACCATTTAGATTTGATATTAGGAAAAAATTCTCCAGCAAAAAGCCTGTCAAGTATCAGAAAAGGGTTCCCAGGGAAGTTATGAAGTCACCATCCCTGGAGGTACTTAAAAGACATGAACATGTGGTGCTCTGGGACAGGATTTAAGTAGTGTACCTGGCAGTGCTAGGTTTGCTGTTTGACACAATGATCTCACGTGCCTTTTCCAGCCTGAATTATTAAATGAATGACAGGTTC
>WEIU01016100.1:50060-81567 GCA_013389925.1 Aegithalos caudatus | reverse complement strand
TATATATATATAGATATATATAGTGGTTTAGGAAACACATTCCGCAGTTTTTTGTTCCTTCTGAACACACCTGAGACCAGAACCTGCTTGCTCACTTCCTGCTCTTGCTCCCATGGTAGGATGCAGAGGTGAGTGGAAGGCACAGAAAAGGTAAAGATCATGGCTTGAGATAAGACCAATTTATTGGAAGCAGCAATTAAATAACAAAAAAAAAAAAAAAAAAAAAAAAAAAAAAAAAAAAAAAAAAAAAAAAAAAAAAAAAAGTAACAGTACTAAAAGTAAAGTGTACAAGAGAGGTGGAATGATGCACACATGATCATCTGACCACACACTCCAGCAAAACACTGAAAGAAGTGACCCTGCTGTGCATGGGGTGGGGTGGTATAAAATAACCTCAGGGTCCTTGCCCTGCCCCTCCTGGCTTCTGGAAAAATGAACCCTCTGCTGGCTGGAACCAGGACACAGAAGCAGTAAACAAAACAACAAAACAAAACAACAAAACAAAAACAAAACCAAATAAATCCCACAAAACAAAAACCCCTACGTAAACACACACACACACACACACACACCCCAAGTCTAAAGATTTGAGGGGGTTTTATTATTTTGAAATGATTGGGGCTGGCAGTGATATGCTGGATTCTTTCAGCCTGTGAAATACATCACCTTGCTTATTTGTAAACACAGGGTCAGAAGAGCACACATCTATTCTGAAGCTTGTAAATGACCTCTTTACTATTATTTAATGCTTAAAAATCAATAAGTGAGCTATTCAATAAAACATATAGTACAAACACTGTGTATAGTGTTTAGATACTGATTGTAAATTTTTAACATTCTTAAAGTATTTGTTTAGACATCATGAAAATGAATTGTACTGATCAAACAAATTTTAACTCTTTGCAGAATGTACATTTTTTTACATAAGTGTTTAATAAAAATTTCTTTCCCCAGGAAAACAGCAAGAAGGATGATAAATTTTTTTCCCATTAGTCTAATAAAGTCCAAGACAAAGCTAAACTTATGCTAACAAGAACATTAAAACTTCCAGTAGAGGATTTTAATTAATCACTTTAGACATTTGACTTCAGTGAATATTGTAAACCTTTTTCTTTCTGAAGAAACTGCTTATTCAATGACTAGCTCTAGCAGAGTCTACCAAAATTAATTTGTCATGAAGGTTTACTACAAGCATAAATTCATCTTTCTGTGTAGACTGTTCCAATGCAGCTCATTAGACAAAGCAAGCATAAGCAAATCATAACCAGCTTTTAAATTATTGGCAATTTTTCTTTACACCCAAAACCCCTCAATATATAGTAGAATTTCACAGCATCTTATATTTTTAGAACTTTTTGAATGCTTATATTTTTTCTCCATTGATAGACTCAAAAATGCTCAAGCCATTAACAATTTTCGTAGGATGGGCTTTCCTCCTTTATTCTTAAATATTTAGGTAAGAGCATTATTGGTCTTCAGTGCTAACGCCAATTGTTGTCCTCATGTTATTTATTCAAACCTTAAGGAAACTTTCCTGTCTGACCATTCAGAAGATGCTCTGGCAATCACACTTGCATCAGCAGAAGCTTTCAGTGCTGGGAGCGAAGCCCCTTCACACTCCAGTGATCTATAGGGAATGCCTCACTTGACTCCCTACATACACCACACCCACATTGGTGGACAAGGTTTCCTTAATGGCTTGACTCTCAGTTTCCCTTAATGGCAGCATATGCTTGAGCTCCTGCCTGCAAGGAAGGACCTTGAACAAAACACCCCCTGGGCTTCTATACACTTACAGTCCATGCACCCTGTGCACAGATTATCTGGGGTCCTTGTCTCCTGCTCTGTCTTTGAGTGTCCTGTCACCTGGCTGGTGCCACAGGCCCCTGCCTGTTGTTGTGCAAAGTGTTGTCTACCAGTTCAGGACCTTTTGCCTCAGACTCCTGCCACCCAGGAACCTGAGGCAACATCTCAATGCTGACCTCAATGTCTCAACATTGCACTAAATGCCTTCCTCAACACAACTTGAAAAATGTTAAATAACTGATTTACCTGCAAAGATATGGAGTTATGAACCTCTACTACTGATATTTATCAAATCATTGCTTAAGAACCACTATTTCAAGAATAAATGACATTCCTATTCATTCCCATACTAAAGCTGACAGAGAGTTTTCTTTATTAAATAGGTTAGTGACAAGCAATCAGCAGGGATACACCTGGCATTTCCTCTTGCCTGTGCAGGAGCTGATGCCATTACTGTAATGTTCTTGGCTGAAATGTAAACCAGTTTCAAGAGGAGGGAAAAGAGTGTTACTATTTTCATAGCAAAACATAGAAAACAGATTTTAAGTCTGAGAAGGGTCTTACATCCTGTTTTTCAGCGATGGGACTCTCTTGCTTCAAAAGAGGAATCTCATGCCAATGTTGTCCCCTGAGGCTGATGCATAGGTCAAATGGCAAGTTGCTCAAAAATTCTGTCTTTCAGAATAAATTATGTGAAATACTGTGCTGGTTTTGTATGACTTAGACTAATTTTCTTCACAATGGCTAGTATGAGGCTGTGTTTTGGATTTGTGCTGAATACAATGTTGATAACACAGGGATGTTTTTGTTACTGCTAAGCAGGGCTTGCACAGAGTTAAAGCCTTTCCTGTTTTTTATGCTGCCACACTGGCAAGTTGGGCATGCATGGGAGGTTAAGAGGAAATACAGCCAGGACAGGTTACTCCAAGGGAGTAAAGGCCCATTCATTCAGGAGTTGATTTCAATGATCCTTGTGGGTCCCTTACAACTCTGAATATTCTGTGAAGTCTGTGAAATCTGGATTTGTCATACCATATGACATCATGGTCAATATATAAAGTGGAAGGAATAAGGAGGAAGAGAGGGGATGTTTGGAGTGATAGTGTTTGACTTCCCAAGTCACCGTCACTTGTGATGGGGCTCTGCTCTCCTGGAGATGGCTCAGCCTGCCCATGGGGAAGCAGATAATTATGTTTTTCTTTGCTTGTGTGCACTTCTGCTTTCCCTATTAAACTGTTTTTATCTCAGTTCACGAGTTCTCTATTTTTTTCCCTTCCAGTTCTCTACCTGATGGCATTAGCATGTAAGCAGCTGTGTGGGGTTTAATTGCTGGCTGTGGTTAAATCATGACACACGCATGCAGCTTAGGCTATATGTATTGAATTTATTCCTTAATAATATATAATATATGCATCTTAACAGTTCATTAACATTTGTTGCTGGCTATTATGCAATTGATTGTCTTTAATGGAATACCATTTGAATTTCATCTTTTTATAGTGAGTGATCAATAAAGTCACTGACAAGTTAATAACTGTTTACCTTTTATAATTCCTTTACTACTTTGTTTTGATTGAGGATAGGACTGTTTTGATTATCTTGGCTTAGAAAATTGGAACATGAACTGTACCTAGGCAAACTTTAGTGTTCCACCTATGCAAAATGAGGAGAATGTTAATCTTACCTACTTGATATCTTCTCAAAGGTATCACAGACGCGTTTATCATCTCTACCTGACATATGATTCCTCCAGACAATTTTACTGGGGCCTGATTCCTAAATTTCTCTCATCTGTTTTTCCATTTATATTTGGAAAACATTGTAGAGATGTTCTAGAAACATTGCAAAGCTGTTAGAAACTCATCAGTATTAAGACTGTATTTTCTTTTGGATTCACAGCTTTGCATGGCAAAGTCTTGGCAATGGGGAGGTTAGAGGTGTCACTTCTGTGAAAAGCTGCTGGAAGCTTCCCCTTCATCAAATGGAGGCAATGCCAGACAGCTCCAAGATAGACTCATCACTGGCCAACGCTGAGCCCATCATCAACAGTGGTAGCACCTCTGGGATAACAGATTTAAGAGTGGAAAAAAGTTAATGCACAGGAGAAAACTGAACTGAACTGTGACAAGAGAGGAGGGAGAATATGTGTGAAGAGCAACCATGAAGACATCCATGTCAGTAAAGAAGGAGGGGGAAGAGGTGCTCCAGGCCCCAGAGCAGAGTTTCCCCTGCAGCCCATGGTGAAGCAGGCTGCCCCTCTTTAGCCTTTGGAGGACCCATGCTGGACCAAGTGGATGCCCAGAGGAAGCTGTGACTCCATGGGAATTCCATGTAAGAGACTTAAAAATCATAGTTGTCTTAAACACTATTAAGATCATGGAAGGATTTTGCCCACACTGGCAAACAGTACAAAGGAGCTGCAATCACCGAGGTCCATCCTCCCCAAATAGGCCTCCTTGGTTTCAGAAATTTGGACTGTGAGTTAAACCACCTAACTGGAACTTGAGATGAGATAAATGTGGTACCACTGTTCAATTATATCACATCTAAAGAGAATTAAACTAGGTCCAGCAAGAAGAGGCCACAGACCACAGCCTCGTCTGCTGAGGCCAGGTTTTCCTCTTTCCTCCCAACCAAGAGGGAGGAGAAGAGGTTTTGGGTGTCTGGTGGCAAAGCCTCTCATCCATATAAGACAGAGGTGTTAACATCCACCACCAGAGGCTGATCATGCCAATTGTCTTCCCTTACACAAACTGGCTCAGTTCTAAAACTCCATTCCCATGTCCCCTCTGCTTGGGTGTTCCCAGTATACCCGGACATGCGTTAACCTACTGAACTCTATGTTTCATTGGACCTCCACAATCAAGAAGACTAGAAGAAGAGGACCAGCAGGATGATGTCAGAATCCACAGTGGTGATATCTTTCTACTTAATCTGTCTCTCTGTCACTCTCTTTCTCTCTCACACCCTCCTATTTTTCTTTTTCTTTCTATCTTTCTCTCCCTCACATTTACTCTTCAATAAAATCTATACTATTTGACCCTGTCATGCAATTTTGTTTGCATCTTAATTTGGGCAGAGGCATCTCTAATAATTTGATCATAACCATCCATGCTGAAGCAGGCTCCAGGCAGAACATGGAGAGAGAAGTTCATGCAGGAGGTATAGGAGAGACCCTTTCTGAAAGAGAACCTTTCACTGTTTCTTTCCCATAATGGCTTAATTTGGAACAACAAATTTCACAAATTATCTTTTTAATTGATATATAAAATTATTTAATTCAAGGCCAAAAATAAAGTTGGGTGCTTCCTCTAGTTGTAATTGCTGACACATTGAAAAAAAAGGAAATGTCCTATTATACTTTTTTTAAAAAAAATTCTGAGTGTACTGTATTTGATGCCATTATTAAAACAGTGCTCTGAAGGTCTGTTATCACACTGCTGTGGTTTTATTATTGTTGTTTCCCTTACAAGGATTTGAGTTGTTGTCATCTGAGATAAAGGCCACACTTGTTAAACAGAAAAGTAAACATTCTTTACAGTCTTGTTTATATTTAAATGCAAGGTGAAGCATTTAATGCAAAACCCAGTAGATATCAAAGCGGGCATCTTTATCACAATAATATTTATGGTTTTATTTGGTCCTGGATTTTAGGTTTCATCTCTTTTGAGATTCAGTCCTTGTTGCACCATATTTATTATTCATCTGTTGTATCAGTTTCTAGTTCAATTTATCATTCCAGCTTAGGTGGCAAGAAAAATATTCTTCTCCATACTAAGGACAAGTAGGCCCTCCACTTAAATCCTATTCAGAATTTTGAAAGATGTATCAAGGTAGGAATAAGAATATAAACAGGAGAAACCCATTATATTTTCAGGGTAATTTTCAAGGTCACAAATGATGTAAGACTCTCTTAACTCGTATTCCTGCTGTTTTGGGGTATTCCTGATTACAAATATTTTACAGTATTAGAAGAAAATACAAACACCATGTTTGAGCATTTATTGTCATAAGAACATGGAGGTCATTATGCATTTGATAAGGTGTGTCATCCTGAATATTGAAACCTTAAAAAAATGTAACAAATCAGTAATTTTGTGAGTTTCATATGTTTTTTACACATGAATCGATACAACAGAAACTGTTGTAGAGAGTTTAGTACCTAGGGCTAACAACATCCATATACAGCTATTAAATGATAATTATTTTTAACAGAGCTGTAGATATTGCAATGTTATTTTAATGCCAAAAAAATAGCATTAGCAATGGCAGGACTTGCTGTTCTTGATATTCCACAGTAAATTGATGATAGTGGAGCCTTTGAAAAGCTATTCAACTTAAGCATAAGAAAAGAATGACCACTCTAAGCAAAAAACTTTGCTTTTTTTATACACTTTAATAAATAAATTTACACAGACATAGAGCTGTGATTTCCGAGCAGGAAAAACTGCCACCCTGCACAATCCAACAGGTAATGCAGTCTTCATGGATCTTCCATCTCCTTGAGCAATGATTATAATTTGAAGCAACTCTGAGAGAAATAGATTAAAAATATCACCTTTTCCACAAGACCTGTAGAACATGGTCATCTGTAATGATGAGACATTTCACTTGAGAAAAAAGAAGTGCAAAAAAAATAGAGAATATTGTAATAGCACCACTACAATATTGCATAGTATTAACTGCACGAATAAGCATATGAAAATTCTTAAAAGTAAATCAAATAAACAGGTTTATCTTGAATAAAAAACTCCAAATTAATCCTGTTGTTATATTCACTTTCAGTTTCTTTTTTGAAATTAACTCTTTCCAACAAATACAGCATTTGTTTTATTTTAGCTTGCATCTTGTTCCACCAAAAGTAATACAAATGAAACAAAATCATGACTAGTTTTAAAATACACTTCCACAATATAATAGTTTAAAAAAAATACCATAGTCATGCATTTTTACCAGTGATAATGAAATTGAAAATTTTGAAAAGTATTGGTCACATATTCCATCAACAGCTATAGGCAAAAATTTCATTTGTTAATTTATTTGAGAATCTTCAGCAACTGTTCAGCACACTGAGAAGTCTAAATAATGACCCTTAAACTAGTTTAACAGTTCTGTGGTTCTAAATTTTTATGTGTTGTGACATACAGCTAATGATGCCCCAGAGCAGATTTATAAAATGTGTGTTTTTGTTGTTAGATTTTTTTCATTCTACTCATCATTTTTAAATGCTAGAGAGATGGCTATTATATTGATTTGTATTTCAGTATCCTGGAAATGTCTATTTCGAAAGGACTCAGCAACCACGTTTCAGAGATTAATTTGTAAAGATACACATTACTTGAATATATAAAAATAGTGTTGCCAGGCAACAAGCTAAAATACAAGAATGTTACTAAAAGAAACTAAAATACATATTAAATTTAACAATATATGCAGATTAATTCTATCCTATAAACTTGGTATACTTTTATGATGTCATATTTTTAGTATGTAATTTTCAACTAACATTCACCATGAAACAGGTCCTTCAAAGATCCATGCTTCTGAAATACTTGTCTTTCTGCTGTGATTTGAAGACATTGGAAAATGTTTAAAACAATGCCAGTTGTGTTTAATTATTCATTATGCTACTGAACAAGTATTAGTATTCTGTGGGACTCTGGAGTAACATTGAGCAGTGATTGTGGTGATGTTTCCAGATCTAGTTTGTTCTTTGAAGCTTATGCCTTTCTACACAGACCATTTCCTGAGGGACAGGGTGATATTGGCAGGCCAGCAGAAATGGGAATTGTGTCAGAATTGTACAGTGAATGATGAGGTGCTCTAGCAGGAGACTGAAAGAAAATGGAGGGTTTAATTACAGCCTGAAAATCTTCACAAACTGTGACGAGGAAGAAATCTAAACTGTGCATTTGGCATTGATTTCTGAGTCATTATTAACTTTCCAGAAATACTTCAATGTTACAATTGATAAAGCTTCACATAACAAGAGCTACACCTTTCAGTTTTGCAATCCTAGATAGTCTAACTGCTGCAAACAAGTGTCACCTAAGAAGCCAGAGGCCATTATGCAAAGCAGAATAACTACTTTCATGCCTGTATAGATTTACAGTAAATCTGAAAACACATTTTCACTTCACATTATAAAAATCTATACTTGAAGGATTCCGAATATTTTCTATTCCCCTTCTTTGACAGAGCCTTTCAGTGGTGAAAGTTTAAACTTTCTGCAGCAATTTTCAACAAATCCAATCAAGTTGAATTCTAGAGCTGGTAAAATCATACACAATGGACCACCAACAGTTTTTAAATCACTTTTTTGAAAGCTGAGAAAACAAGCACATGCAAGTGTCAATGACATAGGAATACAAATAACCTTAATGAAATTTAATACTCTTTTTGCATTCTCTGAGAGAGAAAGTAGCTAGTGCAGTATTGGTCTCTTATCACAGCAAATACCACGTGGGGAAATAAGAAAGGAATCTGACGTACCACCGAAAGCAGGATGCATAATGTCACATCTCATGTGACACTGTGGGTAGGACTGGGGCAGAGAGCCAGGCAGAGCCAACCGGCTTTGCCACAGAAGAGCCCTGGAGGATGAATGCTATTGTTCAGGCATGGGTGGAACAGCCTGGGGGCAACCAGTAGAGATGCAGTGTGCACGTGGAGAAAATTTTTGACAGTGAACCTCCCTTTAGCGGAAGAACCTTCCATAGAAGCTTAGCAGTATCCTGTAGTGATGACTAGAGTGATCGTGGAAATTAAATTTCAGCTTATATAGATTTAGCCTGGCAGATGTGTTTCTATCCAAAGTTTGTTAGGTGCTGTATTGGGTCCTTCTGTCTTTTTCCAACACATCAGAAAAGGAAGTAGGTCCAGCTTAATATTGTGCAATCTAACAGAAATCTATGTTTTTCGACATAATACCTTGCCTCTTGGCTGTATCTCAGCTGACAGTTTGCACAAGCAATCATTCCCCACAAGGATGTTGAATTTTGTATTCTCAGCTAAGGTCACCTGCCACACCATTCTGCTACCACATCCAGCACAGAAATATATTTGTCATAAGACATCTCTTCTAGAATTTTTCTCTTCTCAAGAGGAAAACAAAAGCATATTTTATATGTCTTTATGAGTTCACGTTGGGAATGCATCAACATCTGTATATATTGTATATAAATTACTGTCTCACTCCTATTTGCTTCCTGAAATAGCAACCCATTTGGGATTATTATTCTATTCATATTCTGGCAGTGCCTATACAAGTAAACTAGCCACTGCCTGAAGATACTCAGAAGCTGAGACATTCATCTGTTGACATGGGCTGGATTTTCCCCGGCCAGCTCCCGGCACGGGGTCGAGAGTGGGCTGTTCCTAGAAAGCAGCAGTCTGGGATATAGCTTTAGGGCTTAGTCTCTACAGCACAGGTGGTCAAGCGTCGAGGGCGGGAGCAAGAACAAGGGAGAGGTCTTCTGTGTGTTTTCCAAAGCAGTTTATTCCAAGGAAGGGTCGGGGATGAAAGACAGAGAACACAAGTGTGCATGAGCTTATAAACAGAGAAGGATGCAGGGGAGGGTACAAATTTCCAACCAATAGGGAGAGAACAGGGCAGGATCATGAGGTGGGGTTTACAATACATAAACCAATGGGGAACATAAGGGGAGGGGAACAGATCAAACAAACTAATGGGGCTTCAAGGAATACAGAAATTTCTTTCCCCTGGCAAGGACTAGCCAGGATTGACAACAGAGCAAGGGGGGCAACAGAGAACACTCCCTAATGACGGGTTATGGTGGGGCGGGTACAAAGCAAACTATTAAGGATAAAATCACAATCAAAACACACTGCAACAATCTGTATTGTTAAATTGTTAGAACAGTCCCTTTTAAGGTTATCATCTGTACCAATTTGTACTTTTACAAGCAGCCCCCAGACATGGGTGTGGAGCTAACACATGCCAAAGATCTTTCTCAGTAGCAAAGCGAGCTCAAAAGTACAAAAAAAAATTTCCCATACTAGCCTTATTTCCTACTACAGATATAATACATTATTCCCATGGAGTTACTTTAATCTCTTTTTTTAAAGAAGGTGAATATAGACCTGCTTACAGTCAAGGGAGTGGCTTACCAGAGTATTCCGTTCTTGAATTTTAACAACGGTGAGTTTGACCAGCAGGACTGTGACATGACTGACATGCAGTGGGACCCCCTAAATGGAGTGCTTACAGTGTCATGCTATAAACATGCTATTTCCCAAATTTCCAAAGAGCAAAGGATATTTTTCCCATAGGTATTTTCTGATAGTAGAAGTAAATAAAACCAGATTTTTGCAGAATTTTTGCAGAATTTTTGCAGTTTAGAAGAAACTAAAATGACACAGACAAAATAATAAAAAAATATTCATTAGTGATTTCCTACTTAAGCTACTTCCTTATTCAGAAATCTTCTGTGTTACCATATGAGATATTTAAATTTCTCAATTTTTTTTTGACATTGAAACCAGTAGCTCCACTTTTCTTTCTGGATCTTTTTGCATTCCTTTTTCAGAGAACAAGTGAGGCTACTTAGTCTTCAATCATCACACAAACAGGCTCAGTGTGATTATTTATCATCAGTATTTTAATAGCTATCTGATCAAATATTGTCTTCAGACACCTATTTGTCTCATCTTAAACAAAAACATTTTAAAGAAAACATGCAAATATGTAATTATTAAGTTGATGAAGTTGATAATAAAATCAAAAATGCTTAAGCGGCATGTAGAATAATTTTCAAAAATATTAGGCTTCAACAACTGGTAAAAATTCAGTGATACATCAGTGCACATTTCTACCCATATATCGCTCTTTTAAGCAATTCCAAAATCAAAGTTTTGGCTCTATTCGCTGAAAAACTATTAGATTTATAACTCAAGACTTCCATTACTCTGATCAAATTTAAAAAGTCTATACATGTTTACAAATCTGTTCCAGTGACATTCAATGTAATGGGAATCTCCAATAACTTTTGGTATGTTTAAATAAAAAACACATTCTCCTAAACTCTGTTATAAACAATTGATTGTGAAAATCACAGAAACTAAAGGGCAAAATTTGGTCTAGTGGTATATATCTCTGATTTCTGTATATTCTATGGATCTGTAAATCATTTGATGATTTGTTTGTTAGTTTTAGGTTTGGAGAAGCTGGTTTTTTTCACTCTACAATGTTATTTTGTGTTCCTAGACTCTAAGACCCTGATACCTAATAAATGCTGGCTGTGTTCAGTAACATCAACTATAAGCCATAGGTTAAAATATGAATTGTAGATAAAACACTTTTAACAAAGCCAATGAATAGATACGTAGCTTTAGGTGGTGAATTCACAGAGCTGGTTGGTATGTATCTGATGTGCTTGCATGGACATGAAAACATTTACTTTTTTTTCCTGCTGGCCACCTGGCCAGCAACAATCCTTTTACACAGCTTTTTTTTTTTTTTTTTTTTTCTATTTAAATAAAATGTATCACGAAAGAAAGAGAAAAAAACCACCTTGAAATTAGCCAATTTGAAACTCCTGTGGAAAAATATCAAAGGGAAAATTATGGCTCCATGAAAATGAAGAATTTCCCCTTTTATTGAGATGAGGTCAAGAATGCTTTTGCAGTTTTTTCCATCACTCCCCATCAGCTATCTAGATCTAGATCTAGAAGTTGTCCTGATTTTTACTTTGGCAATAAAACAGAATTAATAGGAGTGTTCTCTGTATTTGAAAATTTCTTCTTTTTCCCAAAGTCCTATTTTATAAATAAGATTTCTGTTTCCATTTACTTATTTTCCTAGTCTGTTCAATCTGATTCCTTAACAGCTTGGAACAGTTGTCTGTCTAGCACACTAATACTTTCCCACATTCAGACAAATCATTACGGTGCTACTACTACTCAGTAACATTCTCCTCCCTTTTATTAATAGAGTTGTTACAAATGCTGGTATAAAGTCACAGGAAAATGGGACGATTGCAGCCTGGTAACCCAGTTTATGATCGAGGATCTGCTTAATGTTGCCACTGAAAGCATCAGTTTAAGTATTTTTATCAAGTCCTTAAAGGAATGGTTCACAGAGTGAAACTTGCAAAGGTCTAAATCTTGGAAATTACAGAATTCTATTGTAAAATATGCATCTTTATCAGATAATTCCTCAAATATCCAGGGCAGTCTTTTCCACAGGTAAGGTATTTTAGATAAATCAATGGATGGTAGGATAATTGACTTTACCTTCTTATTGATAACATTGTTTTCTCCAATTCAATGGAAGAAGTTGTTTAAAAGTGACAGATACTTTACAAATGCCAACATTCTACTTATATTTCTGTGAGAATATTTCTGGATAAAACCACACATTCAGGTTGCAGAACCAGCCAAAATGATTCTATAAATTGGCACTGATTAATCATTGTAAATGTCTGCCCCATTTGTTAAATATAGAAAAAATCATGAAAAATAAAATTATCAGCAACATATTTCTTATTAAATACACTGCAAAACACACAAATTAATTACGTTGTAATTTCTTTTGTTTTTATGGCTACTTGAGTCTTTTGTAACCCATTATTTTGTCTGAGTTCATCATTATGTACCAAAAGTTGTTTTCTTAACCAGAGCTGTCAGTCATGCTGACCCTAACCCTTTTTCTTGAATGTTCTAAGTCAATCTTTCACTGGACAAATCTCTTTCAAAACCTGTTTCAGGGGTTTACCTAATCCCCAGTGTATCATTCATCCATATAATTTGTTTTCCTTCCACTGATTTTCTATTAGTTCCTAAAGTTTGAGACTCTCCCTTGTTCTCCTCCCACCCCTTCGCCCTGTTGGTCAAAAGTCGCTGCTTGCCTTGAATCCCCTCAGTTTATAACCTGCTGTGCCCAGCACACGGGGTCTTTCTGTCACTGGCTATTCAGGGGAATAAAAACTCCTGGATCACACAAAGATCTCCCTCTCAGTCCTTGTCCCCAAGCTGCACCAAGACCTCCAAGCCGAAGAGGTGAGTGCTCCAAGCCGTGCCTCCCGTCGCTCACCCAGGGGACACGTCCCATTCAAATCGTTCCACTGCAGTGGTTGAGCTAGCTCAAAGGTTCCAGCAGCAGTGATAACTGGGGAATACCAAAAGTGTAAAAATCATCAAAAGAGCACTATATCAACAATAAAAGAGCACTAAATCAACAACAAATGTGATTTTTTCATTGAAATATTTTCATTAGAAAATAAACCCCTACTATTTCAACACTTATTTTTGAATTAAATAATAAGTTTATTTCATATTTCATCAGCTTAGTCACACCTTCCAGTTAAAAATCTTTACTGAAGTCTAATCCACAGTTCTCTCAGCTATGCACATATTGCTGAGATACATCTTACTCACCCTGGTAAAACCTTCGCTTTTGATAATGTGGTTGCATTTCTGTGTGTGGAGCCAAAATGTCAAACCTCAACATTCTTGTGTTTCCCCAGAGAACCATGTGATCTAGTTAGAAGCAATTCTATAATTACTTTTTCAATAACTCAGACCTTTTTTAACTCCTTTCCACAAAAGCTTACAAAATTACCTCACTTTTGACAGATTCTTTACCGTTAACAGTTTTCCAGAGGATGTATGTTTGTTGTCAGGCATGAGGATAAATACAAGAGGAGAGCTGCTACCCTGGAGAAGAAAATCACAAATAATTTCTTCCAGCCCTACAAGGCTGATAGTGGTGTATGAATGCAGGTTGTCTATATGCCTTACACAGAGCTAAAACTGAAAAGGAGTCCCTCCCAAAGCATGGATTTTACAGCCTCGTCAGCAGGTGTAGGCTGAAATGGTAATTTATTCCTCAAACTCTTTACACCATTGTTCCCCCAACTAGTCTTGCACTTTTTTCTTCCCCAATAAAGATTAAAAGTTTACCAACACTACTGTGCAATGGTCTATGGTTTTCCAATCTGCTGACAGAAATCCCCAGCCCTCTACTGCTACTTAGTTGTCTAAGTTTAAAAGGACTAAATTTCATTTTGAGTTAATAATTCTAGTGCAAACTCTCAAAACTGTCTGAGAATTTTCACAAAAGTTAAGAGAAATTCCCTAAATCAAGTCAACCATTCTCTTGATACAGGTAATTTATAATTAATGTCATTCTGGATATGTTTCCAGCTGATAATTTCATGCACACTTGCACTTTTTCCTTCAGTGTAAATGTTGGTCTAAGTTTGTTGGAATGTAATTTGGAGCTTAGAATCATTTTGTGCCCCAAAGATATTTTCATACATAGTTCATTTAATCAAGTTTATTATTCTAATATAAACTACTTCAGATGCCCCTAGCTATTTTATTAATTTATGTACTTCTCAAGAAGACAGCAGCAGAACATACCAAAGACAACAGCAATTGCTTGTATTTATACTGCTTAGATGGTGTCACTTAGCTTGCAGGAAACAAAGGGTGCCATTATTTTCCCTCAATGGTTCTTTCATCTTCTTTCATTTCTACTGTTCTCGTCCATTCCTTTTGAAATGTGTGGGTCAGTCCTTAAAATAACCTGAACAGATAGGATGAAACTGTAGGATAAAAAAGAGTTTAAATTTACAAAGGAATTAATGCAGATCTATTTTCCCTGGCCAGCTCTATCCTCACACAAGTATCACTTTAACAATCCTCTGTTACTATTCTTCCTTTCCTTGCTGTCATCCTCCAAATGTTGCAAAAATGTCTTCTGAGGAACTTTTCACATAATTAATTCATTATGGTTGTCTTTGTTATACAGCACATCCAGTACTCCTATAGCCATGTTTTTTTCTGTTTGTACATTTTATTTCTAACTGTATTTTACCTATTTCATTATATAATTTCAAATCACTTTACTTGACTAATCCCCTTAAAATGAAATAATCTTAGTGTACTTGGGTTTATTAACTTCTCCTGTCCAGATTATCTACTGAAGTAAATCAGATCTTGAACAGCAGGTTTGTACTTGGTTCTTGCTGGAATTTTTCTTCATCTTTTTTAAATAACTATTTTGGTAGTGTCTCAGAAGCTAAGAGATACTTCTTAATAAATAAGTGTAACAGTCTACATTAGATGGTGCAACTTTAAAATAATTCTCACAGGTATTTATCTTCCTTGAAGAGCACTCTTGTTAATATTATTTTGTCTTCTTTCACCTGTTTAGCCCTTAGAAAAGCAGACCAACTGGGTTTTTCACTTTTAAAAATTACTGGGTTTCTCCCCAAGTGCACAAAGATGAATCAACCCAACATCAATATAACATAACCAGTTTTCCCAAAACTATAAATTTTCAATTATCAAAATTTCTTAGGCAAAGAAAATGCAGTGCTTTTTGTAAATCTATGACCCTGAATTCTCATTTATTTAAAGACAGCTAATGGGTTTCTGTAACAGTAGTCAATGTGGTGCACACATACCAAGAAAGACCTCAAATTTCTCCTAGAACTGTAAGACTTCTTTGTGAAAATCATATTTAATGCATTCTGAATTAAACAGTGATTGAATAAACATTATGCATCTGAAATAACAAGAAAGAGAGAGATAAAAAGCTGGATCCAATTAGGAACTTGGGGAAGAACAGCGATAGCAAAACTGAGAAATTCCAAGTCCCAACAGTGCAGACCAGAGGTTAAATTGCCTAGAATCCCTAAAAGGCCTTAAAACTAGACTTGCAAGCTGAAATGAATTTGTAATGTGTGTGTGGGGTGAGGGCACAACCACAGAAGATAGGCCAGAGAAGTTAGTGCTTGAATAAACCAGCTGCAAATGTCTGAGATTATTTCCCACTTTCTTAAGCTCAGCCATCTAACTTGAGTGTAAGGGAAGATATCTCCTTCCACTTGAGATCTGTACTCTCAAATGTAATTAAAAACATTGTCAAGGTTAATCTTTTCTGTTTCCATTAAGTAGCAACACTTACCCTGTCATTTTAGTAGTCAAAATTCTAACACTGAGCAGAGATTCTCTACAATTTCAGTTATTTCTGGCATTACTTCAAGTACATAAGTTGCTACATAGTATTGGCAGGCAGACCCACAAATAATTTTCAAACTTTTCCTTAGTTCAGAAAGGATCTGAAAATTATTTGGTGGGAGTCATTAGGAAAAAAAGTCCTTATCTGTTAGGAAAGCTAGCAGGGTGGAGAGAATTTCTCCTGTTCCTTCAAGTAGTCTTTTTTGTTTTTTGGGTTTTTTTTTTTTCCCTATACTATGAATGTTATGTCCAAAATATATCAGATATTAGAAGGAAGAAGGGGTTTCAAGGGCAGAATTATTAGTGAAGTTTCAGCAATAGCACTCCTCAGTCAAGCTGGATTTGTTGTATCTTTCTTAGTCACTATTACTGATTTTGGAATACTGCTGTCTTACACACAGCTGATTCAAAGAAGGGGTGAGCACATAGCAATATTTTAGAAATGTTTATGTCATAATGATAAGTATCTAATCCAGAAAAGCATGTCTGATATATAGCAAAAGCAGAAATTAAACCACAGTAGTTTCCAATACTCTCAGGGGAAGCTTTTACAAAAATGCTTTTAAGTGTCCACCTCTACATGAGCCTTCAGCTGAGCTGTAAAACACACCAGAATGGAATTTTTCTTGAACCCACTGTCCCAGGCAGGATCACTGTTTTATCCATACCCTTCAGCCTCAATAAAACCTCTCTTAGATTAGGCTGAAGATTGCATAATGTATGGTCTGGGCAAAATGCCAAACTTTTCAGCTCTCTTAAGACTTAGGTGGTTCTGGGTATGAACACAAACAGAGCTGTATGGATATAGAAAGCATTCATGTCAAAATTGGAAGATCTTTGATGTAAGCAGTTAAATGACATTCAGAAAATGTAAAGAGATATTTTCAAACCTGAAATATAAGTTTGTTTTTATTATTACAATTTTTTAAAAGATTTTATTTAATTCAACCAAAATCAAAATATAATTACCAAGGTCAGTCTATGTAAAATTTTTTACAGTTAATGATATTCATCCTCTTAGACTGCCATTTGCCATGTGATATTATTTCTCTTCCCCAATCACAGCCCAATGCATATTATTTCAAATCCTGTGTACACTTCTAATGAAAATGCTGAACAATGGAGAAAAATTCCAGTGTAAGAGGTCTGCTTACAAACGGTAGTAAAATTTTGAACTCTGAAGATTTCTTTGTTGAGAGTCTATTTTCTGCTAAGATTTGCTTGTTGATATGCATTTGGACTTTATCCTCCCCAGTTAGAAAAAAAAAAAATTAATGTGTTGTACAATTAATTTGATTTTTGGGAAGATGCAATTAAAAATTCAGTTGCAGGACGATTTTGTCCTGCTCAGAACAACCTCCCTACCACAGAATATCAGCAGCGTAGTGAAATAGATGGGCTCCATTTTACTTTTTTTAAGAGAAATTTTGTGCTGGGAGGGTTCTGATGTGCTCACAAAGTGAGTTAATTTATAAATTAAATACAGTTCTTAACATCCCTTATCTAAAAATTAAGCTTCAATATCCAGTGAAGCCACTTTACAAGCAAAATTCTCAAGGACATTCAGTTTATCTAAGAGGTACATGTCATTTAATCAGTTTGTTTGGCATCCTTAAAACAGGGGTCCACTTACCAGGACACTTTGATCATTTGTGCTCACCTCACTTTGGATTTTAGTTCAAAAAATAGATGTTTGTTATATAAAAGTAGCATTCATCTGAAAGCAATTAAAACAAATCCTGAAAGTGACCTAAGAACAATGAAAAATAAATTCTCATCTGAGTGAAATGTGTCATACCAATTCTGGTCTGTAGACCAAAATTAATCTTGTCACATTTTTTGGGTCTTATAAGGAGTCATAAACTTACAAAATACACAATTTTTTCTGCCATACTTCTGAGATATTATTTACTTTCTTGTCTATCAAAATTGATCTGTTGTTTCTTTCTGACAGAACAAAAAATTTGTCATCTAAAAGATGTCTGAAATAACCAGTGTACCAGAATGCAGTCCTGTGATTATTACCAGAGCTCAAGTGTGTAGAAGACTTGAATAAAACTAACAGGTATGGATAAAGAAAAGGAGTAAGCTGTGTTAGTGGCAAAACCAAACAACCTGTCTGAAAAAGAAATAAACTCCACCAATGCTGGATGAATCACCCTTGTCATTTTCACTTTTACATCTCCAAAATGTGTTGTCTTAGAGATAGCCAGGAAAATTACCCCCGAAAGATACACAAAAAATAGGAGAAATTTTTGTGCTAATTTTTTAATCAAAATCATATAGTTAAGATACCTTCAAGAGAGTTCACCTGTCTTATACTTAGCTATTTGAGACTATTTAGGCACTGCAGTCTGCCTAAAATCAGAACATCTGGGCCCTGAAAATAACCTATACATAATTTTTAGTACAATCAAGTACAGTGACATCAAAGAATCCCTCATACTTTGTGCTGTCACCGATGGAGCCACAGATGGTGCACCATGAAGATCCCTGCACACTGCTGGTAAAGGAAGCCATGGGATTGTCCCTCTCTCTTCTCAGCATCCTTACAACTTTCTGAGGTTTGATTCTATGTTTTTTCTACTCTTTTCACTAATTATGTTGGCTGCTTTGTCCTTAAAACAGCCTTGAGTACCATTCTCCTAAGAGCTAAATAGTGTAAAGAGTGAGTGAGTGAGTGAGTGAGTCACCTTTGTGAAGTCTCAAACATGCTATCAAGGTTGTTTTTAAAAAGTTGTCCACATATATGTTAACACTTTTGGAGATGTGGGCCTCAGCTCATGTCTTGCTGTTATGGAACAGTGGTTGTATCATTACTCAAGACAAAGTTTGTATTGAAGCAATCAGAAAAAGCTCACTTGTACAGATTTAATTAATTTGGGTTGTTTTTGTTTGGAACTTAGTTTCTTCCTCCTTTTTCCATATTCATCACTACTGTCAATGTAATTACTTAGGCATATGTCAAAATACCTCTGTAGCTCTGTGATGGTGTTAGATTGCAATTAAGCACCATCCAGCCACTTACTCATTCCTATCCCCACTGCTACCAGTAGGATATGCAAGAAGATCAGAAGAGAAAAACTGAAAAAAAAATTATGGGTCAAGATAAAGACAGGTTAAGAGGTGAAAGAAACAGAAAAACCCCAAAGCCACCAACAGAACAAAGCAACAAATAAACCCAAACAAAACCAACCAAGCAAGCAAGTGATGCAAAGGCACTCACCTACTCCTAGTGAGCAGATCAGAGCACAGTCAATCTCCAAGAAACAGATACCATGGAAAAAGTATGCCACCACCCCTCTAGTATTTTTATTGCTGAGCATGACATTATAGAGCACTGAATATTTATTTGGTCAATTAGGAACAACTGTTCCAGCTGTGTCCCCTTCCAACATGTTGCCTGTTCTAGCCTAGTTTTCATGGGGAAAAAGTGTACAAGAGATGCTGCAGAAGTACCATTGATCAACAGGTATAATATTGGAGGATCTAGGTTTCGTTGCACTCATATGACTCTATTCCCCTTGAATTGGTCAATGACTCCTATTTCCTGAAAATCTGTGGAAAAGTCTTTAGGCATTTTTTTTTTTTTTGATTAATGTTTGTACTGTGGATTTTGACAATACATATATAATAATAGAATGGATTGGAAGGGACCCTAAGATAATCTATGAAGTATTAAAACTAGAGTGGACAAGAGACTGTGAACATACATTCTGTAAGGGTTTCATATTCGCCTGTCTCTGCCAAATCTAGTGCAGTGGTTTGAGTGTTTACTCCTTTCCCTCTGTGAGATAGGATATGGAAAAAAGCAAAGCTCAAATCTTAAAGGTAAAAAGATAGACTTATTAACACACCCTAAAAGAAGGAAATGAGAATCAAAATAAAACTTTCAAAACACTCCTCCTCCCCTAACAGCATCTTTTTTTTTCACAGACAATGTATAAAGACCAAACTCGGAGCTCTAGGTCAGCACCACTTACAAAACAGTTCCACATCAATCCTTTTAGAGAGAGAAGTCTCCCCTGATTTGTTGTGGTAACTTTCCACATGAAAGAAGTGTCTGCTTATGGCTTTTAACTTTCACAAAAGCAGCTGCCCAGGGGAAAAATCTGCAGTTGTAGACATAGTTTTCCCATGACAACATATGGGCNTCCTCCCCTAACAGCATCTTTTTTTTTCACAGACAATGTATAAAGACCAAACTCGGAGCTCTAGGTCAGCACCACTTACAAAACAGTTCCACATCAATCCTTTTAGAGAGAGAAGTCTCCCCTGATTTGTTGTGGTAACTTTCCACATGAAAGAAGTGTCTGCTTATGGCTTTTAACTTTCACAAAAGCAGCTGCCCAGGGGAAAAATCTGCAGTTGTAGACATAGTTTTCCCATGACAACATATGGGCCATGGACTCATGCATACTGGGGTGTAATTTTAAAAAGTAACAGTTTAAATGCAAAGGATTTCTTCATCTCAAGGAACAGAGGTATTTTTTCACTTCTTTACTGGCACAGAGGACTTCTTATCTCACCTCTCTCTGTTCATGGGATCACAGGATCACAGATACTAATTCAATATTCACTCAGTCCATCACAAATACCTTTGCTCAAATCCACAAATCTGAGCAATCAATTTCCCCAATTCATATCATCCATGATTTAAAGGGATATTCTAGCATATTATAGTCTGTTACCACAGCTCATAAGAGATTTTAGCCTAGGACCAAGGGATCTTTTCATCTCCTCCATCTAAGAGATCCCTCTTCCTTCACTGACTCTAGTATCTTCATAAAGTCCTTTTACATATCCCCAGTTTGGCCTTTTCTCTCCTAAAGAGAAAAGAGTTAGGGCTTTGGAAATTTCATCTGTGCAAGGGAAGAATTAACATCTCACTCAGGCTCGTCTCTCTTGGGCTGCCACTCACAGTGTCAGATTTCAAAGCCACGATGATATGGGGAGAGCTCACCCCCAGAGACTGGAGGAGCCTGGGCAGTCAGGAATCTCAGCAGACAGGATGGTAGGTGCCTCCTGCTCACCCCAGGTCTCATGGGGTGGGCCCAGCCCAGCCAGGGCTTAGAGCTGCTCCCTAGGGACTCAGGGAGGAGGCATCTCCCCCGCCCCAGGCCAGCAGCGGGGCAGGCCTCAGAGTCTGCTGGATGTTAGCAGCTGTGGCCTCCCCTTCCCCCTGCTGGCTGCTGCCAGGACCCAGGGGCACGGCACGGCCAGGGCCGGCTCTGCCCAACAGGGAGGAGCTGCTGCCCGGCCAGGGAGGCTGGTTGTTACCTGCTCCTTCAACTGGAAGGGAACGGCCAGCTCAGACACAGTCAGGGCTTTATAGGTGTATTCCCAAAGTAACATCCAGCGTCCTCAGTGGTTAAACAGTATGTCAGTACCTAGGAATTGGCTTCTGATAGATCCCTGTCTTTTCCAAAACAATTCCAAGGTTGTTACAGGGAAAAAACAAAAACATATGCAACACATTCATACACTACTCTACTGCTAGCAATAGCAACCATTTGTCCTAGTATGTCTTATATTGATTTCTACTGTTTGAGATTTCACTTTTTTTTTTTTTCAGGCAGGAATAGCAGGAACTAGGAGAGTAAGATAGTGAAATACAGCTGAACTTTCAATGCTAGGTGTAGTTTATCGTGCAATATCAGAAGGAATAATATATAATTTTAAATTATTGCACTTAGTAGAATCATTATAATTATAGATATTATCATAATGAAGATAAATACTTTTAATAAGCTATCTGGAATTTTACTTATTATTTTACATTAACATTCTTAAGATAATTGGTCTGGATTTAAAACACTGCATAGGAGTTGGAAGAGTGAAGAGCAACTTAAATTTCAAGCAGGTCCCAAGTTGCCTTTCTTGAAAGATTAAATAATTAGAACTATTATTTGCAGGACTAAAAACACTCATATATAAATGACAGCTGTGATCATAATACAGTATTTGATCAAAAACATTTCAAATACAACCTAAAAAAGGATCTTTGAAAAAGACTGCTTCAGACACATAGTTGTGTGAAAGTAGCAAAAACAAGCTTGTTAAAAGAAAATTAGCTACTTTAAAATCTAGGACTTAAAGAAATAATATTGGAGTTCACCTGAGTCTTCAGAATTCTCTGCTATGAACTTCTAGATACTAAGTAAATAAAAGAGCTTGTCTAAATTATTTAACTGCCTGTATTAGCAGTTCTCCCACTGTGATTGTTTTTTATTTTTATTTTGCAAAACTTGCTTCAAACACATACTTCTTACTGAAATTACGTTTGGATTTGTCACCTGAAGAAAGTTTTTTGGATCAATCCATTTATAATAGAGCCACATTTTAACCAAAATGACAAAACCAACAAATATCATTAGGTGCCAGGATAATGACAAATGAAGACTGTTATTTTAACACCTTCCTTTTGTAATCCAAGTATAGCATATAGATATAGTATGTTGTATTGCAGTAATAATTTCTTACATTGTTAATACATTGAAGAATTTAAATGTCAAGTTGGTGATATTTGGAATTTTGCCCTTTGGTATACCTCTGTTCAGTAAGGCTAAGCCGTTGTGTTTCCTGCACAATGTATATTCACAAGTTGCATGGTCTTGTAGCAGCCTGCACAAATAAAGATATTCAGGCAGGAGATCTCCGAAATGTAAAACATTCTACTACATAATACATTTTAGACCTGAGATAGGAGAACCAGAAGAAAGAACAAAACAGAATTCAAAGTCTCATAATTAAGTCACTCATCTTTGACCTTTAGGTAGCCAAAAGAAAATGTCATTTTAGCTGTTATAATAAGAGTTTTACATAAGCATCCTGAAGTGTGTGGCATTTCAAAATAGTGAAAAGTGTTGGAGGGACTTTGTTTATTTTTTTTGTACACAGCATAACTGCATAGCCCAACACCAGAGAAAGCTAACAGAAACATCTGCAGGTAACAATAAATTCTTAAAATTTTTTCAGACTGGAAAACTGTCTGTTCTGTAATGTAACCATCTCCATGGAGGTTTAGCTGAGAGCTGTTGCTCAGCCTATCCTGAAGCCCATAAAAGTGCCAGGCCTCCACATGTCTCCTTGGCGTGTCCCTCTCCTGCTCAGCATGGCTTTTCAAGCAGGCATTTACTAGAAAGGATTATGGGGCAAGCATTCAGAATTGAATTGTATCTTGGCTTGAAGCATGATCTTACATGCACCTTCAAAATGCTTCAGCCTTTTAAAGGAGCATGAAAATAGAAAATTATAGCAGATTCACATCTTTGAAGCTTGCAAGATACCTCCAAATGCCAGTGGTGCCAGCACTCCAGTAATTTTAATTTCATAATTGCTGTTGTAATATCTGTTTGAAATTATGGGAAAGAAGTTGGAATGCTGAAAATGTACTGCAAGAATCTGAGGGAGGAAGAAATTTAGGTTTTCTCATTATAATTTATTCTTAAATAAATTCAGATCCACCATATTAATGTGATTGAGAAGGCTTTAGTTTAGTGGTTCATTGAGAGCAATGCATTTTTAGAAGAATTGAAATGAACAGAAAATATAGACTTGGCACAGAGTAGAGGGAAGTCACTTTTTACCATATACAAGCATGGAAGAAAGCACAAAAATGAGAGGGTCAAAAGAAAGTTTCTAGGCTGATTCATCAGTAGCAAACAAATATGAAAGTAAAAGGCATGACATCATACACAAGGTAGATTTTCTATTTATGGACTTATTTAACAAATTACTTTCTTCCTCTGGACAGCTGTGTTAACCCACACAATAGATGACTGCACAAAGAATTAAACTTTTTCATTAATTCTTATTTGGTCCTCTCCTGTGCACCATCAAACAACCTGAACTATGTTGGAGAGACATGTCACATTTATCGGTATCACATAGTGGGGACATATAGACAAACTACATTATCACTAACTGTATATATATATATATATTTCTTTATTGAATAACAAGTTTGTCAGCTGCACCAATTACTTCTTTATTTTACTGAGTTTGGGAACATACTAATACAAACAAAAGCTCTGTGCTTTTCCCTTGGACCAAAGGCCTTGTTGTGCTGGGGGAGCTATGTTCTGTGGACAGGGATGGAATACATCACCCTCTCCCTACCTGAGATTGATGTGAATGGTTTTATAATGCAGGCTCCCATGGTTGTAGCTCATCCTTAAGCAGCTTAATACTGGTAAAATATTAACTAATATTTTAACTAATACTTTAACTAAAGTGTTAGCACACTATGGGGCTCATGGAACCTGGTAAGAGAAAACAAACTAGGTGTGGAGATACTGAAATGTTCCCTGAGGTGTCCAGTTCCTGGGTGACAGGATGTGTGGTAAGATTTGGCAGATTCTTAAGGCAGTCATTACCTCCCATTGCCTCGGACTTCATACCTGAACAGGTCATCAATCCTGAAGGCATAACCTAATAGCAGGGTGCCTTGCCTATTCCAGTGAAAACCAACAACATTTCTCCCTGTAGTGGGGCCTGTTCTGTGCCTATCAAGCCACAGTTCAGTACTCTCAGAAAACTGTAGTTGAATTAGGAATCTGAACTGCATTTGAGGATACTATGGCTGAGATAGGTACTCAAACAACAGCTGTAGTAATTGCCATAGTAGTGGTAAAGAAAAAATGGATAAGACAAGCTACAGGTCCACATCATCGATTACAAAGGGAGGAAGAAGAAGCAGGAGAATCAGGGTAGGAAAGGTCAGAGCTGGTCCTTCAATAAATTGAAAGGAGTGAGACAAATCAAACAGAACACTAAAGTTACACAATCCCTGACCTCATCAGAACTTTGAAACTTGTAAAAAGATTACAGCCACCAGCCAGATGAGTGGACTTCTGCCTGGCTGCTTCAGTTCTGGTTAATGGCACTGACAGTCAGCAATTAAAAGCTCAGGAAGCCAAACAGGAGTGATCCCTCGCTAGAAATTGAGCAATTGAAAGAGGAATTGAAATAAAAATAAAAATAAAAAAAAAAAGGCAATTTTTAGTTTTCGGAGACAGCCCCTCTCAAGTGTGAGTGCAAGACATCCATTTACGGAAGATCTTGTGAACTTCTTAAGCAAGTGGACCACTGCAGATGAAGGTATCCATTAATTGAGTGTATTAGCAGTGCTGAAAGTCATCTATCGTAAACTAAAAAATGATAACAACCCTAAAGATCCAGACAATGTCTGTTGCTCAATGGCCGTCTGGAGGAAGGTGATTCAAAATGCCCTTGCATCAAATTCCAGCAGCTTGGGAGCAAACGTATTACCTGGAAATAGGTACACCAGCTGTAAAGGTGGCATCCTCCTGGCACTGAAACATAGAAGAAACTGTGTACTGAACTGAGAACTGATGAAAGACTATTTCAGAGGAGGTGGGCTGACTGAGAGTCCCAACTTTTGTCTCTGTACATTGTCAGTGAGAAAGAAAAGAAGGTTGTGGGGGGAGGAGAAGTTTTCTGAAGGTTTTATTCTGACTGTTATTATTTTACTTTTAATCCTAATAATAAAGTTTTCTTTATACCCGTTACAGTTTGAGCCTGCTTTTCTCTCTTAATTCTTATCTCGCAGCTGAAAACGAGTAAATAATTCTAGTAGGTGTATTGGCATTTGGGAGACATTAGACCCACTACAACCTATTTTTCTTCTCCTTGCTTCTGCATGTGCAAACTTTCACTTTTTCTTTGGTAAACTGCCTTATCTCAACCTCAAAGACATTTTCCATCTTATTTTCTCTTCCCTGTCAAGACGGGGAGGGAAATGATAGAGCCACTTGGTGGGCATGTGTCATCCAGCCATGGTAAACTGACCAGACCCACCTAAATGACTTTATGATTCTCGGATTTTATCAAAAAGCTCAAGAACCTGTCAAACTGAACATGTTTTTTTGAGGAAGCTTCTCATTTCTCTAAATGTCTTCATGAATTGTCCCCACCCCACACACCCTGTAGCTGAATCTCAGCCTTAAATTCCATGTAATTTTGGAGGTACTGCAGTAGAAACAGATATATCTGTCTGCCTCTGGGAAATGACCCAGAAAAAGGAAAACCCTGGGCCTTTACAGCCTTATATCTGTACTTCCAATCCTCACAAGAACTTCATGCACCTTGCACTGTTAGTCCAGTGTCAATTTTTGTTCTGGAATCTTTTTTGTTCCTGACTGGATTCTTTCTCTGTCTCCTGGCAGACCATTATATTATGTTGGTGTCCTGGTTTTGAAAGATAGGTATCTGCCAGCAAAAAGCTGGAAGTTCCCTCTGAATAGAGAATGCAAACCTCCTCCCTCAGATTATTAGAATTTTGCAATTAGGGGCTTTCAGGCAAAGTTTTGGGAATAGAAATAATAGTTCTTTACTAGGAATATTAAAAATACAAACATAGTAGTACAGAAAGACATGCAAATAAAACAAACAAACCCCTAGAAAACCCTGACAGAGTCAGGGATGTGACCTGACACCCTGTTGGTCAGGGTGTTAGAAGCAGTCCAGATGAATCCTCCTGGAGTAACAGATGCAGTTCTGTGGAGTAGAGATGGTCCTGTAGAAAGTCCAGTGGTGGTGAGATGGTTCAAGTCTTCCTCCAAGAATCCAGTGGAAAAACTATATGCCTGGTGTTCCCATGTCTCACTTTTATCCAGGTAGGAATGCTTGGGGCACCCCTCACCCCCCATCTCCCAATGGGATGATGTAATATGTCATGTCATTGGTGAGTCTTAATGGCCCATTATCAGAAAACATCAGCCCCAAAACTCTCATTTGGCCACCTTTTGTTTTGGTCAAGCACCCATAGGCACCCAGCAATTAGCTCCCTAGCAACCCACCAGGAAAAAATTCCAGAAGCAAAAAGAAAACAAATCCAACCCCCAACAGTTTCTTATCTGGACAGGTGTCAGCTTCTGCTGAAAGTGCTAGCTTTCATACCTTCCAGTTTGCTTTGGTTACAAGACCTCCCTTTACAGAACTAAACAACAGTTCAAGGTATGTTAAGTGTGAGCTTGAAGCTTGTGGACTAAGGTTTCAGCAACTTTTACTCATGAAAAACTACTCAGACAAAATCACACATTTCAAATAATTCAGTTAGCTAAAATTCTGTTTTAATAAAAATTCTACATGCCTGTCCTGTTCGAGAACTACTTGTGCAAGCTCTTTATTTCCTAAAAGTCTATTTTTTACAGCAACACCAATGATTTAATACTTCTTTATATACATGTAACATAGAAAATGCACAACAGATCAATACACAGTAAAATAATAATTCACAGAATCACAGAAATATTTAAGTTGGAAAAGATCTCCAAGGCCAACTACCACCTTTTCAGCTAGACCGTAGCACTAACTGTCATTCAGTCATTTCTTGACCCTCCTCCAGGGATGGTGCCTCCACCAAAGGTAGCCCATTCTAAAGTTTAACAGCACTTTTCATGAAGAAATTCTTCCTGATGTCTAAACTGAACCACCCCTTGAGCAGCTTGAGGGCATTCCCTTATGTCCTGTCTCTGGTTGCCTGGGAGAAGAAGCCAGTCCCCACCTGGCTATAGCCGCCTTTCACATGACTGCAGAGGGCAATAATGTCTTCCCTAAGCCTTCTTTTCTCCAGGCTAAACAACTCCAACTGACCCAGCCACTCCTCATATGACTCACTCTAGGTGTTTCACCAGCCTCTCTGGTTGCCTGGGAGAAGAAGCCAGTCCCCACCTGGCTATAGCCGCCTTTCACATGACTGCAGAGGGCAATAATGTCTTCCCTAAGCCTTCTTTTCTCCAGGCTAAACAACTCCAACTGACCCAGCCACTCCTCATATGACTCACTCTAGGTGTTTCACCAGCCTCTTTGCTCTTCTCTGGACACACTCCAGCCCCTCAATGTACTCCTTGTAGTGAGGGGCCCAGAACTGGACACAGAACTTCACACATGGCCTCACCAGTGAATTCATCTAGTTCCGTTAAGTAGGATAAATTTATAAACTAATAAGAGGCTAAATTCAGCACATATTTGTTAGAAATTCAGAGGTTAGTAGTTTTTCTAATTGTCTTATCTTTGCTTGAGCAATTTCTTACTTATGCCACTTATGGAGTTTTAAATAATTTTGTAAAATTAAGATAAGACAATTTTTATGACTCTTCAAGTTCCTCTTTATTTGTGTAGCTAAGTCTATTCCTTTTGGTCCTAGGCAAGACTGTCATGTTTAAAGTAAGTGACAAGATTGTTGTTTATCATAAAATAGTAAAGATTTATGTTTCTTCTCTGTGCATAACAGTTCCCATAAGACATTTTGCAGGTTTTCATTTAAAACAGCAATAGTAATTTTGTTTTCTCCTTGGAATTTATTAATATTTTTTTTCATTGTTCAATAAACAGAATAATCCTAAGCAATTGGAATATATTAATATAAATAAACTGTCAACCTGTAGACATGCTGAAGCAACATTATGGGAATAAATCATAGATGAAATAACATCTTATGAATAAATCATAAATACAAGTGTGTACACATTTACACACACCTAGGATTTGTTATATACATAAATATATGTATACATCAGATGTATACACTAAAAACATATTGATTTTAAAATATTATTTTTGTCAAAAAACTATGATGGTAGAAATAAATAATTCTGCCATCTGCTCCTTCTATTATTCTTTCTAAATAAAGTGTGACTAGCCACATTCTACCAAAAGTAGTAAAAATGCCAAGAACTAAATGATTAATTTCTGACATAAGATTCTTAGAATCTCTGTTACTGGGCCAAATACTAAAATTCACTAACAATTTTTTTAAAAGTCAGACGTTTTTAACTTCTAGAGGTGCTTCAGAGAAACCAGTGCAAGGTCTGAGTCCATAGTGATTCATGATATCAGTTTTAGAGATGTAACAAATTATCTAATGCCAAGAGTCCTCTTTCTAAATTTAAACTAGGCTTTTATAGACAGCAGTTTGATTCACAAAGGATATTCTTACTTCATTTTTGAATAATTGGATTGAGTGTGCATTGTGCTTAGAAGCCTTGGCCAACCAACAAACAACTGGGCTTCCTGGCCTCTCTGAATTCATTCACATCTGACTGCCTGTGAGGTGTTTCCACTTCCGTTTCAGATGCTGCTGCCTATAAACAAGAACATTTCAAGCTACCTACACATTCCATCTGCCAATCCTTTAAAATGTGTCCTCACCTGACATCTCTACCAAAACAGATGGGATACACTGTGGTTTGGCTGGACTATAGAGCCTACAGACAGGTTGGACCCACATTCTGACTAGGATTGAGGTCCAATTTTTGTCCTGAAGAATTCCCAGGGAGTTTCTTCAAACCCATCTCTGATCTTGATCCAAGGGTAAGAAACAAGCCTGAGTGTGGATGAAGGCATGCATCCATGCTCAGAATGGAGAGTAGGTATTTCTGTTGTGGCACCCAACATTACACCAAGGAGAGCTGCCAGCAGTGTTTCATTTCCTCTTTAAGGTATGAGACAACCTCATTCAACAGGAGCAGTGGATACAGGATTTTATCTTAATATCAAAATTGCATGTACCAGCTCTTTATGTGTCACCTTCTTTTTCACTGGCATTTGCAACAACTACAATTCATTCAGCATCTGCAAATGTAACCAGTAACTTCAATTTGTCAGCAGAAAGTGACCTGACTTACGAAATCCAAAGCAAAATCCTCATTAGCACTCAGTAAACATAGACCACTGAGTCTCCTTCTGACACTTGAGAGTGCATGACTCTAATTCAAGATGATCATGCTCTGCCAAAAAGCCTATAAATACCATAAAAAGATGCATACAAATGACAAAATAATAAAACAATATCTCTTGAACTTTAGAAATTATTATACGTATTAATAGGTTGCATTAGTTATTTACAATTGAGTCTCTCCTTAAAAAGCCAACGTAATTTAGTTGTATTGAATTAGGCACAATAATATCCATTTTCCATTCTGGTTATAGTTTCTATGAAAAGGATAAATCTCATAATTAGTTCATTTTCTGTCTTCAGAAATGTAGGACCTTGCTGTCATCTGAAGAATCCATTACTCTTTGCTTCACAAATACTTAAATATGTGCTGAAAATTCTTTAGCAAAAATAGACAGAGCTTCCACGTAAATTTCATATAAAGCCACTAAAAATACTAAGACAAATTTTAAAAATTATATTTCTATTAGCACTCTTCTTTGTTTGTTTCTGTTAAAGGTCAACACAATTACTGTGCATAGGGGTATCTGGAGTGCAATTTTGCTAACAACTGCACTGTCTTTTCCTCTTTCTGGTGTTCTTCAGCAGGCTCCCTGTCCCCGTCATCAGATGTTCTTGTACCAAAGCCAGACAGGAGGTGTTCTTGGCAGTTACATGATCCATATGTCAAGCCATGGAATACCTTTTTTTAAGTGATGGGCTGTGTCTACATACCCAAAGATCCAATTTTTGTCACTAAACAAATATTTTGCCGGAGTAAGAGGAAAGCTAAGCAGCTGACTACCTGCTCAGCATGGAGTCTGCTTCCTAATTTTTGACTCTACTGTCTGAGGATGTTTTTTTAATTTTTGGCCAGTTTATTTCTTGTGTATTTTGTAAATAATCTATTTTACTAGTTCCTAATGAGATCCATATGCAAGTCATTCAAAGGGTTATAGCCTCATAGCCACATGTGATTCAAAGCACACTGGCCAAAGAACCATTCACAGAACATTAATCAGAAATTAGACATAAACTAAACTTCTTTTCTGCATAAAAGCAGTGAATTATTATTGGCTGCTATTCAGCAAATAGCAGGCTTATATTACTCTTGACAGAGATTGCCTATCCATCTGGCCACATGGATGCCTGCTGCCCGACTAATGCTTTGATAGGAATTTTGATTTCCTCACAGTAACAGTTGTGCTTCCCCATTTAAACTTAGAGTGGTCTTCCCAAAATATATTAGTATTCAGTAATGGTTGGGTTACTGGCTTGTCTAGGCAGAGCATAGACAAAACTCTACATTTTATTTTCTTATTATCTTGCAGATTTCACTCTCTTTTTACTAAGGCTTCAACTAATCTTATTTCATAGAAAGGATATACTAGTAGCTGTTCTTTACTAATGTCAAAAACTAAAATAAAACAAAATTTTGTTATATATAATTTATTTGAAAACTCAAATTTATGTGTTAAATATAAAGGAAAAAATTTCTATGGACATAAGAATTGTAATGTTTAGAGGTTGAAGTAGAAAATACACTAGGAAGAAATGCATTTTTCATCATCCTAACTCTTACCTATTATCCCTGGATACTTCTTTTCAAGTAGGAGACATTTTACTTGACACAGCATCTTGAGATACACATTCATATTTCTTCTTCTCTGATGCAAGCATTGAGCCAACATCAGAAATTTAACATGCATGGCAATAATTGGGCTCAGGCATCCACTTGATCATCTTGAGAGTTCTGTGAATCAGAATGAATGATATTATGTAGACCAAAGAAAAGAAGCACTGAGTACTGATTTGTTGTGTTTAATCTTATTCTGAAATAAAGGCTATTAGGAAGACTACATACATAAAAGGGAATTCTTTATTTCATCCCAAGCAGTTTTAAAAAAAGACATTAGCTAGCAAAATTTTGGCCCTTTAGGCTTTTTTATTAACACATACATGCAAATGAACAAAATAATTGCTTCAAATAACAGCTTCCCAAATTACACTTAGCATCAATTGGGCTTTCTC
>WEIU01016100.1:32241-50022 GCA_013389925.1 Aegithalos caudatus | reverse complement strand
TCTCTTTAGGAATGAAGGGACATATTTAGTCTCAGCTGTTTCCAGCTGGTCCTCCAGTTAGTGTTTCTTCAGCCCTTTTTTTCTTTTCAGAAAATCTACGTTTTCTTTAAGTGAAAGGACAGACAAAAGAGCAAAGAAACAAGAAAGACCTTTCTTCTTAATTTCCTTCCAGAAATCCATTCAGTCAGTGTTTCTCCCAGACCCAATTCAGAGACAGAAATTACACAATACCTGTGCACAAGAAGTGTGGCACTTCTAGTATTAGTCCAATTTCTATCCCAGAACTGCACATTTTTTTCTTAGGATGTATGTGCAAAAGATTTCCTCTAAGCTGCAGTGAACTTATCCACTCTTCTCTGTTTGAAGGAGAAAGCTCTTCTATTTTCTATAGGTGGTTTCTCTTTGTTAATAGTCAGTTTGTTGACTGTTGACTTGATGTCTTAAGAAAAGGTAATAGCTTTCAGTCCTTTTGATGTTATTTTGGAGGCTGCAGTCAAACAATTTGATATCAAGAAGGCTCAATTCAGTTGCCCACACATCAGAGAGTGTAATGGGGTTCATATAACGAAGATAAAAGCAAAGTCTAAATTTCATAACAAATACCATTCGTTACCTCTAAAGCAGAAAAAAATTCAAGCACATCACCATGATTTTGAAAGGATTTTAAAATTTACAATTTAAAAATGTAAAAACTTAAGCAAACTCTACTGTGAACAAAGAGAAGGCAGTGATTTCACTAATAATTTTGTGGTCACCTACACAGACTCTCAGTTCTTCTAGTTTATTCCCTCTCTCAAGGATAAAAGAAAGGCAGCTAAATCCTCACTAACATCACTTGGCTCAGTTCTTCTAAAATGCATTCTGAGACTGAGACTCCCAATAAAGCTACTCTCCTGTTTCTCTGTCCTTTCTGTTGCAAAGCTTTGCTTGTGTAAAGTCAAATATTTCCAGCTGCTCTTGAAGCCTTTTTACTACATGCTTTCTCCCCAGCAAACAAAGAGGGCACTTTCCTGTTTTTTGTATACTCGGATTAATTTGCCAAACCTATACTCCATTGTAGTAATGCACTTCCCATACTTGGGAAGGTGTTTCTATATAAGGAGAAGGTTTCAGTTTACTGCTTTACTTATTAGGAGATTTGTCTGGAAGGTTCTGTACATGTCCCTCTGTGGTTAGCTGAGTGCCAAGAGAGAAACACCTCTCTGTTGGATCTTTCCTCTGTCTGTCAAGCCCTGTAAGGTTTCCTATTGGGAATTTTCAAACACAACCATCCTTGGACATCAAGTAGAAAAAGGGACAGAACAATAAAACCGGGGGCATTTTCTAGGTGTTGTACGAGGTGTGGGACTTCCCCACACCATGCAAGGTTTATATCTTTTGTTTCTGTATTATTTTCATTCATTTATTAAACCCTTTTGAGTTACAAGACACTCTAGATCATGCTGTGTCTCACTATTTATTACAACCAAAAATCCGAACAGACTGGACCCTGAGGATTGTATGGTAAAACCACAATATGTGGAACGCCATACTCCATTTAAAAACCTGCTATAGTTTTGCCTCTCTGGGTTAAATATACTTCTTCTCTTTCCTCCGCCATGTAATTTTTTGTTCAGCAAAAGACCTATAAGTGTGCATTCCTGTTTTGCTGAAATTTCACAATACCAATTGTAAGGCTACCTCTGTAGCCTGTTTTTGCTGGGTTTAATTGGAAGTATTGCAAATGGTGCTTCCAGTTGGAATGTCTTAGCTGAATATCCTTCTACTTGTCCTCTTTTCATTGCCTTAAGTATATGCATATCTTTATCTTATCTTTAATCTGCTATTAATAACCACTCATGTAATTGATAAGAATTGTCCAAATGTCAGCTGTAATAATGGAGCACACTGAAGGTTGTTAGACAAGTTATCAGCACAAGAAAGCCCACAAGTTTAATATGAAGCAACTCATGTATTTCACAACAGGCTATTGCAGTCCTAAAACTGCAATAGAATCCTTTCCCATTATCAGTTCTGAGTCCAAGTTCTAGTAGTATTCTAGCAGTATTAAATAAAATAGTTCTCTACTTGTTTGTGTGAATAGTCCAATTTTTGAGTCATTCTGTTGACAAATTTAACTAAGACATCAATGAATTCCAACTATTTAACATCTATGAAGAAAAATGTAAAGTTCATGGAAACCATGGTATCAAGACACAGGAAGCTAATTTCTTTGTGGTAATTTTAATAGTAAGATTGAGGCCATAGGCAGCTCATGCACTTCTGACATCACAAACACTTCTAACAGAGGTTAATTTCATATCTGTCATGATAGCTAGTAATTGAGTCTCAGTGTAATTAGAAGTAATAGCTTGTGTCAACAGTACTTTTCAGAAACACAGATTTACATATTAAGATCTCTTGGTATGTACAGTTTAATTGAGCCATGACTGTAGGAGAAGTTAAATATTACAGCTGGTATGCTAACTGATAAAGACCTCCTTTAAAAAAATTGCCCTAAAGAACCATTTAGAAAATTATTCCTTTCATATTATTTGTAAGTCAAGACCGAAATAACATAATTACTTGCCTATTTTGTTGACCTTTTGTTGTGGAAAGTGGAATCAAAAAATAAATTTTCCTAAAATTGCAACAGATACAGGGGTAGACACAGAACATTGAACTATGCAATGTGGACCTTTCTCCATAAAATATTTACATTTCATTTCCTGTTGTTAGTTCCAGTTTGCTTATGTTTAATACAGAGGTGGAAGTACACAGAGCAAATAATTAGATCTGCAGTATTCAGCTGTAGGTTAACCAGTCAGAATATGGATATAAAATACGGCATGTGATCATGATAAAGCAAATGAAATCCTAGAATGTATGAAGGGGAGTATTACTGGTAGAGATAAGGAAGTGTTAGTGCAATTAGACGAGGCACTGGTAAGACTTCCTCTGCAATAATGCACACACTCTTCTGATAGCCCATGTTTAAGAAAGATTAATTAAACTGCAATAGTTGCAGAGAAGGGCTGATGAGATGATCAGGGAAAAAAAAGCTTATCTTGTAAGAGTAGACTAAAATAACTTAATGGAGTCTGATAGGTTATATCATTGCTCTCTATAAATACTTCTGAGGTAGATAAATGCTAAAGAAGGAGAAAGCTATTTAAACTAAAAGACAAGGTTGACACAAGAACAAATGGGTATAAATGGGAAAACTTTGGCTGGAGATTAGAAGAAAGAGTGAGGTTCTGGAAGAACAAATCTTACTAGTTTAAAAGTGAGACAGGACAAGTACAAAAGACATGTTTCTGTAAGAATAGGAAGGAAGTTGTCAAGGTGACTAAGAAAATCCTTTCTGCTCTTTTCTCAA
Source organism: Aegithalos caudatus (assembly GCA_013389925.1). Classification (NCBI taxonomy): domain Eukaryota; kingdom Metazoa; phylum Chordata; class Aves; order Passeriformes; family Aegithalidae; genus Aegithalos; species Aegithalos caudatus. The sequence goes on along the minus strand of WEIU01016100.1, from coordinate 46,664 downwards.
ATCTCACCTATATGACCACCTGCATCTTCCATATAAAGTACCCAGAAAAACAACTAGAATGCTTGTTTTACTTGTAAATGGTAAAGACTGTCACTGATGATCAGTTTGGTCATTCAAAATGCAATGTATATCAAACTCCAGATTAATGACACATAGAAAATCTACTAAATCTTAACTTGACTCTTTACCTCTGTAAAAGCAGACAATAAAATAGGGACATTCAAGGGGCACTCTATCTTAGTGTTTCTGTGGTAACAGAATTGTGTAAATGAGAATCTTGGGAGCAAAGGAAGGGGAGCCAGAAGCTAGATAATTTCTTTCCTCTATTTAGGGAAAATTTTGCCAAAAAAACCCAACCTAGCAAGAGATTTAAAAGTCAGTATGTCCTGCAAAGACATTCTCTTTTGCTATTCTGATTTGATATTGTTTTCAGTCCTTTTCCTTATACCTTACACAAATTTTTTTCTTAAATTCCATCTATATCCAACACTTGCCCACCTTTTTTCCCTACTCATTTATTTACTTTTGGTTTTATGTCCTTTATTCTTCTCTTTTTTTAACTGCAAAGTAAAATTTGGGACTTGCATTTGCCTTTTAACCTGTCTGTTAACAGACATTAACTTCTCTGTTAAAAAGCTTTTACACCTAAAACAATTTTGTTCGGTCAGACTGTTAATTCCTTAAGATGAGTACAGTCCACTGCTGTGAATGTTGTATTTCCCAAATCAAAGGTGTCCAAGTTTCCCCTGACAATCAAGATTGACAGGGCTGTAGTTCCTTATATTAATTAACAAAATATTATGAAACAGCTCAACTGAATGAAATCAGCCAGTTTTTTTCTCAACTGCTTCTTTTTTTCTTTCCTTGGTTATCAATCTTATGGTACCTTCTGCTGAGATTTGAGAATACACTATACCTCAAGACCACTGACATGTACAAGTGAGATTCTGGGTATCTATAACTAATCTAGAGTATAAAATTACTTTGTCCTTAAAAAGAGGTTAATGAAAAAAGACCAAAAAAAGAGTAATGTGCAGGTCCAGTTAACAGTCCAAACAAAATAATTTATTTTTTCAGTTATATTCTTTGACAATCACTTATGGAAAATTCTGCATCTGTTGACCAGGGTTCTGTTTGTTAGGTTTGTTTTTATGTTCCAGTTTGCTATCATGACTATTTGTTGTTGTGAGTTTACCTTAACTTAGTGACCACGTGCCCATCAAGGTGCTTTATCACTTCCCCTCCATCAATAAGACAATGAAGAGATAACAAAAAAAGGTTATTGGTTAGGTTCAAGACAAGGAGACCACATACCATTTACTAACACAGGCAAAACTTACCTGACTTGGGGAAAATTAATTTAATTTATTTTAATTAAGTGGAGTAGCATAATAAGAACAAATCTAAAAACTCCTTTAAACCACATCTTCTTTTTCCCCAGACACACCTTCACTCAGTTTTCTAGATATCATCTTCCAGCTAAGCAGTACAGTGAGATGGGGAATAAGAATGTGGTCAGATCATTATATAGCTTCTCTCTGACATTCCTTTCTCCTCATACTTTTTCTCTGCTCCAGTTTGAAATTCCTCCCACAGAATACAGTCATTCATGACTTCCAACAAAGGTCCTTTCCACAGGCTGCCTTTCTGCATAAACTGGTACAGCATGGGTCTTTTTCATGGGATACAGTCTTTCAGGAATGGAATGTTCATATGTGGGTACCCCATAGGGTTGCAGGTCCTTACAGAAAACCTGTTTCTGGATGGGTGCCTTTCTCCATGGGCCACAGGTCCTCTCAGTGTCCATGCTCCTGCATGGGCTTCCCCTGTTGCAGCTTTCTTTCAGGACTGCTCTGACGTGAAAGCTTCCACAGACCACAGTGTGGATATCGTTTCCATGAGAGAAGAGGGCCTCTGTGGAGCTGCAGGGGTTCAACATGTGTCACCATAGTCTTCACCACAGGCTCAGGTGAAAAACTCTACTCCAGTTCCTTGAGCACCTTCTCCCCACTTCTCTGGCCTTGATGTTGTCAGAGCTGTTTCTCTCACATATTCTCAGTCCTTTCTCTTTTGCAGTGTTGTTTCACCCTTCTTAAACGTGTTATCACAGAAGTTCTACCTCTGTAACTGAGTGCTCAGCTTTGGCCAGTGCTAAGTCCATCCTGGAACCATCTGGAAATGGCTCTGTCCAACACACTGACAGCTTCTGGTGTCTTGTCACAAAAGTCACACCTGAAGCCCCCTGATACTATAAACCTTGCCACTTTAACCAAACATAGCAATATATTAAAAACTCGTATGATTCTCAGGAATTACACATAACACTGCCTAAAATTTCAGATGCAAAACTCCTTTTTTTTCCTTCTAACACTTCAGACATATCTATTTGCAATTGAACATCTTGGTAAAATAGACTAACTATACCATAGCATATACTCTGTGAAGCTCAGCGTTTGAAGTTTATCAAAAAATACAAGAAGAGAATATACCCCACCAGTGGTCAGATCATGGCTCCATGTGGCATATAATTTAGTCCACAGTCAGTCCAGTCCAGATTCTATCCAGTGAACATAAATGTACTTTTGGAAAAGAACAAAACCAGTGCACGTTTATATGACATTTCCCCTGGAGTACTTTCCCTGTAATTTTCTGGTATTTCAGCTCAGAGACTTGCTGAGCCATGTGATTTGCCTGATATTTATGATTTGCCTACTTTGTGACCCTCAATATAATCCTCTTTCAGGTAACTTGCCAATCTTCCCTTAACCTACACACAGTTTTATACACACATTGTCCTTTGATACAGGATACCTGTTACAATGCAGTTATTAAAATAGTTAGAGAGATACCTCTGCCCAAATTAAGATACAAATGAGACCATATGCTGAAGTTAATAGTATGGATTTTATTTAACAGTTATATAAAGCAGACAGAGACAGATAGAAATAAATAGAAAGAGAGGGCAAGGGAAGATAGGAGTCACAGAGAAAGATTAAGCAGAAAATTTCAGCAGTCCATGGATCCCCCTGGCATAGAGTTGATCCTCTTCTGTTTGTGGTGAAGGTCACACAAAATTTTGAGTTCAATGGATATATTTGGGCCACGTAGGAAGGCCAAGGTACTTCCCCTGGAGGGGGGAGCAGTTTTACGCTGTCTTTTGCAACAGACTCTGGATCTGTTGCACCACTTAACATCACATGCACCAGTGCTCTGGTGGAAGGCATCGGGAATGAATCTGGAGGGCATGTCGGAGGTCTTTGATAGTTTATGACACCTCCTCATCTGTCTCTCATGTGAATGTCCCGTGTGTATGTGGCCTTCCCAAGGTGAGGGAGTTTCACAACTAGTGACAAGTCACCAGTCTGATGCTACTCCATCCACTACAACCCTTTGTGCCTTACCCGTGAGCCCATTGCTCACATGTATGATGTGTTTATCCAGTTGAGTGCTGGACATTTTGTCCAAAAGGATACTATAGATACAGTATCAAAAGCCTTACTGAAATCTAAAAATACTACATCAGCTGGCTTCCCTTGATGTCTTCCCTTCCCACTAGGCGGGTTTCCTTGTCATAAAAGTAAATCAAGATTGACAAGCAGAACTTTCCCGTTTTATGAAGCCATGCTGGCTGTAACCAGTGACTGCATTGTCCTTCATTTGTTTTTCAATACCTCTCAGGATAATCTTCTTGAGGATAATCTTTACTGTGTCTCAGTACCTTACATACTCTTTTTGATGTATCGCTTTTCAAGACATATTATCAATACCTGGCTTTTTAAAAAATCAATCACTCAATTACATCCCTATATTCACATTAAAAGAATACTTTGGAAGTAGAAAATTTCTTGACCCTGCTCATCAGAAAGTGCTGGAGTTAAATAGGTTGGATGCCCATCTAGCATTTTGTCCCCAGATATATTCCAGCTGTGTTTTGGTCAAGAATGAGGAAAGCAATAAGGTCCTCGGTTACCTTCCTTTTAACAGAAGACTTCAATTATATTATTGTAATCGGTCATCCCTAATTAATATTAAATCATCTAAAATTAAAAAAAAAACCCAACCAATAAAAAAACCAAAACAAAAAAAAACCACTAATGCGGAGTCAAACTATTATGATAAACTTTCCTGTCTTCTCTAAATAATCATTTATAAGTCCAAAATAAGTACTAAGCTAAATTAACTACATCAGAAAATCACTCCAGAATGAGAATTCATTAAAGACAGTGACAACTTAGTAGGAGACAATGCACCACTCATTTCAAAAGCTCTCTGAGAAGCCTTACTTGATTTGGTTTACTTGGGGAATGGGTAATTTAATTATCTTCCTGACAAAAGGCATCCTTGTTGACTAGGGATGTAGGTATTAGCATATAAGGATTTATTTCACTTAATCTAACACCCCAACATCAAAGAGACTTTGCCCTACAAATAAACACTGAAAAGTCACAAACCAAATAAGCAAACAGGCAAAGGTTGAAAGACAAAAGAGGACATGCTGCTGAAAATCTCATTTTCCTGGCATCAATTTTGCTGAAGTATAGCCTTCCTCCACTGTGCTGAAGGAAAAAATTTGTAATACTGTTTGAAGTAAATATATTAACTTTTTGGAAGTTTGAAACAAGGCAATGTAAGTTATTCTCTCCTGGCCCAAGAAAGTGCTGTCTTTGTCCTTGTTGCTGCAGTCAATTGTCTGTCCCACCTCCTGGGAGCCACCTCCATAGTAAGCAGAGGACTGCTGGCAATTTCTTCAAATCTGGAAATGGATCGACCTATTTCTTGATTATTTTTCATGATCCAAGCTTCTTCCTTGCCCAAACTGTAGCTGACAGAGCAGTGGTGAATCGTTTGTGAACCTTGCTTCAACAGATATCCCATCTTCCAAATCCAATCTTCCATTGACTACAACATGGAGACATAATTGAGATGAGTAATATGACTGGAAAGAAAGTTTTAGAGAAGACAAAATAATGTTTCCATGGGATAGAGCTTATAATGCTTCTATGGGAACAAAATAATGTTTCTATGGGAAACGTGTTGTGTTCAAATGCATAAAAGGTAACCTTACATGGTGGAAAGAGGGAGTAGGAAGTTCTCAGATAAGTAAAATCAATGAACTTTGGAAATATTTCAGAATCCTGGACTCAAATAATGTCTAAAGGAGAAGACTGAACATTTTCTTGCAAGACATTCTCAGAACGAGAAAAGGCAGGAACCTTCTGTGGAATTTGGAAAGTGAAAATGAGATGGAAGAAAGAAAATTCTGAGTGGAAAAACTAGGTGTATTCCTTCTGGGATCTCTGCCAAAAAATATCCATTGGCCTTAACCTTCAGTTTAAGTGGAATGCTTTACTATTTTTCTTGCTGTGTTTCTTTATTAGAATTATTCTTCCTTTGCCTTTATAATCAAAAGGGTTTTTTTTGCAAAAACCTCTGATGTTTTAAAGCCAAACAGCCAGCCATGGATTACAAACTGATCTGTAGAATTCACAATCTGTTCTCGTTCTGTGGAGGGACCCAAGGAGTTGCTCCAAAGGTACACATACATCACACAAATGACAAAGTTCCCTCACCATACAGAAGCTTCTGCTGTAACTGGCAGAGCTATGGAACACAGCATTTGGTCCACTTGCAAAGGGAGCAATTTCACACAATCTATGGATGTTGCCAAGGAATACTTCACTTTCACAATGCCAACATTAATCTGAAAGTCACTAAGCAAGTACTTCTGTAGTTCAAAAAATTAATTTTTGGATGAAAGATCATGAAATAAGTATATAAGCAAGCATATATAATCTCTGCATTTAAATCAATTTATGATGGCTTTGAAATATTTTTAGAAGCATTTAAGTATGATTAAATTACATCAAGTACGGAATAATACGGTAAAATACAGATAAAAGCAGTAGCCAAATAATGCTTGTTAGATTTGGTAAGGGAAGAAACATAACACAAACACATTTACAGAGGGTTTTTTTTTTTTTTAATCTGGGAGGGGTTTGTGCAAAATTGGACAGTACTTTATTATTGTGTGTTCAGCATGTGAGGAAGTTAGCTTTGCCTGTTGAAGATTCCCTGGAAATAATGCCAGTATCAGCAACCATTTGATTTTTCAAATACCTTTTTTCACTTCAGTCTTCATAATGAAAAGTTGCCTAAGAAGGTGATCCATAAAACATAAATGACAAGGATTTTTTGCGCAACTGCAGCATTTATAATTTCTGCATAATGTAAACACTAACTTATGATAGATATATTTTAATATGCTTCTAATATCTTTTAAATAAGTTTTGTGGTTTGTGTTGGGTTGGGTTTTGGGGTTTTTTGCAAGAATATTTGGTAGCTGTTTAATTCTAAGACAGAGCAAGATAAAATAGTGTTTTGGGACATAAAGATTAAAAAATATAGACGACATTTTAAACAAAATATTACATGCGAATTATGGACATTGATTAAAAACAATTACATACAAATGCAAAATAAATGTTTAATAATAGACTGTGCATGGTAGGAAGGACAAAGATTGAATACTAAGGGCAGTAATGAAGGGGTTAAGGCCTAACTTTTGTCATATCTCTGCTTTCTTATTTCTTTCTTTATATTGTTTACTAACTGGTGCATCTAATGCAAACAGCTTCTGGCAGGATAATGGATTTACTGTACTTTGGCAATGAAATGGCAAATCCCGATATCTTTTACTTCAATAAGCAGCATATCCTCATTCAAGTAAATTTTCAGTGGGTTTGGTGTTTGATCTAAGAAGTTCTAATATAATTCAGAACAGTCAAAATTGAGATTTAAAAGTTGCACAGTACTCAAAGAACAACTTGTGTCAGTCTCAGTCTCTTTTTCATATACTGCAGTATCTGAAAATAATTCCTATATTAAGTGCTGACAACATGCTTGTCCAATTTTTTTTTTGTTTGTTTGTTTGTTTTTTTCTGGGTTTTTTGTCTTTTTTTTTTTTTTTTTAATTTTTATTTCTATTATATATATTCAGTTATTGTAAAAGCATGAAGCAAATATCTGAAAATGCTTTATACTCCAGAATGGCCACATACTATACATACTATATTGCAATTGAATTCCCTTCATAAATGTAGTAACTCCTCTTACTGCCTTAAAGTTACTTAAGACTACAATCTCCTACCCTTTATTGCAAAGAAGAAACTTTGTCTCAATAGGCAGAATGGGATCTTTGTGTGTAAACCATCTATGTGTAATCCTCTTACTGCTGAGACAGTAATGAATGCACTTAGTGTGCACAGATATTATAAAGTATTGCTAAATAAGGTGACTGGTTACTTAGGAGATCAATATCCAAACTTGAAAACAGACATTAATTCCATTAATTTATTGGAAAAATTAATTTCACAATCCTTCCTCTGAATTATCTTAAGAGTGCTGTTTCATTTAAAAATATCTGAAGATACTGTCCTGTCGTGCGGGTCACAGTTACAGTTTGATGGTTGAGTAGTTGACGTAGCAATGCTAAGGAAGACTAAATCTCCAAATAAATGGGTTTCATAGCAAACAGGCTAATTTAAAAAGAAAAAAAAAAAAAATTGCTATGCAAATATTGCTTTACACCACAAGTTTCATAAAACAGAAATCAAAAGTTCAGAACATTGGAAATGACCATCTGGGCTGCTTACAAGCACCAACAAACAGTGAAAGAAAGAAAGAAACTACTATTCAGTCTACATATCTGGACCTATGTAGGGCAAGAAAGAATTAACTTTACAGTCAATATTGAAAGTTCAGCATCTGAACTTTCAGATAGGAAAAAAAAGGATCTATCCTTTTTACAGGGGTTAGGCAATCTTAGAAATTTCTTTCTTGAATTCATGTTTATGTATTGACAGTGTCATGGTTTAACCTGGCAAGCAGCTGTTTGCTCACTTTCCCCCAACAAGACAGGGAAAAGAACTGAAAAAAAAAGTAAAACTCATGGGTTGAAATGGAGAGAGTTTAACGATGCAGAAAACAAAGGGAAAATACAAATCCAAAACTCAACACTGTACTACCTACTAGGTAAAAAATATTAACTTTACCTCAGCTGAAATGAGGATTCTGCAGTATATATTAGGTCCAGGATGAGAAAGGTAACTATCAAAAACCCCACACTTCCTTGAGGTAGAATCTATGTCCAGAATGAAATGTATCACTGTTTTTTCAGAGTCCTGTTTTTAGAATTTTATAAATTGTTATAAATTCTGTCCATTTGTTTGGCCCAGAAATTATGAGATTTAGAAAATACTAAGTATTTCTCCCCAGTGGATGTATGCAGAATACATTAAATTTTGCACTGTGACTACTGGTTCTGAACTTTCTGCTGCAATTATTTTGCTAATAACATTGGCCAAAACCTAGTCTGGAACTGTGGTTTTGATATGTCCTCAATTCTTATTAAAGCTGTGTGGGAAAACTAAAAATAACTCTGAAGACAGGAATGAAAAATGTCAATTCAAGAAATAGGGTAACAAGACTTTTATTAGCTAGCTCAAGCACAGACTAGAAAAAGCATAAAAGACAGTACAGTCCACAACAAATGTACATTTAGAGATTGTGTAAAAACATGCTCTGTGCTTAAGGAGTATAGCCTGATTTGCTTATCAGACTACCTTCATTTTGTCATCAATGCTGATGCTGTAATCCCTGTTACATGCTTTGTAAGGAAATAACCCTTGTGCCAGGGTAAAACTGGAAAGGTAATAAAGAGCGTTTCTGTACTGGAGATATTCTCTGCATTCACAATCACATAGATACACAGACCAGCATTATTGTGAATTCCTGAGTCATATACAAAGTTGCCAGGCTGCCTACATCTGCCTATGTTTATTTGTAATTGCTTTCCAGAACAATATCATCTAGGTAAGGAAATGGGGGCAAGCAGGATGTTGACAGTCAAAATCTTTGCTGATAAATACAGCAGGTATGTGTTTAATATCATTTTTGTAGTCCAGACAGCTAACTTCCCTTTTCTAAAGTGGAGCTCATAACATAGATTCAAAAGGCAGCACCATCTTTCAGTGTAATAAAACTATTAATATTTTCAGAGACTCTGGAGAAATAAAAATCTTCAACTGAAATATGCCTTTTCGTCCCTTTCAAATCTAGAGTTCATAGCCTTTTTGTTGTTGAATTCACCATCTCTTGTTTATTACTGTGCTCATTGAATATGGTCTTATCATCTCAATTTGATGTCTACTTTCCCAGAAGCCAGATCTGTAATATATTCTTAGTTTATTCCTTGCTCAAGAAGAATTAATCTTTGAAAAATAACTGAAGTAATTTTCTACTTCACAACTATAGCTAAGCCTATAGTTCTACAGCATATATACAATACAACGCAAATACAGTGCTTTAGCAAAAACATCAATACATTTTTATGAATATGTCTTCAAGTAGAAAAACAAATAGTTTGGTTTGTTTTCTTTTGCCTTAAACAAAGTCATTGCAGTCTGTCTAAAAGAATTTTTACACTTGTTTGAGCACACTACAAATAAATCATTCAATATGTGGTTGAAGGCAGATGGATGTGTTTAGTAAGATATTCAAATTTAAGTTTAACCTTCTATATGGTATAAAATAAATAAGAGTTTTTCCCTTCTTGCAGAAGCTTTGGGGTTTTTTTGTAAATTGGCTGAATTTTTCCAACCGAGTAGAAAACAAGTGCATAGACAAGGAGTTGATGTCTTTCTCAAAAATAAACTTCTCCATGTAATTTTTTGGCTGAATAGTAGAGAATGTCTGGAGATTCAGGTAAGACTGTCAGTCTGTCCTTTCTGAAGAGATATCCTCCATTTCATCCCATAGGGAATTCCAATACAGACGTTTCTTGAAAGGCCATTTCTTAGTGCAGCTGACTTTTGCAAAGGCTGATCAATACCTAACTCTGCAGCTGATAAGATTCAGGCAGCATATGAAAGGTTGAGAGTAGTCTTTTTTTGGTGAGAAATCAGGAAAATGAAAAGGGGCTGAATATTATTTCCCTTTAAACTGTATTTAGAACAGTGACTTGTTTGGTTTGGGTTTTGTTGTTTCCTTTTGTTTTGGGGTTTTTTTGTTTTGTTTTGTTTATTGCACAGCTTTAGAACTTTCTACTGTCTTGTTTTTCCCATTTCTCCAGAAGACTGTTTAAGGTCTTTTTTGTTTTAAGCTAAATCTCTGGAACAACATCTTTCACACTTGTACTTTTCCATTAATTACAGCAGTGCTGCTTCTGCCCAGTCCTTGCAAATATTGCGTTAGAATTTGAAGTTTATTGGAAGGTATTAGAAAGAGTTTGGAGATCTATGACATGTGGTATTACATAGGATGTATAATGAATCTTGTTTAAGGATTCTAGTCTTGTCAGTCTCTTCCAGCCTTCATCTCTGAGAAGCAGCATTTTCCTTCATAGTCTATGTATATGTCTCAGAGCACATCCATAAACCAAAATTACACACGATCAAATGCAGAAAGTTTCATAGGTAAAAAATAATCTGTGTTCAGAGACACTTGCATACATTTCTCACTTAGATGGAAATATAGATTTTAGCCAAATGTAGTTATATCAGTATAGACTTTCCGATGATATATTATTGAATTTCATAAACGATTGAAAATATCATGTCTGTTTGAGGAAATAATAATAAACAGGGCAATTATTTTTTTTATTATTTATTTTCTGTTCTCAGCAGTTAACCAATTTACCAGCTTTGTTTATGCTACATGACTCAATGACCAAAAACATACAGGGTGAGGAATTAAGTTTCCTTATTTTGAGTATTTTCTACTTCTCTTCCAAATTATCGATGTTATGATTAAAATTCTACCTGATCATGTCTTGATATGCTTGGGAATGATTGCTTTGAAAAAAGATGTGTTAACAGGACTATTCACTGCATATTATGCATAATGTTCTCTGTGTTATTCATACAGCTCCATTTCAAGTACTTCAGTATTCCAAAGGGGAAAAATTAAAAAGATATATAAAATTTAATCTAGTATAGAAGCCAGTTCTTTGACAAGAATTATACTTAGCACTGATCTCAGTGCTTTCACAGGAATACAGGGAGGATTTGTTAGCATTAAAAATGTTGAACTGAAGCTTGAAAGTAGAAATACCTTCTAAAAGATTTAAGAAAAACAAAATTAACCCACAAAATTCAAAATAAAATAAAAAAATCGGCAATGTTATGAAGATCATAATGACTTCAACACATCCCTCTTCCTGAAAAGAAATACCAAGAAAAAATTTTACTCTACTGAACACGTCTGGCAAAATGGAGGACTTGAGAAGCTGAAATTTGCAACTTGTTTGTACAAGTGTGAAGTCATTACTGCTGCATACACTCACAGATACAAATCTGTTCCATACTATCACTGAAAACATGGTTTTCTACCATCAGATCAGCAAATTTCAAAAGCTGATCATTTTGGAAAGTAGAAAGCAGCACTTCAAACAGAGCAGACCTGAAGATGTTGTCAGGCTTTAGGAATGAAGTGCATCAGGCAATATAATTAAATTTGATGATTATCTTGGTAACATCCACCTGAGAAACTCTTTAGCATGGTATAATTTCATTCTTTCCTCTGTCAGGTATGAGTGCAGCCTGACAGCTTAGCTAGATTAGTACATTTGTGACCAAAAATAGCCCAGAGTAGCTGTCAGTCTTATTCTTTGAGAAAGACAATATAATAAAACCATAAATGCCAGGCTTAGAATGATAAAATCATAGAATGTCTTGGCCTGGAAGGGACTGTAAAGATATTTTGATTCCAGTCCTCCTGCCATGGACAGGAACACCTTCCACTAGACCAGGTTGCTTGTGAATTTATCCAACCTGACCTTGAACACTTCCTGGGATGGGGCATTCCAGGTTTCTCTGGGTAACCTCTTCCAATGCCTCATTATGCACACAGTAAAGAATTCCTTTCTAATATATAATATACCTATTTTCTTTAAGTTTGAAGTCATTCCCCCTTGTTATTCTCTCCCCGTGCTCTTGTAAAAGGTCTGGCTCCATCCTTCCTGTAGGCTTCTATCAGGTACTGTAAGGCCACAATTAGATCACCCCAAAACCTTCTTTCTTCCAGGCTAAACAATCCCAATTCTACCAGACTTTCCCCACTGGAGAGGTGCTCCAACTCTTTAACCATCATAGTGGCCTCCCCTGGACTCAGTCCAACAGGTCAATGTCTTTCCTCAGATGGGGCCCCAGAGCTGGATGCAGCACTTCCAGGTGGGGTCTCACCAGAGTGAAGCAGTGGGGCAGGATCTCCTTCCCTGACCACTTGTGACACCACTTGTCCCTGACATCCATTGCAATCTGAGCCATTGACCACTGGATGACTGTCCAATTTCTTATCCAACACTATGGAATCCATCTCCCTCCAGTTTAGAGAGAAGAATGTCATGGGGGATTGTGTCAAAAGCTTTACAGAGACACAGATAAATGATATCTGTAGCCCTGAATACTCTTTTGAAAAGAAATCTGAACTGACAATACTAAGAGAAGAATAAGAAAATATGTTCCAGAAAGCAGTTTAGATACAGTTGCAGGCTGCTTCTTCTCTGCTTTTGGTTTTCATAGTCTACAGCCACGGTCCTGTTTGCTGCTCACATTTAGCCAGGAAGTATGGAGGTACATACTTGTCGCGTGTTTATTATAGGCTGAATCCCACAGTTACCACTCAGTCTAGTTTTCACTGTCAGATGCTCACTTGATGCTTTCCACTACAATTTTCTTTATTGGATTTCCAAGAGCCTGAAAAAGGTTGTGGAGGAAATGCTCTGACAGATCTCATTACACAATGTGGCTTGCCAGCATACCTCTGACAATCTTTAGTAACAACTCCTGAATCCTACTAGTCTGAGAAAGGATAATTAAACTCATTCTGAGCCAACTCTTCTTCTACCAGAGATGTACAGAAGCTTTTTTTAGTGAAATAACAGCTGACAATAAGACTAAGTCCTTGATGCAAGAAGCCTATAATATGTATATAATTAAATGGATTGCTTTGACACTTGCTACACACTACAATGGTAAGAAATACTATATTATATTATACATACTATATTCTATGCATTCAATTTTCCTTTGCTTATTATTAGGAAGTTAATTCTTTAGAAAAAAATGTTTGGTGTTACAACATGAATAGACCACAAATGTATTATGGGGGTTTTTTTAACTGAAGTTTATTTTAACTGCATTAGCTTTAATTGAAAAAATAAAAATGTTTGATTCTCTAATTGCTGAATTCCTTCAGGGAAATAAGGACTTCAGCCATTTGCACTCTCATGCATGCAGGGTAGAAAATATTTTAAGGTCACAACTCCTCCTGAAAAATGTAGCCTAGATTCAATAAAATTTTTGCCGTATTAGAAATCTATTAAATATTTTTTTCCAATCCATACCTTGCATTCATCACTGTGATATGCTCAGTATATTTTGACATTTCAAAATATCCTTATGATTTTGCTGTGTGAAAAAGCAAAATGAAAAATGATTCTTTCAATCTTTAATTTGCACATGGTTGTTTAAAACCAGCTGGAAATTAAACTCCAATAAAATAGCTCCCCTTTCCCCTACCCCCTCTGGTGGCAGAAACTATGGGTAGAGATAACAATTTACTGAAAACAAACAATGGAATAAGAAATTAATAGTAATAGCAACAATATTAGTAACAAAAGTATGCAAAAAAGAGGGTGATTTGCACACAAAATGTGCTCAGCACCTTGGCTCAGTTTGGCATGGCCACAGAGACAAAGACAAGATGGCAGATGTTTCCACACTCCGGCAGTGACACATAGCTTTTTCCCAGGAAAAGACAAGAGGGTGGACATTTCACACCTAGCACCACATGACCTGCCAAGATAACAAAAAGCAGTGATGGACAAATCCCTCTAAAACCCAGATTGTCTGCACTGCACCATGCCACCTACTCCTGGACCACTCATTCCACTGGGCTTGGCTATGGTCCACAATATTCTGATGGGCTTGGCTGGGCATGACTCAGCTCAGATCCTTTCGGGTCAGTGCCCACAGGTAGGCTGGCTTCTCCACTTGGAATTGCATTCTCCTGAGGGGTGGGGAGAGAATGGTGGTGGCAATGGCAGAATAGGGACAGAGTCTGCAGTGTTGGTCCCCAAGGAAGAAATGGAATAAAATGGCCCTCTTCTGAAGTACAGTCACATTTTTCTTCCCCCTGAAGCCAGGATCAGCCAGTGATTACATGTTTGGCATAGAATAGCAACCAAGCCACACCCACAAAGCTCTAGGGTCTGCCCTTTCTTGGCACCTGAGAACAAAAGCAGGATGTTCATTAAGAGTTTTTTGTATTTAAATGCCTCAAGTGTTTACAAATTCTACCAGTGTAGAATAGCTTTTTTTTTTTTTTTTTTTTTTTTTTTTTTTTGAGTTTTTCTTTCTATAAAA
>WEIU01016100.1:0-32211 GCA_013389925.1 Aegithalos caudatus | reverse complement strand
TTTTTTTTTTTATTAGAGATTCTCATTCCATAAAGAATAACAATGCAAGCTAAAAAGAATGGCATGAAATTTTCTGTGATGACAAGGTATTTAATAAAAGTAAATTAAACAGGTTGGAAGAAATCTTGACAGATAAAGTAATTCATCCTCATTGGAGGACTCAGCATGCCTTTTATTTTATTACAGTAACCAGGTCTTATAACCTATCAATGACAGATGTTGCACTACTTACTCAGATAATCTATTCCTATGTTCAACCATTCTCAGCTTTAAATACTTCTACCTAATGTCTCCCTCATCTCCTCCTTCCTTCAATGAAAGCCTGTTACTCATCACTGTATCTGCAGAGAATGAGAAGGATGGATTATTCCTTTTCTTCCTGCCAGTTTTTTTGTATTTGAAGATGGCGTCTATGTGTCCTCTCAGACTTCTTTTTTCTAGACTAAAAAGCTCAAATCCTTTTTCATAGGTCAGTTTTCATGGAGTTCTGATCATTCTCAGTCCAATATAATTGACAGTGATATATGCCACTTTGGTGCACATTGACAATGCAGCAGTAATCAGCTTCTAAAAGATGATCCTTCCTCATTGCTTACTGGCTACCTTAGTTAGATAAAAACTCTGAAATACAGCAGTAATAAAGAGCACAGTACTGATCTACACTGTTCTACTCTATCAAAATAATACACTTATTCATATCATAATATTGTCTAAGAAAGACAGTGGATGTAGAGATTAAGATAATGCCATGAATATGAACGTAATTCCTATCACTTGCTATCAGATGGATAATCTGATTTCACTACATTTTTCATCAAATCATTTCAGAAGGTATTCCAAATCATTTTAAATTTAATATTTAGATTTATAAAAATTAATTATCTGATACAGATTATGGTTACAGGGGAGATAAAACTTTAAAACCACAAAATAAAGATCACCATCAAGGTGTGGTATACCTTCATATCATGTTTTTTTCAAAAAGTAGTTTATTTGACAATGCAAGATTAAGTCTCCTGTTTTAAAATAATTCAGAAGACATTGTCCCCACATGAAGCATAAACCTCTGAATAAAGACATAATCACAGTAGACCATAGTTTTCTCATCCAAAATTTTGAAGAAAAGTAGATTTACTGTGTAACAAATTTTGATTTAAAAAAAAAATGGCTGTCTTATGTAAAATAGTAAGAGAAGGTACAATTTAGGATTCAAAGTACTAAAACTACTTAGGGAAATCATACCAAAAGTTTTAAGCAGTTCCTACCAAGAGCAGTGCTCTTATATTTTCAAACAGAAGGATCAATGTATTTAACTACATTTCTACCCACCTACTTGGGCAAATTTGCCTGTTAAAAATACTGCTGAAGTAAGGACAAGGCTGATTTTCTGAAAAAGAGGGAAAATAAGGACTTGTGAGAGACATAGGAGGTACAAGTCTGAGGAAATGTGTTTCCTGGTAGTCATGATAATCTGAGGGAAGTAAACTTAGATTTTTAAATATTAATACTCTATCTCAAAATTAATCTGATCCACTGAATCAGAAACAATTTACAAGGAGACACAAGATATTCTGGGATATTCAGAGTTGCATCTCTGAGCAGCAGCAGTGATGACTTACGTCTGTAACAACAGGCTCAGAAGCTCTACTGTGATGGCTGTTTCAGGATTCCTGCCCATCCTAATCAAAATTGATGCACATAACTTGTCCAATAGCATGGCCATCTGTTAGCATGGCATACTGCCCACTCAAAAGGTATTATGCCAATTTCAGTGTTCCAGCCTAAGATGGATTTAGAAGGCAACAAACAGAAACAACATAGTGCATTAAAACCAGCAAATAGCAGTCTATCCTTTGGGAATCCTTTAGCAAGGGCTTGCAAATTATACCTGATGCCTTAGCAATCTGTGTTATAATCCATATCTTCTGACCTGAACTGGAGAGAGACTATCAAGAGAGCTTCAGAAATTGTCAGCAGATTCCTGTGCTGCCAAACAGCCAATAAATAAGGGAAGTGATTTTCCCTTTCAACACAATGCTCATGAGACCATATCTACAGCACACATCTGGTGTCCAGGTCAGCCTCCCAACTAATCAACCAGATCACCAAGCTGGTCAGAGACAGGAGCACTTGCCCTGTAATGAAAGGATGAGGAAACTGGGCTCATTCAGCCTAGAGAAGAGGTGGGTTAAGGGCAAATTAACTACAGGCTTTCAATAATCCTGGTGGTTCTGAGGAAAACAAAGACAGGCATTTTGCAGAAGTGCATGGTGGAAGTATGAGAAGCAGGGGGCACCAACAAGGACAGAGAAGGTTCTGAAGGGGTGTGGAAAGAACCATTTTCACTGTGATGATGACCAAGCAGTGGGATAGATTGCCTAGTTGTGAAGACTACATCCCTCAAGGCTATGAAAAATTATGAAGACTAGCTAAAGCTCTGAAACAGCCTGGTCTGACCTCAAGGCAAACCTCTTTTTGTGAAGCATGCTGCCCTAGAGACCTCCTGGGATCCATTCCAATCTAGGTCATACTGCAGTCCTTCGTGCAGTCAATAAAGGAAGTGATGCACTTTCAGAAGATACCTTAGACCATCCCATTTTATATTTTTGTCTATCTTGAATCAGAAAATAAAAGTTTCATGAAACAAGAAGAAAAAAAATGTCCTTTTATAGAACTTCCTGCAAACACAAAAGATAAAGAATTCATGGTCCAGCCTTTTTTGTATTAATGTAAATGTAGAGAGCCTGCATACCTGAGATTTGTATTCTATAAAACCCCAAAGACAAATACTGACAAATCATATTTCCCTCTGTTTCCTTTACATGAGCAGTGACTGCAACTGAGACTAAAGAAACACTCTGATACTGGATGGTGTAAAAATATCCATGAAGAGGACACAGCTGTCACTGAAGCACACACAGGATTGATTAGCTACTAATAGTCTATGGTAAAAACAAATCTCTATTAGATTCTCATTTTAATAAGTAAAACTTTAACAAGAACTTATACCTCAGTTAAGCAATCCACTATCACTCTGCAGATGTATTGCTGTAAACATACATAAATATACACACAATAAAATGAAGGTAATTACCTAAATTGCATCTTGCTTTTAAAAAATCTAATTTCCTTGCAGTTTGCACATTTTTATTTGGATAGGAGAAATTAGACAGATGAATTTCAATTGCAAAGAAATTAATTTTATTGTATATTTTACGTCAATAGTATTGGGGAGCAAAATTGATGTCATTAGAAAGCAGTTAACAGAGTAATACAATAAGCAGATAAAGTATATTAAAAATAAAACAAAGTAGTTCTCACATAATTTGCAGTCTTATTTCACCTTTGGTAGAAATCTTCCAGTACCAGGGCAATGGGAACCCATTGTCTTGCTCTTCCTCCCAGCTATAATTCTACATTTAACACCATGCTCAGCCTCACAAAAGCCACAGCTGAATTCTCACAGATGAAGAATTCTTGAGGGTAATGTTTTTGTAGCCAACAGCTTCATTTGGTGGCTGTTTCCAGATCAAATACGACTGTAATTCTTGGCTTTCCCTTTTTTTCAATCTGAATCCTAGCCATAATTCTAGCTTTAATTAAAACACTGACCTATGGCTGATCTGTAGGTCTGGACATTTCAATCATGAAATTTTCCTTAGGAAAACAAGAATCATTTATTATTCCTCATGTTATTTTGGGGGCCTTTTTTTCAGTTCTACTCTCATCAGAGCTCTTGGCATCTTCCTAGACATGCTAGACTTTCCCCTGACTGTAGATTCCTTGGACAGAACTCCTTGAGCATTGACTTTTCAAATGAGTCCCAAACTGAACTGTATTTCTCCTTTTCCTAATCTAACCAAACCCCTGATATTCCTATAATATGCAATCCTAGAAATCTTATATCCATTATTTTCCTGATGTAAGGGTTACTTTGGCTGCCCTTGATTTATGGCAGCACCCCTGCTATGATTGGGTTTATTTTACTCAGAGAGCAAGCAGAATTTCAAGATTAATGCTAGAACTGAGAAATGAGAAAGACTAGAACTTCAGCTGAAGTAACCAGCACAGGAAAGATCTGACAGGACAATGTGACAAAATCTTGTGCTCTGGGTGAAATGAGGTTAGGATTGACAGAAAGAGAAAACTAAGCTATAGATTGGTGCAATTTTGGCAGGGAAATGATCCCTTGGACAACCACACTTGTAAGACAGGTTGTCTGTTATTCAGAGACTTCCTCCTGTGAAGTGATGAATAAATAGAATTCAGATGGTGAACAAAACAGATTTCAATCTGTTCTCGCATTTGTGTAGATGGAATTTGCACAGGCATCTTTCTAGCCATAGCAAAATAAACACAGGATACAGAATTATTAGCTTTGTTCAGCATTGTACCTTCATTGTTTACTCCTTGTTTTAAAAGATAGATTTTCTAAAACTCAGATTCCCCAAGATGAAGATCTTTATATATTTGATATACCCCTGAGTCTGTGACTCTTCACCTTAATGTTTCATTTCCAGCCAAGGATTTTCTTGAAAATGGTCAAGTGATAGGAAGGAATTTAATAAATATCCATAGAGAAATGCATAATTTATATAAACCAAATTTTACCCCAAGGAAGAACATAATTAATAGACATTATCACTTTAACAAATTTCAATTTCTAGATTATATATTAGAGTTAAGATGTTGCTTATATCATTACTTCTTTTGCAAAGATTAGGCTGTGTATGATGTGAAAATCACCCATTCTTTTAATTAATTTAACATAAACTGTCTCAAGATTTGCCAACTCATTTAAGTGCTTCAATAGGTTGCTCAGGTATTGCAACATGACTACATAACTATATTTCTTGCTAAATTATTCTTCCAGGAATTCTCAATTTTATTATTTCCAGTTTCCTTATTTTATGAAGGATTGAGCATTTTCAAACTTTGTTGGAGGGAGTAGGGTTTGGGGTTTTTTTTCCAAGCTGTTTTTTTTATTTAGTAGTTTTTTTTTGTTTGTTTTTGTTTTTTCCTGAATTAAGCCTTATTTTAGAAAAAAAAATCTCTGCAGTATATTAAGACATTGTACTAGGAAGTTTTGCTTTTATTTTTTTGATTCATAGAAAATGTGTTTTTTGGTCTTTTTGGTTTTTTAATATCAAACAGTCCTACTGTGTCACACAGAATAACAAGAATATTTTGAATATACATGAAAGACTGGTTAGAGTCACAATGCAAAGAATTATATTACAACAGGGAGAGGAGAAATAGCCTTATGGAAAACAGCCATCTATCAGACAGTCCTGCCATCAGTATCTGGGAACATCAGGTCCCATCTAAAAGGTCACTACAGTTAAAGAAGGATTTTCTCTTCACTTCACTTCAGTGAGATCAGTCACAAACTGCTGAGTATGGCAGATATTTTCTAGCTGTCATGGTGCAGATTTTACCCTCGGCTGCATTGTTCCATGCCCAGACTTTCTAGCTCTGTGCTGGTGGTTAGATACTCCCATTTAATTCACTGTTAAATACTCTACATTCAGAATCACATGCCACTGTCACAATATTTCCCATTTTTCATCTCTTGAAGTTTCTGTGTTAAAATTAAAGCTTCTCCTTGAGTGTGTCCCAGAAGAATTTGCACACAGCAATATAACAACTTTTGCTTTAGGTTTTGAGTAGCTATTTAAAATGCTGTGTACTCCATCACATATATTCACAATGCATCACACCCTGAGATAGATTCCTCTTGTCTCTCCTTATCTGCAGCAGAAAGGAAGGCATTATACATAACTTTATTTTTCCCCCTTTTTCATTCATCCATATGAAGTACCAGGCTGATGGTGAGCTCCTATATCAACACAGTGCTGGCCTTTTCACAACCAATTTAGCTAACTGCCCAAGAACAAAACTTCTTCTGGTTCTTCATGCCTTCTTGCTTCTTTGTATTTCAAATTACACCTGCCTTTGGAGTATATGATTAATTCAACCTACTTTTATGCTTCAAATTCTGAAAGAATAATCTAAGCTTCTAGAAGAAAGAGACTTTTTCCATTTCAGACAGGTGAATATCACTCTGGCAGTGCCTGTATTTCCCAACTGATTACAGAAGAAGCCAGCATTCCTCCATAACTGAAATGACCCTGGAATCAGTGTACATCCACTCTTCATCTATTACTTTCCCCAATGTCAAGAGTCAAATTCACTAACCTGATGAATGATTTTGCATTTACATTATAGATATTGACATAATAAATCTATTACCCGATGTCCTCATGTCATCTTCTATTTTTCAATTCATGCCTAAAATCCAAAGAACTGAGAACAGTATGACAGCTAAGAATTTGATCAATATGTGTGTAACATATGTTTTGGTGGTATCATGCAGAGCAGGATGAAGAGGTTTGGTGTGTGTGGGTAAGAGAGAGTGGGAAAAAATATTAGGATTTCAGACATCACAGAAAATAAAAAAGAAAGATTAATGGAATTATCCTGTAGAAGATTTCCAGAGGATAATATGTTGTGTATAGAAGCTTAATTTCATTAGACACTTCATAAAAATGTACTTTATATGAAAGTGAGAAATAACAACAAAAGGAGACAGACATAGAGGAAAACAAAACTTTGAAGGGATAACATGCAGGAGAAAAAAGTGGCAACAGGACTTTATTTGTTGCAACTTTAAGAAATGAAAAAAAGTGTACATTTCACAAGGTCAGAGGCTGCACCTTGTATATCTTTTACTTTTTGTGACAGTGAGAAAAGGTAGTTTTGGGTCATCATATGTGTGTCCATGTTATACATTTTTCCTTTGTGCCTTCTCTGCTGAGCAATGTAGTTTGTCCTAAGATAAGAATACCAGGAGGGTATTGCAGGAGGAATTGTCTGGATATTTACATAATTAATGTATTCCAGAGATGGGGGAGATGACTTGGTTTTGATTGACTTTGGTGCACATGCGTAAGGATATAAAATACTGCTGCAGTCTGGGCCAGCTGGGCCAACTTGTCTCTGGAGGTTGCAGACAGCTTTGTGTGGACCAACATTCTCCACACCTACTCTGTACACTATCAGGGATATCTGCAGGGTGCACACAGTATGAAGACAAGTAACACTTTCTTTTGAGTGAGTATGAAGAAGTGCTAAAATATACAGAAATAAAGTTCTGAAGTAGCTATATGGGTGGGGTTTTTTGCTTTGTAATAGCGAATTATGCAAGGCCAAAGACTAAGTCTGTATGTTTCTAGAAAAATTAACTTACTTTGTAGCCCTTTAGATGTAGACTGTTGACCAAATCTGAGACTAAGTGGACCGAGGCATACTTAGAGTTCTCTGAGAAGTTTAGAAAGCAACAGCGTCTCACTGAAGCACAAGACACAACACAAAGGATCACAACCTTACTATGTTATAATCCACTGTAAAAGACAGTAGACTTGTTATTTAGGTTGTATTAGCAATAATTCTAATCATAATCATCCACGTAATCACTGTGTCCTATTTTTAGCACCTGGCCAAGAGCCTGCTCTTGACTATGTCACACTTCTCTTGTTCCTTCCAGCAATAAGGCAAAATATAAAACAACTAAAAAGCTCTACCATTACTCCAGTCTCTAATTAGAACTTCCATTTTTGCCAGGGAGTAACTTATGCTGAGAACTGAAGAATCATACTGCTGATGCTGCTTTTTCCTATTGAAGTACGATGCATCTGCTAGAAAGGCTAATTTTTTTGCTGCTATTGTCCAAGTTCTAGAAATACATACTTTTATTTATATGCAGAGACACACACACGCACACTCAGCATCAAGTTCCAGAAAAGAGTATTTGATCTCCACAGTGTACAGGCTAAATAACACTTTCTTTTCAACTGCTGTATTGTATCAGCACCAAGAAGTAAATCCAGAGCAGTGGTTTCTAAGTGACAATCAACAATACTAAAATAGCATTTAAGGAAGGTATGTGCCACTAATTCTTCCAAAGAGTTTAAGAAATGGGTGGGTAGTGAGAGATAAGTTGGCTGCTATTCCTTTCAATGAAATATCGGTACAGAAAGCAGTGACTCAGGGAGTGTCAATCTTGCTTAGCAAGTAGAACCATAAATGAATCCCCCAGAGTGACAATTTCCTCATTAACATTAAAGATCATCTGGAATTCCATTAGTAACACACTCATGTCTAGAGCATATAGAAGGTACAACATAATGAAGCTAACTAAATTAGGAACAGAATGAGGCAAAAGTCTATTTTACTCTCCTTTGGAATGGATTCTTAAAATATACTTTTGAGAACAGGCATGAAAAGAGAGCAAAAATGAAGATATAGTCAAATATGCAAAGGGGGGTTGTGGCTCATGCCAAGACATTACAAGAATGGCAGTTAGAAGGAATTATTTAAATAAAATACCCTTAAAGCCTAGAAGACTGCCCTTCTTTTGTCTAAATTTTCATGGGCTAGCTGCAAATAAATGGGGAGAGATCTGAAAGATGATTTGAAAAGAGCAGTCTGACAGACCAACTTTGATAAGAAAAAGTGACATGAAGGTGACTGTACTTTAACATCCACCAACCTGTCTTCCATTTTCTCATTCTCAGATTAAAATGCCTGAACTAGCCAAAGGAATAGAATAAAAATTACTTCAATCAGCATGAACACAGGATATATGAGAAACAGAAGTGTGTGGTATCATTATTTCACAATTATCTGTGACATAAATCCATGTTCTGTTTAGATAAAGAGATGCCTTATACTATGGTCCAACGCTGTGAGCATAAGGAAAACATCTGAATTGCCTCATGTCTTTGTGTAGCGTTGTGTGGAATTATTTTATAAGTGTTATGATAGCATTTATTGTAAGATGTAATATTAGCTTAGCTGGTTAGATAATTTGTAAGCTGGGCCCCCTGTCCTTATCAGAAGTTGATAAGGGTTTCCAAGACAACCCAGGCCTTCACCCAGATTGGTCCCCCCCGGCCCTGAGATCATCCCCTTCCCATCCTTTGTAATGTATCTTTTCCCCTGTATCCATCAATCATCCCCAACGTCTACCGGCTAGGCCAGTGGTTGGTGGACCCCCAAAACACCCCACCCCAATTTAGCTTGATTTGTTCTTGTTTAAGTAATGCTGTTGGCATGTACCACCTGGCTCTGTTTTATTGGTTTGCAACTTGTACCCACCTCTTGGAATGGAACTGGTAAAAGCCCCCCAGGACTGAGGTTGGAGGTCTCTCTCTCTCTGGGGAAGCTCCGAACCTGGGACCAGGGCTTCCTCCAACCCCAAATAAAAGACCTGCTCCCAAAGCCCTGAGAGAGTCCACTCCTTCTGACCACGGCCGTGACAGTGGAGGTAACGGTACTGCAGAGCCAAGAACCCACACAAAGGCTCTGTTGAGGCGCAGCCAGGGCTGCTGGGTGGTCAGCCAGGCAAGGCGGACCCCAGAGACAGAGCTGCCCATTGTAACATCTTTGTATCAAAAAATATTTTCTGTAAAAATAGCATTACAGAGGCTATTTATTCTTTTTTATTTTACATTTTTGAAGTTTTTACTACCTTAGTTTCCTTACTTGAAGGATCTTTCACATGTTTATTTTCCTTTCTTATGCAGTTTCCAAAAGTTTCTGAAGTATTAGGTTGTCAATTTTTGTAGCATGTAGGGGACGATTTTTAAACACACTTCTGAATTAACTTCCTACTATCCAGCTTGATGTGTATCACTGTGAATATGGAAACCTCAGTCTTTCAAATGTCAAAACACCAGTCTTTCAAATACAAAAAAACTCAAACTTTCAAATGTTTCAGTTTTTAATTAAGAGAGGAAATGAACTCAAAAGTTAGCAGGGGAAGAAATCACTCCAATCTAAAAACTAGGACAAGGTAAAGCCCAAAGACTAGGATAGATCAATCTACAGGAAACAGGTATTACTAGTTATGTTGGCTTTGAATGACCTGTTTTTTGGTAGTGGGGGGTCCATGGAGGTGGCGCCTGTGAGAAGCTGCTAGAAGCTTCTACCATGCCTGGCAGAGCCAATGGCTGATTGCTCTGATGACAGCCATGCTGCTGGCCAATGCTGGGACAAACAGAGAAGTTGGTAATGCCTCTGTGATAACAGATTTAAGAAGAAAATCAAAACAAAATGGGCACATGCAGTTTTTTCTAGCCAGAGAAGAGGAGGAGGTGAGAACATGTGAGGGAAATAACATGGAGACACCAAGGTGTCCTGGTTTTGAAAGGACAGGTATCTGCCAGCAAATAGCTGGAAGTTCCCTTTGAATAGAGAATGTAAACACCTCCCTCAAATTATTATAATTTTGTAATTAGGGGCTTTCAGGCAAAGTTTTGGGAATAGGAATAACAGTCCTTTAATAGGAATATTAAAACTACAAATGTAATATTACAGAAAATAAAATAAACATGCAAATAAAACAAACAAAATCCCCTGTGAAAACCCTGACAGAGTCAGGGATGTGACCTGACACTCTGTTGGTCAGGGTGTTAGAAGCAGTCCAGATGAATCCTTCTGGAGTAACAGACTGGGATATGTAATGTCTCAAGTCATTGGTGAGCGTTAGTGGCCCATTATCAGAAAACATCAGCTCCAAAACTCGTGCTTGGCCACCCCTTTGTTTTGGTTAAGTACCCAGCAATTAATTTCCTAGAAACCTAAGGGAAAAAATTCAACTAATACAAGGGAAACAATATCCACCCTCCAACAGTGGAGGTCAGTTGAGAAGGAGGGGCAGGAGGTGCTCCAGGTTCTGGAGCCAAGATTCCTCTGCAGGCCATGGTGAGACCATGGTGAAGCAGCAGTGCCCCTGCAGCCCATGGGGATCCACGTGGGACATAGAGATCCCATCTACAGCCTTTAGGGGAGGTGCCCATGCTGGAGCAGATGGATTCTTGGAGGAGGCTGTGATCCAGTGGAAGACCTGGTGGGGAGAGAGGGCCCTGCTTCCAGGCTGGAGCAGCCTGTCCTTGGACGACTCCATCCCATGGAAAGAGAGACCCACATCACAGCAGTTTTGGGAGAGTTGTGTGCCTATGGGAGGGACTCATGTTGCAGCAGTTTTGGTGGGACTACTGCTCATGAGATTTGGAGACACACTGGAGAAGTTAAAAGAGAACTGTCTTCCATAGGAGGGACCCCATGGTCTCACAGGGAATAGCTTCTCTCCTGGAGCAGCAGAAAAAAAATTTGGGTACTTTTCTTGTGAGACCCCCCTGTCTCCCTGCCCTGTCAGAGGAAAGGAGGGAGGGGCCAGGGGAAGAAAAGGTGTTCTTCAAGGATCTCTTTTATTTCTCATTATCCTTCTCAGATTCTGTTAGTAATAAATTCACTTTGTAACTTGGGCCAGTGTCAAACCATGACACTAGGTATCCAATACATTCCACCATTATGATGTTATCAAAACAACTCATCATTTTTAATGAGTTTACCAACATAGTACATGTGATAGAGGTGACTACAAGAAAGACTGAGTCATAAGGAAAACAAAGTCAAAGGAGTAAAAGGAAGCAGCCCAAGGGTTTTTGAGATACTTTAATAAGCTCAGATATAATATAATGCATTCCTGACATATCTATAATTGCTATAGATTTTCTTTTGTAATAAAAGCGAAGAAAAATTGCTTACAAAAATAAGCCATATACTTTCCCTCTAAGAATTATTTAATTTTAATAATTTGCCCAAGTGGCTCATGTGTACCAGTCTATCTGTGTAAGGCTTACTCTTGCTCATTTAACACAAAGCACTTCTGATCATTCCTTGCAAATAGTCCACTACAATTGTTTATATATTCAATGGTAAAATTTCCTAAATTTTCAGAGGTTTTTCTTTATGGAAAAAAGGTTTTTCTTTACTGGAATATTTGAAGTATTTTTCAAGCAATTTGTTATATTTTAAGAAACAGTGTTGTAATGGTTTTAAGTTTGAAACTGAGTGGAAACACCAATTCATGTAGTGGTTTTATGTTCACCTGTCTCTGTTTGCCAAATTCAGTGTAGTGGTTTGAGTGTCTTTTCGGCTGTGAGACAGGATTAGGAGAAAAGCAAGCAGGCCCTACATAAATGTTACAAATATAGATTTATTAACACACACTAAAAGAAGGAAATAAGGATCAAAATGAAGCTTTAAAAACACTCCCCCCACAAGAGTTCACTTTCCCACAAACAAGATGTCTTGGTTTGGGAAGACAGGTATCTGTCCAGGAAAACTGGAGTTTTCCCGGAATAGACAATGTAACCCCTCCCCCTTCCCTCCAAATTATTATAATTTTGCAATTAAGGGCTTTCAGGCAAAATTATGGAAAGGATAACAATCTCTTTACTAATATTATAACAGTGCAAACAAAACAGTAACTATTACAGAAAGTAATACTAAACACAAAAAAAAACCAAGGCGAGACCTCAAGAGCTTTGTTCTCACAAAAACTCGGAGCAGTCCGGTCTTGCTGGGAGGCACCAGGCTGGAGACAGTGAAGCAATCCCGGGCCGGTGGGTGCGATCTGCTCTGCGGTGGTAGCTGGAGCGGCAGGGATGTCCCGGCAGGGGGAAAGGGGGACACAGCGTGTCCCGCTTTCAGGGTATGAAGATAGTAAATTTTTCTCAGGATCGGAACCAGTGAAGAAGATGATTCTTGTCCTGTAGCAGCAGCAGTAGCCATGACACGACCTGCCTCCCTGAAGCCAAGGAAAAGCCACCCTCCTCCCCGAACCCAAAAAAACTTCTCTCTCCCCCCCACCACCATTTCCTGCCAAGCATTCATGAGCACCCATAAGCACCCAGCAATTAGTTTCCTAGCAACTTAATGGGACAAAATTCCCACAGTAAAGAGGAACAAATTCAACCCTCAACACAAGATAAAGAGACAAAACCTGTGATTTTCAGTCAGTTTCACTGTTTAAAAAGGTAATCTTTCACTGGTTCATTGAGAGGGTATTCTCTCTTAGAACTTCCATGGAATTTCCCTGCTGACAACATAAACCAGTTGAGAATGCCTGAGAACCTGTCTTTGTGAAGTCCCTCCCTTAGCAGCTTTCCCAACACTGCATATGGGTCATGTCTGCTTATTTAGGGTACCATTTAAGGATACCTCTTCTAGTATAAATCAAAGGTTCTCTTCTATTTTCAAAAATCACCTCCATCTCCAGGAACAGAGGCCTCCCTTTTCCCTGGGAGCAAAGGGTTTCACATCACTTTCTATCTTCCTCTGTTCAAAGTTCTCCATTAAATCTCAATTATATCAGTCCACAACTATAACTAGATCTCTGCATCCCCCTAAACAGTATTCATATGTTACAGGGAAAGTTAATCCATTCTTTACGGTTTCACAAGAGAAGTCCAACTGAACAAGGTAACTCCCCAACCCTTTCACCCACTTAGGACCTTTAATGTATCTTTCCACTGACTTGAGTTTCATGCTGTGTCTCTTTACAGTTCAATCACTTTGTCTGTTCTCACACAGGGAAGGGCCAGTGCTTTTGTAAGTCTCATCCATCAAAGAAAAAGTTAACATTCTCACTCAGGCCTACAGATGATCATGTGATTTCTGCTGGGCAGCAGCCTCTAGGATTTTCAAAAACTGTAGGGATAGGGAGAACTTCACCACAAGGGATCTCGGAGAGGTCTGGCTGATAGGTGTCTCCTGCCCCCACTGCCCCAGTGACCATCAGGGTGGGCCCAACACCACTGGGCCCGTAGCTGTTGTCAGGGGGCCTGGCAGACATCTCCCCCGGCTTGGGGTAGGTTTTAAAACCCGCCAGGTGTTAAGCTGTAGCCTCGCCCTCCCTGCTGGGAGCCAATGGGGCCCAGGGGCACAGCCAGGCCAGGGCTGGCTTCTCCCCACAGGGAGGAGCGATGGGCCCGGCCAGCCTGGGCTGCTCCACAGAGCGACCCTGGGGTGCCGGCTGTTAACTGCTCCTCCGGCCAGAAGGCAAAAGAGAAAATTCCTGGCTCCACTCACTATATATGTGTATTCACAGTGACATATCCACCTTCCTCAGTGGTCACACAATATGTCAAAAATTGGCCTCTGATAGGTGACTGTCCTTTCCACAGGAGATTAACAGTCCTTACAGGGAAGTGTTCCTCTTTAACTAAAACCAAGTTGTGTTAACCCATGACAAGTGTAAAGTGAAAAAAGAGCTTTCATCACACATATTGTATGAACTCTTCCTTTTAGTGAGTTGACAATCTTTAGATTATAGGTCTTTCTTATTTTATTAAACTGTATAACATAATCCTTGATGTTGTCACCCACCAGGGAAGATTTTACAGGAAAATGAGATATCTGCTTTACCAGTAGATTTATTTATCCATTAGTATGTTGTCTCTCTGAAAGATGTGATGATTCTGAATCCTCATCTGAAATTATTCTGAACTTTACTACTGAGAGACTTCTTGCTTGTTTCTTCACCATGGTTGTCACTCTCACTGTGTGACATCCCACACAGTTTTGCTTTTGCCTTTTTTCTGAGATGTCCCATTCCATATTTCATTCTTGCTTTTCCAATTATTTTAAGCTCCCAAATACACTTTCTCCTTTTGATTCAAGGTGACATCTCAGTCTCTCTCAATTACTTAAATCAAGTGTTGTTCCACACCTTTTGGGATGGCATGTGTGTAAGCAGTTACTTCCTTTCCCACCGTTTCTCATGGTGGTAGTTTTTGTCCATGCAGATCTGCTTCACCAGGCCTGGCATCTTCCTATTGTTGCATCCACACTTTTCCCACAGTTTGCAGAGTGGAATCTTGTCCAGTGTTTTAATTTCAAACCTTTCACCTCCATGTAGGTCTGAAATGAACACCTTTCTGTTTGCCATCTGTGCCAGCTATGACAACTTATCTTCTGGGAACTTTCTTCTTTCAGTGTTTGAAAAATTTATTGCATTCTTTAAGTCGTGACAATTTTGCACATCATTCTTCATGAGCAGTAAAAGGAGACTGTTCAAGACAGAAATATCTGAGCATATTTTCCTAAACTGTATCTTCAGACTAACCAAATATGAAGTGAGCATGAGAGGATAAGAGTTCTTAAAATCTCTAGAGCTTCTGTGAATTGTAATTGATTTTTTTTTCTACAAAAGTTTTATTTCATCACAAAAATATTACACCTACTTCAAAATCTAGAAATATTAGTCCTCCTTGATGAAAGCAATCATAAAGGGGCAACACAATCAAGTAAACTTATTTTTCAGTAACTTTAGTCCACTGAAAGTTTGTTTAAATTTAATAAGAATATTGGAATAGTTTGGAATATTTCAAAGTAGCTATGCAGCTTTATAAGGGAAAATGTCTAATGACAAAAATTATAATAACAAGCTTAATACTATGCCTGTCAAAAGAGACTGCATATTGGAATTACTGAGATGGTTTAGCTTAGAATGATTGCTTTATTTAATTTCCTACTTCCCATGAGATCTTTTTTCCACTGAGCTAACACCTAAATGTAGTTTCTACTGTTTGTATGTCCAAAAAATAATGAAGTCCATGAGGATTCTGCTAATACATTAGTGAAGGGACCTGTTTCTTCAACTGTGCTAATGTCTGTGAATTATACATAAAATTACATAAAAGTCAGAGTTGTACCATTCACAACACAGATTAATTTTTCAGAAACATTCCATATCAACACTTGGCATAATAATAAAACTCAGTGCAAAATTTAATGACATTGTATTGGTAATTTCAGTCTTGTTACAAAGTAAAAACAGAATCAAGCATACATTTCATCAGAATAGTGAACTCACCAAAAGTGAATTCACTAATTAATTTTCACAAGTTGATTGTTATTTTTTGTTTTGTGTGTATATAGGAATGATTGAGGATAAAAATCCTAGTAAATTCCCAAGCATCTGATTTAAGTCTCCTCCATTTAGAGTTATGTAAGGTTAGACATACTGTTCATCCTGTTTTTTAAAATATTTTATGATGAAATTGAGAAGTTTCTATTAATGTTTATTTTTAAAAATTACCACAACTCTACTTATGAACCTGAGTATGCATCTGCTTTTGTAATATCTCTTTATCCTGTAGAAGAGACATTAAATTTGAACCAATTACAACAGTAGCATGAATAACAATTTTTGAGCACAAGTCCTGTAGAGTGCTCTCTATTTTTACCTTTTGCCTCTTGAACAACTAGGCACTTAATACAAAAACAGAGTGGATTTCAGGTATTGAACTATGATTTGTACACATAACCCATTACAGCCACAGAGACTTTAAAGTGCAGAGGTTAAAATGTTAAAAATAGTACGTGTTTTAAAAATACCTCCAAACTTTTTCACCAAAAATTGTACCCACACATGCTATTGTAGTAGAAAATAATCTAAATGTCTCTCATCTGTGCACTGATTTCTTATCCACTCATTTTATAACACTTTACACATCTGTATTTTGCCAAATGGCACCAAATTCAATAATTTTCTGACTCTCTTGTTAATATTTACTCTTCTGATATTTTTAGAAGTATTTTATTTTGTATTTAAAATTTTTGTCAAAGCAATGCCCTTCAAGACAATGTATATATTAGATTTCTAAATATGAAAAGCTTACCTGTTTTATTCTTGACTATGTGCCCCTAAAACTTCCCACTCTGATCCTGTTACTATCAATGTCATCAGACAGTCTCTCAAGTGATGCAAAATGTCATAAATCTATTAACTTCAAAAGATTTATCATAATTCATACTGGCCAGATGTTATTTCTAGGCTCTCATCCATGTCATACCCTAAATAGCATTTTCAGCAGCGTATTGTACTCCACACCTGTCTTTTATTCAGCCACAGTAAACCACAGGTTGATTTCTGCTGGACATTGTAGGAAAGAAAGCGCTGATAAACAGTTCTGGAGATATTTGAGACATTTCCTATGGTTCAAAGTGTTTGTTTCATTTTTTGACTCTCTTTTATCATCATAATTATTTCTAGAGTTTAGTTAATAGGTTGGAGGAAAAAAAAAAAGACCATAAAATTGTACCAAAGCACAATTATTTATTGTCTTAAAAAGAAAGGAAAATTAACATAGGATTCTTTATCTCAACAATTCAATCTGATTTCTAATTTACAAGTTTCAGAGTGCATTGATTAATTTTGGGGTGCTCCTAACAGTCGAATAATGTCATGGAATTTGTGCCACCAGATTCAATGAAGCACATTCTGAAAAAGCTATGCATCCATTCCTGAAAATATCATTGTGATAAATGTGCTATTCAGATGAAGCAACGGCAGGTTAAGGCAATATCTTATGGCAGGTTGAGGTATGTTAAATATGAAATATGTTAAATAATGAGATCAATAGACATGTCAAATTTCTCTCTTCAACTCTTTAATTAATGCTAAAGACTGAAAACAAACTACAATGCAGTGTGGAACTCCAACTCTCACTCTGATGGACTGCTCCTTTTATGTATGTGTAAAAGAGAAATTAAAGTCTTTAGGGGGAAAATTTTACCTTCAGATTGCTATTCATTAATATACCTATGATGTTGATATTTCAGACTAGGAAAGAAATAATGACAGATTTCTATTACTCATTTTTCTATAAACTTTGACATGTATTTTTTCAACAGGATATACATAGAATGGATGTGCCAATTGTAGCTGAAAGATAACTAGATATTAAGGATAAAGTGTTCGAGGCAAAACACAATCATTTTCCCAAAAGTATATTTTCATCTGTGGTAGAAGGACAACTTTTTCTAAAGATAGGTCTGAAATAAACTCTTACCAAAATCATTAGTTCTTGCAAAATTTACCATATGCTTTTGTAAGTCTTGGGGAAAAAATTCAATTAAACATAAACATATTAGAACACAGATGCATGCAAAAATATTAAGACATTTTAGAAGAACTTTCAAGTCACTGCTACACAAAATATAACTTTGTTTATTTCAAAAGAGGAACGAGCCACCTATGACAAAGATACTGAATGTAGATAGTAAATTTCTAAACATTCTGATACTATGATTTGAGGGGAAAATATAAATATAATAGAAACTCAGAAAAAAATCTTCTTCGCATGCAGTAAAATTTCTCCTATGAAAATGAACAAATGCTGAACAGGGTCATTGAATGACTCTTCATAGTCTATAGCTACAGAAATACTGAGAACTCTGAAAAAAGAGTTCAGAGGTTTTAGGTAATTTTTTGTACGATTTGGGGGTAGGTTTCTGTAGCAGACAGTATCTATATGCAACTATTAAATTTACCCACAAATATAACAAAGCCAAGGTAGGAGATCAAACACTAGTCAGAAATTACAATGTTTAATTGCTAGGAGCTAAGAATGTCATATGGTGATTTAGCTGGGCAGATAGTAAATGTCAGGAAGTATTTATAAGGGATATTTTGTCAAGGTCCATCTTTTAGGAGGTCAGGGAAAGAAAATTAAATGTATAAGTGGGGCAGCATGCCACTTGGCCCCAAAGCACTAATTAATTAGTAGCATAGCTGATAAGTGTGTTGCATTCATCTGAATGCAGAAGAACCAAAGACTGCACCAAACACCCTGAGGTCAATGTTTCCTTGGCCTTAGCTTTCCCTGCTATTGAGCCTATGGATTCCAGAACTGATTTAAGCTCTGGATTTAAAGCTTCAGAAAAAAGATTTATTCCACTCCCTCCTATTTAAATGCCTACATTCATGCATATTATAATATCTCAAAACAGTCCCCATTTGGTTTGCAGCTGTATGGTTGAGACAATCACTTCTGCAATAGTACAGTCAGTGTTTCCACTGACAGCAAAAGGAACATGGCTATGCCTTAAAATTAAAAATAAAAATCTGTGAGAAACCTCCACTGTCGTCCTCTGCAATTCTAATGTTGCTAAATTTTATTTTGGAAACACAGTTATACATTTGGCAAATAGATTGAGATTGATATTGTCAATATGAATACATGTATTTTTCTTAGCTTGTGGATATGACAAACATTTTGGGTCAGCCTGTAAGTTCAAATTACATTGAGCTTTTAGGACCCAGGAAAGAACAAGAACAAGAACAAGAACACAAAATAAAAACCAGAAAAGAGACCAGTAATGTATGAGAAAAGATTAGAAGAGTGTTGTGTTAAAATTTTAGGGTTTTTTACTTACCTCAACCTAATATGGAATTGCCTTCACTCAAACATTTAGTTTCAAAGCAGAGCCTTTATAAAAAATATTTATCCAGCTTGCAAGTGATGACATGCAGGTGCTTATTTCCTCTCAGAAATTAGAAATTTGAATGGATTTCTTTTTTCTAAGTCTAAATGGTTTCAAAAGCTTCCTTCTCAGCAGAATATCCTGAGCACCTTACAGAGGTTTCAGTTTTAGCGCATTTTCTCTCTAAGAGTCTTCAGCCAAAAATAGAAGATTCAAGAACTTGGGAATAAACAGAAAATGAAAGAGCTCAACACAAATTGTGAAGGATCACTCTGGGATCTAGCAACTGTTCTAATGGTCATGTATTTTTCACAAGTATTAATAATGAATGCAAAATAATAATCATTATTGTAACATGAGCCAAAACCCAGAAAGCATATGTACATTCTACTTTGCATTTAACCCAGTAGTGTAGACTCAAATAAACTCTCTGAATGAGAACTCTGATTTCACAGCCACAACAATCCTTATTTGCAAATTTCAAATCAATTCAGGTCTTTTTAAGGTTCTATGAAAGTCAGCTCAGCTGAGATGCACATTTTAGTGCCATTTAGGACAATTTAGTACCATTTAGTACCACAGTCACATTCAGATGCAGAAGGAGTCTGTGGTTCTTCAAACACATGATAGGCTAGAATTATTTTTGAGAATTTTTGTCTTACACTTCAGAAGTGCTGTTATATTTAAGCCACACTGGGTGCCTAAGCTTCTTACACTAATAGAAAATGCCAGCATTCCTGAACTGAGCATAACTGAACTAAGCAGGCAACAGCTACATACAGACTCTGAATTTTAATGCTAAGAAAGGTTAATCCTCAATAAATATATTAATCAAATATAATTGAAATAGAATAAAAAAGATGCATACTTATCACTATAAAAAGGACTGTCTGTGACCTGAAGGAAAAGGAAAGGCCTCAGCAAGTAGCATTAATAGCTTCACCACGGAAAACACAATGTATTAATTTCCTTTTATTTTAATAACTGACAACAAATTGCTCCAAATTTTCTATATAACATGCAAATACTTATTCACTATTATGCATAATGTGATATAAATTGCTATATTTAACCTCTTTAACACTCCAAATAGGAGGCTCCAGTGTAAGATGTCAATGCAGTATTTATCATTACTTGGTGACAGCACCTTCTTCACTAACGATTTATTATTTATTGATGTGACCAATTCCTGTTTAGAATACTGACAAAAATAACAACTCCAACGCTTAGTCCCACAATTCCTCTGCATGTGTATTCTGATTGCAAGTGTAAAAGGATGACATGTATGACATGGCCTTTTTGTCAGCATCACCCCTTCCGGTTGCTCTATTGCATTTTGAAAAGCCAGAATCAATATTCTAGCTGTTTGTCTGATTGTTTGGGTTTTTTTTTGGTTTTTTTGTTTTTTGTTTTTTGTTTTTTTTTTTTAACTGAAAACAGTAAGAAACAGAACAATATAAATATTAATTTCAAAACCCATTTTAAATCCTTTATGATCTTTTTCCTTTTTTATTCAGGATTGCACCTTACTAGCATAACCCATCCTTGAACAAACTGGAGTAACTGGAATAACCAGCAAATTTGGTTAACTCACATATTTTTATAAAATAATTAAGAATTGTTTCCTTCCTAAAGGACTGTTATTAAGAATTAATAAATTTTAAGACATTGATCATAATAGTATATAAATTTGTAAAAATCCTCTATAATCAGATGGTTCTTGTCTTTGTATGTTGCAGAATCACTCCCCAAATGTCTTCTGGTGACAGAAACATGATTGACACTCACATTTAAAAAAGGGTGTTAAACAAACTTCTCTGTTTTCGCCCCAGCTCTTCCCTCTTCTTTTGCTTTTTTTTTCTATATATTTAATCCTGAAAGTTCCACCAGCATTTGGTTATAAAATTCTATATTCATGTATAACAGATGTAAATATTTCAGTCCTCCATACCCTTTAAATCATAATCCTCCCTTAAAAGATCACAACACATTCCAAACTTTGAGGTCCATATCTTGAATCTATGTATTTTGTAGGTATTATAAAGACTAATAAATAAGGGTTTGTCGCAGCAGAATATACCTTAGTCATTTTCTTTAATCTCATTATTTCAACTCACTATTCTACTCCATCCTGAATGAATAGAAAGACTTAATTCACATTAGGAGCTTGACTTTGAAGTAAGACTATTTAGTGGGAAATAAGAGCTTTTTAAATATCAGATAGTGTTTCTATAATGTACAAGGAAGCAAAAGATTATATTTCCTCAATACCTAAATGACTTAAATGTCCAACATCCAAATGAATCTGAAAATCCTATTGAAAATTACAGCCTTTAGAAGGACTAAATGCACTAGGAAGATAATTAGCATCAATTAAAATTGAAACAATAACTGGATATTTGAGAATGGAATATAAATTAAGGACCATGGGCTTGTTTTTCACATGGATTAGTAAATCAAGCAGATTTTCTTGATTTTCTTTTGTGAGTAGTAGGGTGAATACATGACAAATTAATGTCACTCGGACTCATTTAAAAGTGAAGCCTATCCAATTCAAATTCTTTATTTGTAAAATGAACATAATAAAAATTTTATTATATACTGTGTGTTACTACATACCATTAGTCATTACTGGTAAGCTTCTTAGGCTATATGAAAGCATCTTCATTGTGTTTCTGGACTTTCAAAAAAATTACTTAATGATCTACTACTTTATGTTTTAAAAAAGATTGGAAGCATATACATAACAACTAATAAAAATAAGAAAGGCAACCAATATAACAAGGTAGAATGCTTAAAATTTATTAAGCATCCTTATTTAATCTGTAGAAAACAATTTAGAAGTATTTTAGCATAACTGCAGAATGACTGACCTGTTGGAAAGAACCTCAGCAGATCCTCTAGTCCAACATCTCTCTGAAGTATCACCACCACAGCAGGTTACTCAGGTCTATGTCCATAAAAGATATTCAGTATCTCTAAGGACAGAGACTATGTAGCCTCTCCATACAATATGTTCTGTGTATGATAACGTTCACAATAAAAAACTTTAACTTTGTATTTAAGTGTAATTTTCAGAAAGACTCTAAAACTCAAAGGCAAAGTGAGTTTTAAAGTAGGTATGTATTTATCCATCAGCTGGACACATGGAGGATATCTCCATCAACGTCCTTTGTGGCGACCTATTAGTTGGCATTCTCTTTTATCCTCTAGAAGTTGCCTATGTATTAAGTTTCACAATACCACTATGAATATTCATTCCCTGGTTCCATCCCCATTCCGCACTGTATTCTAATTATCTTATCAATCCTTTGCATCTGTGCAGCCATCTCTGGTGGTCATCAGTGGTCATAAAGAGGAAGTAAAGCCTTCCTTAGAGAACAAACTTTTGACCCTGTGTGCTGGCACATGCTTGCTGGTTCCTTGGTCACAGTCCAAGCCAGATGATCAACCTAATCTCGGTCCCAGGAATTTATGGAGTCTTGCTGTCTTAGTATCCTTGAGGTTTAGGATGCTTGCATCCTGTTCTGGTGGTCATCTTTCTCCTTACTGTCCATCCTTGCATTCCTTCATGTTGTTCTCATAAATCCTGCTTTTTCCCAGACAATGAGTATAGTGAAATGCAGCAAATATTGAGTAATATGCATCATCTAAATATCTCTTTCCTACTCAATTCCCTTCTAATTTCTTACCCCATGTCCCACGTGAAATTTCCTGTATTTCAGTTTGGCAATGCCTCTTGGTATTTCACAAGGCACCACTAAGAGTCTCTTTATCTTCTTTCCTCCTTTCCCAAGACCATCAGAGATCCTCCTGAGCATTCTCTTCTCCAGGCTAAATAGCCCCAGCTCTCTTATCGTCTCTGCATAACTCAAATGCTGCAAGTCTTCATGGCCCTGTGCTGGATTCCAGTATATTCATGTCCCTGTCCTAGCAGGGAGCCTCAGACTGGACACAGAAACTCCAGCTATGGCCTCCTCATGCAAAAACTTTTTCTAAAAAGGGATGAGAAAATGCCTTTTTTTTTTTTTTTTTTTTTTTTTTTTAATCAGGCTACTCTTAAACTTCCTTTTTAAAATGGCAGGATTTTATTTTCTGACTTGAAAAAAATTTCTGTGGAAAGCTCCTTAACCCTAAATTTTTAATTACAGCAGCACCTGAATCAAGCATTAATAAGGATACAAATAGTTTAAAACTCAAGGAAAACTCAATATGGTCTCCTGGGCTAAGTGAGGGTTTTCCCCCAAAGCTGAGTACCCAAAGTAGTGTAAATAGAATATTGACAGTGCAAGTTCTGTGTAACAGGCAGCTGTGAGAAGACATAGCAAATTATCAGCCTACTTAGTATGAAGTATCACAAAGACTGATTGCAGTATTTATGTTGCCCTGTTTCACATTCATCCATGACTTCTTTTGATTGCAGAGTTTGTTTATGGGTTTATCATTAGAGTTTCAGAACACTTATCTGTCTTTTTCCCTTGGTACAGAGTAGCTACTAAGCAAATATTTTTGTCATATAATCACTGAAAAATTGACAATAGCCCTGCTTGCTGTTCAGCTGTAACTTGAGCTGGGCCTATAGTTTGCATTTCATGAGTCTGTGTTTGACAAATATTTCTTTTACCAAAAATATTTATTTTACCAAACTGTCCTGGTTTAGGGAAAATTTGGGAGAAAACGCTTGAATGGGGTCCCTCAGGGAAGCAAACCCTAACAGCCCCTCCCCCAACTGGAAAGAACTTCCCCAGACAAAAGTGGAAAAACTATTTATTTAAAACTATTTAAACAACTACTTATTTATTTAAACAACAAAGTGCCCACAAGCATAAATAATGAATAATATGAAACAATAAAACCTCTCACCACTCTGGAGATGGTAAAACTGAGAGTCCTTGCTGTGGGTGTGGCTCTGCACTCTCAGTCTGTTATCAGTCCCAGTCCCTCTGGCACTGGAGAATGCCGAGGTCCAGGCCTGGTGGGCCACAGGTGTGAGCTCCCAGTGTTCTGCTGGGTTTTTCAGTCAGGACAGGTTTAAACAGTCCTAAGAAAAAAGCAGTCCAGGGAGCTTCTCTGCCTCAGCTAGCTAAACTAACTAAAAGCAAAGGGAATCTCTCTCCCACTGCTGGTCTGTGTTTCAGCCAACGCAGTCCAGGAGCGGGATGTGTAGGAGTCAGGCAGTTTTCTCAAAACAAACTCCACGCTTTCTCCTTCTCCCTGCTTTGCTCTCAGAACCAGTCTTAAATGTACAGAACTCAATATACAGCACAAACAGAACAGATGATTGGGACACAACTGTGGCAAATGGATACTGAAAATAAAGAAAAATTAAATAAATCATCATAAAATGCATAGCTAAACTTTGATCTCTTGTAATTATGCAGTATCTGTGAAAACAGTTGTCCAAATCCTCCTTTCCTTTTTTTTTTTGCATCCAAAAGCCAACCAGCATCAATGAGATTAGATGAAGATGACTGTTTTTCTGTTAAACCTTCAAAATTCTCAGATTAATAATCAAGATTAATAGAGGAGATAATAACTAAGTCTATGACCCTTTATCAGAAACAGTGAGAATATTAAAGTAAAATATTAAATAAAGTCAGTGTGTAACTAGAATGTGTACCTTAGTTTTTAGCAAATAGAACACAAATTTGAAGATATGCAAGATAGACTAAATTAGTCAGCATGGCAACAAATGTCAAAGATAATAATATGGTAAAAATTAGGAAAGGAATTAAAAATATTAGAAAGCATTTAGGTTTGAGCTTGTGGAAATTGAGCTGTTCAATATACCTCTAACTACAGAGAGAAGATGATGCACCTCAAGATGAGCAAAGAAAAGGTAGAAGCACAAAGTAAAAGAATGTTTGACAGAAAAATCATAGTTGAATTCATGAGTGGCCAAAAGGAATCAAAGATGTGTAGAAAGACACAGTAACGTGGAAAGAAAGAGTAAAGGACAATCCAACCAAAAGCACTACTGGATAAAGAAGCCATGAACATCTCATACGTCAAAGTATACTAAGGGAAATATCTGTGAAAAAATATCCTTTTAAAACCCTCTATTCCATTATTTCAACAGATCCAGAATAGATACCATAACCATCACCTCTGCAAGAGTCAGTGCACATCAAAATCTGAAAATAAGGAAAAAAGAATCTTTTGGCTATAAATTAAAAAAACTCCAAAGAACTGAAAGTCCACACCTTTAAAACAAAGTTATTATCATTGCCTATTTGAAGTGTGCTATCACTCATAGGGTGCTGTATGTACCTTATCCAGAAAAGGTGCTAAATGGAGAAAAATTACAGTATATGGAAGATAAAACAGAAGAATAAATAATACATACATATTTATAAATACATGTGTACATATATGCTTATATAAATATTAACTATGTCCATTGATACTCGGTCTAATGATGATCCATTATGGTGGTTAGTATGATGCTTTACTGGAGAAATGGAACAAGGGAAGAATCATAGAGACAAAGTAACCTATTTGACATATTTAACAAGAAAAATAGATTTAGATCATCTCCTACCACGTTTGGATTCCCCCATTTGAAAATGGCTCATGTAGATGACTTAAGAACAAAACTGGCTTGCTGCAACACAAGATTTTATATAAAAGGGGGAAAAAAAGAACAAAAAGTAGTAAAACCAGAATATTCTTGTCCTTAGAAAATTGTGTGGACTGCAAGTTTAGATTTCTATTCTTGTCGCAATCATTGTCACTAGGACAGATTCCTCTTGTAACATGCTGTGCTCTCATTACATCTTTTGTCAAGGAAATAAAATCAATACCTCATGAAATTTTCAAAGTAAGTTTACATGTTGACGGCTGTGGAATACCAAACTATTCTATGTGTGAACAGCTAAACCCACTAATAGAGATATTAGACCACTGCCTTTTGTGTTCTTTAACACTTACTAAAATTGCACCCCTTTATTCTCATAATAAAGATTACCATAAATATGAGGTGTAACACACTGTATAAACTTTCATCATAACTGGGAAGATGAAATTTTGGACTCCATCTCAGATGGCTCAGAACAAGTTTCTTGAACACTTGCAATAGCAGTCCTTTTAGTCTAGTTTATAATGCCACAATTAGTTTTGTTATGCCCTCCTGAGAGCTGAAAATTAATAATTAATGTATAAGAGAAAAATATGGAACATAGAATTCTGCAGTTACAAAACTGTGACATCCACAAAAGCAAATCTATGGAAACATGGAATTGTTACAATATGGACTTCAATTTCCATCTATAGTCAGAAAAAAATGCTCATCATTGATTTTCATGAGAGCAAGATGTGAATAATTGATCCTCCAGATT
The DNA here is from genome assembly GCA_013389925.1 of Aegithalos caudatus. Taxonomy (NCBI): domain Eukaryota; kingdom Metazoa; phylum Chordata; class Aves; order Passeriformes; family Aegithalidae; genus Aegithalos; species Aegithalos caudatus. The sequence continues at coordinate 5,752 of WEIU01016100.1, read as the reverse complement.
GAAATCAATAAGATGCCCTTTCATGTGCTGTCCATGTTGATTTGGTTCTGCTAATCTCTTTCACATCTAAGTAATTCATAGTTAATGACTGAACTGGGTGATTAGCCCTGACAGGTTTAGATTCTGAATACTGTGACAAATAAAATGCTATCACTAGATTTTAGGTGCATCTACTAACAAGTAGGAGGCAAGTGTTGATAGTTTAAACTGAGAAACTCCTAATCTTTTCTCAAGTAATAAACTATGGGCAAAAACTCATAGTTTACTAATTGTATTATTATTAGAATTAGTAGTAGCAGTATTAGCAGCATCAATCCTTAATTACAGAGATAAACCAAACAAACTAAAATACCCCAATGATTATGGCTGGCAGAATACATTGCAAATAATTTTAGATGTGCAAATGTTACTTTTAGATGTCACGGGCTTAAATCATATTTAGTAAACACAAATTTGACCAAAAGTGGACCCTTCCATGTTATTATCCTGCTTTGTTTGGAAACACAAGTAAGGACCCTGTTCTGCAATACTTCTAGGATCTTTCATATTACCTGTCTCATAGGACAATATCTTGAGCACTTGGATGTTTCATATTCTCAAGGTGTTGACCTGATTTCAACCTACCAAACAACTGCCATGTGACTGTTATCTTATTGAATGGTAGCTTAAGTGAAGTATAGCATTACAATAACAATGAAACAACAGGGTAAGGCAAAGACTGCATATTGTGTTCCAAATTTATCACAATGTCCTTAGCATTTTGCTCCCCATTTACTTATGCAGAACCATAAAATATTTTTTCATATGCTCAGAAACACAGATAATGTCCATATGCTCAAAAACAGCTTTCTAATTAATTAGTACCTGCTATTCCAGTCATTTAAATTCTCCATCTCACTGGCTTTTTTTCCTTGAAGCTAGAAAGGCAGTAGATTTATAAACAGATTTGAAGTAAACTTAAATTTTAACACCCATGTTTCCTCCCACTTACAGTTTTTTTAAGCCATCCAGCTCATATTCTAATGACATCAAAAACTGTATATCCATGTTTTAGTGCCATGGACATGACACTGGTATCAGCCTTACCTCCTTGCTTAGGAAGACCAGGCATCAGATTTCTTACATTGAAACGTACGAGAGACATACGGAGGTGATTAGAGAGCCAAGGGCAAATCACACCTGACTAACCTAGGGACCTTCTACAACAAAGTGGCTGCATCAGTGGAAAAAGGAAGAACTACAGTTGTACTCTACCTGCATTTCTGCAAGTTCTTTTATACGATGCCTGGCAGCATCCCAACTGCTAAACTGGAGAGATAAGGGTTTGACATGGGATGAATCAACTGGATGGCCATGCCCAAAGAGTTATAGCTCAACGGCTTAATGTCCAAGTTGAAATCAGTAATGAGTGGTGTCCCTCAAGGGTCCATACTGGGATCAATGCTATTCCATGTCTTTATCTGTAACATAGGTAATGGGACTGAAACAGCAAATTTGCAGATAACACAAAGCTGAAAGGTGTAGTTGGTATTCTTGAGGGAAAGGTTGCCATTCAGGAGGACCTTAGCAGCCTTGAGAAGTGGGCACATATGAATCTCATGAAATTCAACAAGGCCAAGTGCAAGGTCCTACAGGGGAGTCAGGACAATCCCCAATGTCATTACTTACTGAGGGATGAATGGGTTGAGACCAACCCTGAGGAGAAGGACTTGGAGGAAAATTTGGACATGAGCTGGCAATGGGCACCTTCAGAACAGAAAGCCAACCGCATCAGACCTGTGTCTGGCTGTGTGAATTACCCCTTCTACTCCACTCTTGTAATACCTCACCTGTAGTAGCATCCAGCTCTGGGATCCACAGTACCTGAAAGACATGAATGGACCTCCTAGAGCAGATCCAGAGAAGGGCCACAAAAATGGTCAGAAGGCTGGAGAAACTCTCTTATGAAGAAAGGCTGAGTTGAGGTTGTTGAACTTAGAGAAGAGAGGGCCCAGGGGGACCTTAGATTAACTTCTCAATATACAAAGGGAGCTTTAAATAAGGAAAGAGAACATTTTACTAGGGCTGTCAAGAGGTCCCCCTAACCTAAGCCATTTTATGATTTTATTTCTATATATGAAATTGCCATAATCCTCCTGCCCATGTGAAGATAATTCAAACTTATTTTGCAAAGAGAAATACACTGAATTCAGATGAGATTTTTTTTCCCGTCTTGCTCCGCTCTGAAAGTTATTCCAGTGTAAAGCACAACCAATTTCTCAGGTGTACCTGCCTTTCATGACAGAATTTATTTGCTCACAAACTCTAGGTTGGCACTATGCCAGGCTGTTGGTATAATAATAACAGTAATGCTTATTCCTACATATAATTGAGTGGAATGCTTACCTTGATGGAGACTGATAGATCAGACTGTGATGCAAACACAGATGACACCAGATCTGGGATTTCAACACATAATATTTAACACTGTTGTTCACTGTCAATGAAAGTAATACCATTTGTATTATATTGGTTTACTTTGTCTCAACCAGAGATTGCTCAGGAGACCTTGAGAATTGTTGAAAACGGTTCTGAGGTAAAACGTACATGATCATATTTCAGTAATAAAAGATTGCAAGATACTGAGCTAAAAGGGGGAATATTTCAGTTAGAAAAACACATCTGTCTTTCAATATGCAAGGCACCTGTCACCCAAATGATGATGAAAAGCCAATATCCTATTTACTTTTTACTCAAAGCATTTGCAACTTGTTTCATCTATGATAAAAATTGGCAATTCATGGCAATCATATTTTTACCATTATTTTCCTTTGCAAGTCAAAGAGAAAAACAATAAAATATTTTATTCATGCGAATGTCATTTTCTCATTTAGGTATCATAAATAAATTGTCTTTTTATTACAAAATGAAAAGTGGGAATTATTATTTAATGAAGATTAGTATCCACAAAAACACATGTGCATGACCTTTCACAATCATTTTCATATTGCTTTTTCACAGTAATTTATTTAATTAACAAATGTATTTTCTTCAGTTTATCTTTTCTCAGTGTTGCCTAGAAGTTGATAATACAAAAATCTATTATAAAAGGCAGTAATACAAAAGAGAATCAGAGAAATGTTGCTTTGTGCTTTCACAAAAAATAAAAGAGTAGGTAAGCAATCTTTAGAGTGCCATCTCTTCTTAGATTGGATCTCACAAAATATGACATCTTTTCTTGTTAAATGGTTATCTTAGCTTTTTGTGCTTTGCCACTGAATGACAACTGTTTGCCTTTAGACACTTACTCGAAAATACACTGAGCATATTGTTCTGGAAGCTGTTCACCTTAATTTCCTTGGTTTCAGTAAAATGAAATAATTTGTGTGTTTCAGTATGTGTTTATGTTAAATAGGTTGTTTTGCTGACCCCTACATTAATAATTTACTCCTAAATTGTACCCCCCTCCCTTCCCTGTACCCAATGTACAGTTAGTATTGTCTAGATTACATTCACTTATTTAGCTGTTAATCCTTCCTAAACCCTGCCTTTTCTTCCAGACTGTTCCCTATCAATCTCCCAATGTTTTATACCTTATTAGTTGTTCAGATCGGTATACATCTTTATTGGTTTCAGTATTGTAATCCCCGGCTTGTTCCCCTCTCCCTATTGGATCCTTGCCCTAAACTCTGCCTCCAAAGCAGTCCCTTAAAACGCACTGTCCTGCCCTGAGTGAGGGACTGACTTAAGGCTTTGGCTTTCATTTCTCCTGTAGTTAGATCTTTTGCTTTCACTTTTCGTTTAGAGATTTTAGGTCCTAGCCTCTGCTCTGTCTTCGAGTTAGGTTTCNGTTTCATTTTATGTTATGCTTTTATAATAAATGAATCTTGGAGCTGCAAGCTAGGCCTAGCCCGCATTCTTTATGCTGATCCACCAGTGACTGCCTGGGACACACAGGGCCCTGAGGGAACATGTCATACTCCCACAAAGGAGCAGTAATATTGAAGAGAGCTGCAACATTTGCAGGAATATCTAATTCTTTCAGAACTGAATGCAAATAAATGCTACGGGAGTTTTTCAATTAATTTGTCAAGTCAGACTGAAGTTTACATTCTAAGATGCCTTCTAGAAGAACAGACATGGAGTGTAAATTTTTTTCCTTCATTAATTGTAGGGTCCTAATGGAGCCCATAGAAGCACCTATGAATATTTAACACATTCCTGGAGAAGGAAATGTGTCTCCAGAAATCCTTAGCTTCCTGATTGCCCGAAAATGGAAGTTTATATAAAAGAGTTATTAGTATTTAACCTGTTTCTCATAGTTTTGGGGGATTTGTTTGCTTGTTTCCCTTTTTTTTTAAACAAAGCACCAAATAGCAGGTTTGCATGGAGAAGGCTTGATCTGATCAACTGGAATAATTTTTGTGTACTCTAACAGTCATATTTTCAGTGTATTGTACTAATAGCAACAGAAAAATGAAACCTGATAAAAAGTATAAATAGCTCCTGAATTAAATTGTGCAGTGGCCTAAAATATTTGGAATCTTGTTTAATAAAATTTCAGTATGTTTTCTAAGAATGCTTCCTGGAAAAGTAGACGTCTTATTATGTAGGAACAAAATCAAAAGACAAAGATCAAAAACAGACTGTAATTATAGTTTTAAAGATTCACCACTAAACTATGATTCAGATACTACTAAACTTTCAACTTCTGATTACCACTGAGTTTAATAAATTTAGGAAATATTTTTAAACTAAACATTTCTTTCATTTCTACAAGCCTCCATTATGCCAACACCAACAGCAGTTTCACCTGACCAGCAAGTCAATCTCCAAATTAAAACCTATGGCATCTAAGTGCAAAGCAAAAGGAGTATACAAGCCATATATCTCATATTTAGACATTTATAAGCAAACATACACATCTATAGATATTATCGCATAAATTAAATCCCACTCCAAATGAACAAGACCATGGCATTTTTGCACCAACCACAATTTTCCATATCCTAAATAAAAAGTCTGCAAGCAAAAAAAAATCTTTAAAAGATCAGTTTTCACTAAGAAGGTAATAATTTTAATAGGCTTTCAGCATACTACTTTGTATTCGTTGCTGGGAGTGGGGGGGTGGTGGTGGAAATAATAACTTGAAACACCAGGCAGCTTTTAAAAACACTGTGATTCCAGTTGAATTTTAATCTCCTCAAGATACAGTACTATAAGACAATAATAAATAGATAGTACTGTAGTAAACTTCTAATTTTAAAAGCAGTTTCAGTTGAACAGCATTCCAAGATGGATAGAAGGTTTTTTGGCCATTTCATGTTCTTGTTTATGAAACTGTGAAAAGATAGTATAGGAACTTATATTATTCAATACTTTTATTTCATTTACAGCTGGAGCTTTAAAGTGAAGAACCAAGGCCCCACTGAGAAAACATAATGACAAATTTCCTTCTTAGAAAGTTTAGAGTCCAAAAACCAGTAGTAAAATCACATTTTTTATCATACTTACGATATCTTATTAAAGAAGTCAGAATAATTAAAGAAGTCAGAATAGCCACAAACAGTTTAATACTTTTGAGTTCTTTTAATAGTCAGGGAAAGATCATTTGATATATATATATACATATATGTCTAGCAGAAGTTTTTTAAAAGAGAAGTCAGATTTTTCAAATCTTCTACTAAGACCAAGTAGACCAGCATTCTAAGCTGACTATATTCTACAGAGATTTTCTGAACCAGACTTTTAGAATTGTCTTGGTTTAGGAAGA
>WEIU01016099.1:74459-114157 GCA_013389925.1 Aegithalos caudatus | reverse complement strand
TAATTTGCCTGGACATCAGAATTTCTTGCATTCTTCTTGCAATAGCTGACTAAAGAAAATGACAAGAAGAAATATGAAAGTTGGGGTGATTTCTCATGATCTTTTTCCTTCCTCTGAATAGAGTATGGTGAAGAGATTGTGAGATGAACAAAGCCATCAGGTTTTCAGCTGTTGCTGTTAGAGAGGTGAAAATTCTTGGCCCAAGAGTCTGTTTATGTGTTTAAACAGAGAAAGTGATTTCCATTGCAAGGAGCTCTAAGTGAGACAGGCAGAGTCACAGAATAAGAGAGCATAAGATAATTATCTAAATTATGTTCAGGCTATTATAGAAGACGAATATAGTTAAAATGTAATTAAATATGACAGGCTCACAGGATGCAAGCATAGCTTTGGAATGCTAATCATCAATTACTGCGTCTCCTTAGGGGAGTCAGGCAGAACAAGAGAGTTAGAAGTCGTGTGGCTGAGGTGAGATGTAGAGTGTTAAACACTGTAGGACTGTAACAAGGCTAATTTCTTTTTTAAAATGGAGCTGCTAGCCAAACAACTTGTAGTGCTGCATTTCAGCTTGAGGATCCTGGTATAAATCTGAGCAGGCTGCTAGTCCCAGGTCTTCTCTTCGGGATGGAAACCTCAGCTTGACACAGTGATTATTTCTGTTGTGAAAGCAATGTCCAGAGCTGCTGCAGACTGAGCCAGCAAGTCTAAAACAAATCAACCAGCAAGACGGGTGTCAAAGCATAAAAAATATCAACACTGCTTGAATATTTAATAAAGCTAAACCCTGTAAAATATATTTGTTATAGGGTCACTAATAAGGTGTACAGAGACACAAAAAGTCTAAAAGACAGCAGTGTCATTTTATGAGGGAAGTAAATTCTCATAGCTTCTTTATGACTGTGTCCTAGGTAAAGACAGTAAAAGTATTGCCTCCAGTTTGAAAGATTTGTTTGTTTGGCATATGGGGAGTAAAGGTGAAGAAATGTCATCCATTACACAGAACTGTCTTATCTCAGGCTAAAAATGAAGTGCTTTTGATCTGCATTAATGCTGCTGTTCCTGGTGTAGAGTGGCTTATGGGCGAATCAATGTGAGAGCAATGTATAAAGTTTGGAAGAAAGTTTTGTAAAGACCATCAAAAGTGATTCTGAGAGTAGAAAGGCTTGTGTGAGAAAAGTGTAAAGTAAGCACATATGCATGGCAGGAGTAGATAAATAGTGTGACTACAAAACAATTTGCAAAACAGAATTTCTACAGAGAAACCGAAATTATTAAAATAGTACCAGCAGAGATAATTAGTAGTAAAAAAGGAAGGTTAAAAATAAACCTGAGGATTACCTATGATGTCTTTAATTGAGGAACACCACTGAAAAATTGTTATGGCTCTATACATTAATAGAATTCTAAGTGAATTTGTTGTATCAGCAAAAAATGCAAAAAAGAGGTCAGATATGCCTTGATAATGATCTGTCAGTAAGCTCTTTTCTCATATGGGTATAGTTACATGCATAAATTATCTCTGCTGCATAATTACAGTGTAGAGATATTGCCTTGCATATATTGACATTCTCAAATGTACTTGTTGCAGTCAAACCCATGCATCTTTCTAGTGGAGGTTTGCGGTGCTTATTTCAAAAATTATTCTTTCCAAATCCATTTAGCTTGTTTTCTGTTTTGCTTTTTTTCCTTTTTGATAAGAAAATAAAACGAGGCACCTAATTTTTCTCATTATGCAATCAAGTATTAATTCTCTAGTGGCAATATTCTTGAATTTTAATAACTCTTCTACAAATTGTCTCTAATTCTGACTTTCTTTTTCCAATGGAAAAGGAATAAAATGGACACATACCAAATTAGTAAATATACTTAGGACTGAATTTACTGCAAATACTCTCTATCACACCCTCAAGCATTTTTTTTATTCTTTTCCATTATATTTTAATATTATTAAGGGAGTAATTATAATGCAATCCTAATAATAGCATTGTAGCAGAAAATAAGGGCTTGCAATGCAGTGGGAAGTGAACAAACATAGAAACTTCCTGGAGGAGTTGATCTGGAAGTATGTCATCAAAACAATCTTCACTTATATTTTTTTCAATGTGTCTTACTATCTGTTGTGCTCTTCAGCTGTATATCCAAATAGATGCATCAGTTTCCCTGGTATCACATGATAGGACAGACAATGGCATTTTTTGCCATGCTTGGAAATTCTGCACTGAGCTCTTGGGTGTGTATTTGATCAGTGGTCAGAAATTGTAGAAATAAATACAGACCCACTTCTATTCTATTCTGTGGTCTCTAATTAACACATTTTCTTACCACAGAACACAAACTCTACATTAGTGTCTAGGGAGGCTAGACAGGCTCTTCTTAATAGCTTCTTTAGGATTTTAAACTCTTAGTGCAGCTTTAAAATATTTTCCAAATCACTAGAAAGCAAACTGGTTCTTACATCATGGTTCTCCTTGCATAAAGTTTGTGTATGTAAATGCCAAAGCATACGCATAATGCAAACTATGGCAATGCCTTGTTCTGAGAAGTAGTGCTGTGATCATCTCCTTGTCCCAGCCTCTCATCTTTGGGACTTTGTAGTTCAAGGTAAAAAGTTCTGCTTGCCCATGAAGATTGACTGACTGTACTGGAGTAATGTTAGAAGGGATCACAAGAAGAATAATTCTGTTTAGGGGGGAAATGTTTAAATCATAACAATATTTCAGGTCTTGAAACAATCAACAAAATAATCTGTTCCCATTTTGTATTTTATTTAGAGCATGAAAAAACAGCTTGAGCTTTAAAATGGAGGTATAGCCACACAAGGGATATAAATAAACTGTTAGGCAGGTAACTGTCTACCTCTGAGGCCTGCCACAGACCACACCTTCCTGTTATCATGAATGTCTCCAATTACACTCATGGAGTAAGACCAGTAAACTGCTTGAAATTAGGACTTGATTGCATTTGTAATTTTCTTTAAGCAAATATAACCAGACAGCAGTGATAGAAGTAATAGCCAACTAAATTAAGCTGAAAAATGCTATGTTTGGGGTAAAAGGAGTTTTCCTCATAAGGGAAAAAATGAAATGCCAGACAAATAGTCAGCAATGAAGCTGTTCATGCTGCCAGGCTTTGGGGTAGTCTGCTGGTAGTGAGTGGTGTTCTATTCCAGCTTTGGTTTGGTCCTCTTTTTCTTAAATGAACACTTCTGAAGTATTCAGAACCCATTCTGGAGAACTATCCAGCTTTTTTCCTTAGTAAGTTAATCAAGTTAGGTCTAACTTCATTTTATTTCTGAAGCCTTCCGTGACAGAGTCTAGTTTGGCGGAGAAGTTCAATTCTGGATATTTTTTCACATTTTATGAATATAAATTAATTTAAATTTTAATGTGTTCAAGTACTAAACTAGTGTAAAACTGGTATCCAACTGAAACCTCTAGTTGCTGGTATTCTTTTTATTTGTGCTCTTTTACTGTGAGAACAAAGTTATGGTGTCCTTTTCCTGCTGTGTATTAGGCTGCTTGAGATGTGGCCCCCCACTCAGATCAGAGGAGTATGAGTGAGGAGCAAAGTTTACAGTGGTTCCAATGTACCTCTAGTGTTCTCAGTCTAGCATGAAAATTATACATCAGCTCTGGAAGAGTGGTCTGTTGTCACTGCCACTGTCTCAGGATGGGGAAATGCTCACAACCTGAACTGCAAATGCTGCTTTTTGACATTTGTGACTTCCTGGAAGGACCTTGGCCCACTCAAAGAAAGCTTGGCTCCTCTTGCTCTACTGCTCCACTTACTGTGTGAAAAGTTGGAGGTTTTAGGTGGTTTGATTTGGGTTGTTTTTTTTCCTACAGTTGTAATTTTCTTTAACCGAGCTCTGGTGATTCCTCATGAGATGTTAATACGAGGATGTGTTTACTTTTATTTATCTGACCTTTTGTTTCCCTAATACAGTCAATATTAGTCAAGGATTTTAGACTTTGATCCAGGTCTTTTTTCTTCGACCATTTTCATAACTTTCAGCAACAGTATGATTGTTTGCCCTGCATACAAATTGTAGTAGTACAAGGTATGTATGAAATTGCATAAGCAGAGGAAAGACACTTAAAAATAAGGAAATAGTGCTGGAAATTCAGGTAATGAAAAGTGTTTCTCAATTTTCCCTGTTAAGTGATAATAGTACATATTTGAATGCATTCTCTATGTTTTATTGCAGGCTTTTCTGACTGTGTTCAATATTTGTATGTCTTTCTGAATTTTCCTTGTAGATCCTGGCAAACAATCACTTTTGATAAACAGCCTGCATCTTTTATCAGGATAGTTGGAACTCGCAACACAGCTAATGAGGTAAGGAACTTCTAAAAAATCCTATGTTCTTCATGAATATACAACAGCACAGTTTTTTGTATCTTGCAGTGAAATTGATAAGGCCTTCTCAAATGTACATACTTCATCTTTTTGCTCTGGTAGTCTAGCAAAACACTTGAACAGTGTTATTATCTGTTTTGACCTTTCCACACTGCCATCAAACACTCCTATTTGGTTTGGTTTTAAATTAGTCCTTATTTTGATGAACAATTAAAATACCAGTTTAATGCACTAGAGAAAGATGTATGGTCTCTGATATACTTGGGTTTTATCACCCATATATTATCTTTTTAATTAATACAAAAATTAAGAAAAATCCCATTATTCATAAGAAAATCCTATTTGCATAAGATTAACTTAAAATTAATTTTCATACCTGGTAAATCAGGTGACTAATAGTGGCCAAACCAAGAGATTTTTTCATTTTATACAAAAAAAAAAATTATCCTAGCCCATCAAATGCACTATCATCCCATATTTGTTTACTTGTGCCTCTCTCTTTTGTGTGTTGTCTCAGATGAAGTCCAGATTTTACTCTTGACTTCAATGAAACAATTTACAGTATGTAAATTTAAGAGTGTGTGTACGTCTTTGTGAGATTAGGACTTTATATGATGACACTGAGGCACCAAAAGCCACTGTTCGTGTGCCTACATCTGCCTGCCTGTATCCCACACATGTCACCACCAAACAGGGTACTTGGATGCTTTACACTGAGCTTGGGGTAGCACTATTACATTTGGATTCATTAGGATTGGTCAGCTCCAGAGGTGAGGTTTTCTGATTGTATATAACATTTGTGGCTGCTGGTTCCTGAGCACTGGGAGCACCGTCCAGTGGCATTGTCTGTGCCCAGCTGTAGCACAGCTCTTGCAAACAAAAGCAGCAGCAGATAATCAACATCTCAGCCAACTGCTGGCAAGTAGCTGGCCAACCAACAGAACTGGGAATACAAATTTTTATTCTGTGTGTCTGAGCAGTCTCTCCCACCACATACAGTTCAGGCTTAATCAGGAAGTCCTTAGAATTAGTGTCAGAAGCTGCCTATGGGGTAGTACATGTGTGAAGTACATTACTGATCCATATTGACAGTCTTGTCTCCTCTCATGCCAGTGTTTGTAAATTCCCAGCTCTTAAAAAGAGCAAGGTGCATTGCATAAACTTAGCAAACCAGGAAACATTGCTTTCAACTTTGAATTCTTGAAGGTAGCTTTAAGCCCTGAAGAGCAATGGCCTCTTAGCCATAGTTCTAATTTCAAATTGGTTACTATTTCCAAGGAATTTAATATCCTGTGTAATTATTTATACAGAGCACTGCATAACTGTAGTGAAGATGAGTATGGGTAGAGGTTACAGCTATGTAGTGTCTCAGTTGAATTATAAATTCATGATGTTTTCCTTTGTCTTTTCCTCTTTTGTCTGTGAAATCTGCATCCAACACTAATTTGGTTTTTATTTTTTATATTATTTCTTCTAACACCTATAGAGGAGGAACATTGTCAATGTGCACATATTACTAAATTGCTTATATATATATATATAATAAACAGAGGGTCTGAAACATTTTGTCATAGATTTTAATTTTCCAAAGAAAGCATACAAGATATTTTTCATATTTACAATTTAAATAGTAACAGTGTAACTAAAGTCTTGGTTTGTTCTATAATCTCAGTAGTCTCTTCAGTAAGAATACAAGCAGTGTCCAGAATTACTTGCCCACAGCTGGTTGAACAATATGTCAAACCATTTTCATTTAAAATAAAATATATAGCATATTCTTACCAAGGAGTGTTACTGTAATAACAAAATACTCCTTACTTGTTCTACCAACACATACCTTTGAAACACAATCTGTACATCCCAAAGGGAAGAGTTGATTTTTGGAATTTAAAAGAAATCCCATAAAATTTCTCCATTTTGTGATTTCTTTAACCTTTTAAACTCATCTTTTCCTTGCCATGTTTTCCAAGTTCTGAAAGACATGATGTTCATAATTTTTTTGACCTGGAGTTTAAATAGTCTTTGGTATATTAGAACATGATCAAAGTGTAACTTTATGTTTTCTTGAGCTTACACACATCCTACTTTTGTAGAGAAGACAATTATTTTTCCTTGTCATCATTTATTTGTCAGACAGGTCACCTGATACTTTATGTAAGTTTTCTCTTGTTTTTCCTTTCCAATATTACTGACCTGGAAAGGACACCTAGTTGCTGATGGGAGAGCTTTGTCTTACAAATTACTGTGCCAGTGTATTTGTACTTGGCCTCCCTGCTTTGTGTGTCCGACCTCTCTTAAAATATCCATGAGAAGTAGAACATGATGTGGGTCACAGGATGATCCTAAACTGTCATCTTTTTCTTTTGAGAGAGGCATATGCAAGATTGTTTGTTTTAGTGACACTGTTCTGAAATGCTTAATTCTGATACTGGATGAAGCAGCTGGGCTCAGCTGCGCTTCTCAGGCTCAGGCTTCTCTCACACGCTGTGTTCTTTATATGCTGAGGTGGCAGAGAAACTGAGAATAATCTTCCAAATTCACAGGTTTTTCAATATGCCATGTGTTTTGACCATTAAGAACTTAATATGAAAGAATCAGTAAAAATGAAAGTTACAATTTAAGAATTGTGTACTTCTCACTTTCTAGATTAGTATTAGCTAAATTTCAGGGCTATCCCCACTATGTTTAAAAAAGCTGTATCACTGTGTAAAGTTAGGTTTTAAATGAGAAACACTCTTCTATGGAATACAGTTGAAATACAGAATCTTCTGGCTTAGAGACTTCCATCACATTCTGTGCTTCCTTTCAAGGAAAGCAGCATCTTAGAGAGGTGCACTGATGAGAGAATGTTCTTTTCTGCAAGGCCTTATCCTGAAAAGTGCAGCTGGAAAAATTTCAATAGCTGTTACTTTAAAAACATGCAAGTGGGATGAGTACCAAAGGGACTTTTCTAGAAGTGTAGATAAATACAAAAATTGGCTTCTCCAGAACTGTAACAGATGGAGAGAATGCATGCCAATATAGGAATTAGTTCAGCTTTAGGAAAAAACAGAAGAAATGCAGAGGAAAACCATTTTGTGCACGTGTCTATGTGTGGGTGCTGGGGCAGATTTGTAATCTGTTCATATGTGTATATATAAAGGCATAGCAATACATCTTTATGTGAGCATGAGTGTATATATAGAAATATAAGCATGTATTGCAATGTGTCTGCATAAAAAACTTACACTGAGGGGCACAAGAAAATATAATGGGGATTAAAAAAAAATCAAGCAGTGACTGAGGATTTTTTTTAATTCATTTTATATATGCTGTCAGAATTCAAATTAGCCAGCTACATCCTGAGAAAAGACCTGGGGCTACTGCAGACATGTCAGTGCAGATGTCTCCTCAATGTTCACTTGAGCAGGGGTGGTCAAAAAGAATAATAGGATTTTAGGTTGTATTGAAGAAAAGATAGAAAATGTAGTATTCTGTATTTTGTATGAATATGTAGTAAATCCATGTCTTGTTTATGGTATTTGATTTCACCCATATTAATTTTAAAGGGTCTGGGAAAGGGCAGTTAAGATTATAAGAGATTATCTTTGTTTGTGAGAAGAGCTTTAAAGACAAGAATAATAGAGGATGTCATAAAAGCATACGAAGTTAAGACAATAAGTTTAAAATTCAGGACTTAGTATTCATCAAGCTTTAGCTTTTAAACTAGAATGCATGGGAAAATAGCAAATTTAAAGCAGTGCAAGAAATAGTTATGTTTAGTTTGTGCTAAAATTGTGCAATTTGTAGCAGTAAGAAATAACATGGAAAGAGGTTTTGTAATTAAAGAGTTCCTCCCCCTTCTTCTCCCAGGCTCTTCAAGAACAAGTAGAAGTAAGTAAAATAGAAAATAAATTGGAAAAAAATGCTTAAGCACATGGTCCTTTTACTCTTAAGATACAGTCACCGGTACATTGGTCCCAGGTATTGTTTGAATCATCAGAAAATGATCACTATTGCAAATGGAATATTTCATCTGATGAAGCAGCAGCCACCTTGGATACTCTGAATGCCTTTCTACATGCTCCAGGACATGTCTGTAGAGCTGCCATTGTTATTACAGCAGAGGGCAATCTTGAAATAGAATCATGTTGGTAATGATTTAAATTTTGTTTCTAGTGTGCATGAACATTCAGCCTCTTGAGGAAGTGATTAGATCATAAAATGTATTTAAGACAATTTATATAATTGTTGTTATTATCCAATAGCATATAGTAGGTATTTCTGCTAGTTGTCAAAGAAAATTCTTTACAAATAATCCTATCTGCTTCAGAGCCATCTTTCTGATTTTTAGTGTCATATGTAAAGGTTGGTATAATTTGAAGGCCTTCTCTTGTTCCACTGTTGTTCCTGTCTAATGTTTATTGCCCATGAGTAAATGTTTTTGACCTCATGGTGAAACATTCTGTCTTGACTTAGTCAGTGATCTGGCCTGCAGACTTCCATGTAGACTTCATCTTACTTTGATCATGCTTTTGCCAGCATTAAATTGTTTTGCTTTATCTTAATTTTTTGTTCTCTCCAGGTGTTTCACTGTGTGCATTTTGAGTGCCCAGCACAAAACAGTACCCACAAGGACGAGGGTAGTAAGGAAGTAGCAACAACAGAGGTGGGGACTGGTGGACAGTAGTTTGTTTCTCACCTGTTGGAGCTGCAAGTACCTGGTTACCTGCATTCACTCCTGGATCCACCTCGCATCCTCATGTTCACCAACCATAAAGGAGGTTGAAAGGGAGCTTTTGCAGCCCCACTGACATTCTGTGAAATTATTCAGAACCTTTTTGTGCTGGCACCTTTTCTTTCTTTGTGAATGAAGGGGACCTTCATATGCTGAAAGCTGGAAGTATTGAAATGGAAGAGGCTTTTCCCCAAGGACATGAAGAGACTGTTTCACTCTCCTTGATATGTTCAAATCAGGCTGGTCTCCAAGGGGGAGAAAATAGGTCTTCAATCTTCATCAAGTACCCCATTAACACCCTACCTCTCTAATCTAACCAAGGCAAGGAAAACAGAAGGAAATAAAAGGCAGAGCTACAGTGGAAATCTAAAATTACTCAAGCAGAATGGAAAACATATGAAATAAGTATTTGTTCCCTGGAGGCTTTTATTAGCAAAAAAAAAAAAATGTTTATGGAACACATCAGTCCAGAATATATTTTATTTTTTATGTGATTCTTCATCCATATTCCTTTGTAACTAGTAATCTGTTTCCTAAATAACTTTGATTCTATATTTCACTTAGTTTCTTATTTTTGGCTATAGCAAATGCTGTACAGTAGATTAAGGAAGTATCAGACATGTTTACCTGCTGAGATGCAAATTCTCTCAATCATCAGTGGGATGACAAGAAAAGCATTCATGATATCACCAAACTAATTAATGTATCTATATTAATCTTGACCTTAGTTGACTTTTCAAAGTACAAAATTGTAATTTCCTACATTCAAAAGGAAGTTTCTAAATCAAACATCCGTCTTGAAGAAAATTGTATTTTTCCCTCGTGAAGATGATTATTTAAATTTTGCCTGCCTAAGACAACTTGCAATAGAACATCAAAAATGTTTGGTTTAGAAAAGTGGAACTCCATCTGGTCACTGACAAGCAGTTGTTCAAATACCAAAAGAAGAATTTGCAGATAATTTACATTTTTCCAAGAAGAGTTGTTTTACAGTCTGGAGCTAAAAATTCAAAGGCTGTGTATGCATTAACATTTCTCACGATCTTCATAAAATGTGATGCTTTTGCACCGTATTTTTCAAGTTCTGGTTCTTACTTTACAGTCACAGCATTCATTATCCATCCATATCTGTCTGGATTACATTTCCTGCTACTTTGCTTATTCTGTTTTCACACTGATGATGATGTAGTCTCTTACTCTCCAGATCTGCATGACTTTTAGGAAGAACTCCATTTCAGTCTTTCAGAATGGGATAAAGAGATTTTGTATTAAGACAAACGCTGATGTAATTGGCAGAATTGATTAGGATGCTTGTTCCTCCTCAGAACGTGTATTATATTGGAAATGTCAGCTAACCAGTTTTATGAACTCGGAATTTCCTGTGGTGATAAATAACCTTGTCAGAAGAAAACAAAGCTAGTGCAGGATAAATACGATTTTCCTTTACATAACCATAGTGATAAAATGAGTTATATCAACATAGCAAATTGTATGTTAATTTATCACACTACTTAATTTGAAATAATTTCCCTGTTGGATACTAGTTGTGCTAAACCCAAGAAGAAATATAATCAGTGGTAGCAATGAATCAAAGGACATTTCAGATAAGAAAACCATCCCTTTTCTTTCAAATAAAATTGATTAGGCTTTATCAATAATATTATAATATTTTTCATTGCCAAATTACAATTTAGTTCTGACATTTGCATACAGTTCCCTCCCTTTGCACTGCTGTGTTCTGCCTTGTGAATGTCTGTTGGTGAAGACGGATACCCACTGTGCTCTCTAAAGCTTGTAATTCATGTGCCACAGCTGCCTTAGTGCAGAGCTCTGAGGCAGGATCCTGCTTGTGCCAGCCACCTCCCATCTTCAGGGCTCATTACCTTATGACTTAACAGCCTTTGGAGCATGGAAGAATTGAGACCAGCTACTGAGGACACCACTGTCATGTTTATGTAGAAGTCCAAAAAGTTGGAAATTTTTCCCTTTAAAAGCAGAAAACTTTTTCAGTTGCAATCTATGCTGGAACTACTTAGATGCCTGGAGCATGCCTTGCTTTTGGTAGAGAAGTCCTTGTGTGGCAGTGGTGGTATTTCTTTGTATTTCCATCAAACAAGTCTGCTTTTTTCAAACTGTGGATAAGCAAAGGGCATAACTTCCTAGCTGTTAGTATTTAGTAGCCACCATTGTAGAGAATGTAAAAAAAAACCTAAAATCAAAAAAGATTGTGCCATCTGTTCTGAGCCTGGGCTCCCAGAGAAAGAATGGAATTTTTCCATTTGTAATCTTTGATGTGCACAGTTAATTTTTATGATACAAATAAGTCTTGTGGGCTGTAACCTATGGAACATCTGTTTCATCTTGTCCTGTAACTCATAGTGGAACAGAAATGTTTCTTTATTTCCCATGACATTCATTCTCTGCCAAGAATCTGGATGAACATATCTGAGATCCCCAAAGCAAAAACTCTGAGGTCCTACAGACCCTTCAGTTTCCTAGCCCCATAAATCAATAAAAAGAAAAACTAACTCTGCATTGTCCCTTCATGCAGGTAAATAGCCATTTTTAATGTTAGACTTCTTCTCAGTCACACTGGCCTTTCCCAGAATCTTTATTTTATTTGGAATTGCTCTGAGAACCTGGCATCAATGTGAGCCCAGTGAGTTCCCAGGCTTTTAAGACAATCCCTCTCACAAGCACTTCACACTTTGAATCTTTACCCTCTTTAATATTTAAAGCTATAATGTTTACAGACAGCTGAGCTCCATTCAGTCTTCTAACATTGCCCACCAACAAACAGCCCTAATACCTGTATTGCCTAGAAGAGGTCTCTTGTCTTTAACATTGTGTCAGCAATGGATTAGTAGTGACAATGGAGGATACAACACAACTGATCTGTGGTTTTGTATGAATGTTCTCATTCTTTCTAGTATTTTTTGACTCCCAAGTTCAGATGTACTTCCTGTATATTCCTCAGAAGTTGTTTTTATTTATTTTCTTTTTTATTTTTGCTTTTCCTTTCAGTGAAAGAAGTTGTGCTGTTATGGCGTAGTATCAGGGTTTATCAATAAAATAATAAATAAATAAATAGATAAAATGCTGAAATTATTCAGAACTCTGTAATCAGTCTAATTCTATTTAGAACAAGGTTAGAGCAGAACTGACCAGGTACTCACTGCTTTCTTATCAGAAACTATAAAATAGACCTGTTAGGGTTCTGCATAATGGAAATAACTATACTGACAATAATGAGCCATTGATTCTATTTGGTACCTCAGTACCTTTAAATTCCCCAGGCCTCCTTTTCTCAATTTTACTTCCGTAGGTTGAATTCAGGCTTAGACTTAACTCATGTGGAGCTCAGCAAAGGCCTTTCTAAAATCTTTTTATTTAGTTAATTTTTTTCCAAATGAAAATAAAAGGTTTTTATTCACAGAATGTAGGGGAAAATTATTATCTGAGGAAATTAATTTTTGAAGTGAGCAAACACTGTGCAGCTTACAATTTTTCAAGATGCTTTTCAAGCCATTTCCAATCAGCTTTAAAACGAGTTCAAATGGCTGTTAAATGGAATTACAATGAGAGAAGTTAACACAAGTCTAATGTAAAAGACAATACAGAGGAGAAATTACTAATTTTCTTAGAGTAAGAACCCTTTTTCATTGCAGTTTCCTTCCTTCCGTGCTCAATTTCTTTTTTCTTTTCTGCATAAAAATCAGATTTTCTTATTCATTATGACAACTCATGTAAGAGCTCAGTGCTTCTCAGCATTGCTGAAAAATTCAGTTTAATGCATCTTCATCTGTACTAATGACAACATTAGAGAATTTTTATTAGAGTACCTGACTTGATGAGAGTTGGTTTCCATGAAAGAAAGGAAAAGAAGTCTGTGATTGTTTCAGTCTAATTAAATTTTCAGTACAAAAATTAGATGAAAAGTTAGTGCCATTCTTGTCTGATTGTTGTGTCATCGTAGTTCTGGTTATAAAGTGACACCCACTCAGAGATGCTTAATAAGGGATTAGAACTTTGATTTCACAAGCTGTAGATTGCATTTCTCTATGAATATGTTAATTGGCTTATAGTTTGACATGTGTTAGTCTACTGTCAAATAAACAAGTGAATGCATT
Source organism: Aegithalos caudatus (assembly GCA_013389925.1). NCBI lineage: Eukaryota > Metazoa > Chordata > Aves > Passeriformes > Aegithalidae > Aegithalos > Aegithalos caudatus. The sequence goes on along the minus strand of WEIU01016099.1, from coordinate 100,951 downwards.
GGTAGTTTTGTTGTTGTGACTAGAGTAGTGAGCAAATGATAGAGCCAGTAAGAGTTATTGTATCCAAGAGTAAATGTTTAGGCTTGTGCATCATCATATCAGTTGCCAGAGGTCTAAACTATGCTTCAGAAATAATTGTGGATCTTGGAGGATGCTTGAGGCCTGGTTTCCATCCCCATCTCTGAGTCAATGGTTCTATTTAGGTTAGAATTGTTTGTTCTCTCTGAACTGATTGTTGTTGTCAGTTGTACAAATTAATTCATATATGTAAGTGGAAGCTCCACAAAGCTTTGTTCAGGATACAGAAGTAAAGGTCCTGGGTCAAGTTTTAGGACTGCTTAAATCCTCATACAGCTATATATATATTTATATGTATATGTATACATATATGTATATACATACATATGTGTGTGTGTATATGTGCATTAAATTGAAGTAGCTTATTATTTAGCTTGCATTTAGAATATGTTCTAAAGCTCCAAAATGAAAAAAAAATCTCTGCAGGCAGGTGTGAAATGCTGCTGTTGTGGTATGGCAGGATGCTGGTTACTTTAAAAGTCTTTAAATGTCTAAAAAAGATACAGGCAAACAGTCCAAAGTTTTTTTCCAGTTGTTAAATATTGGCAATTTGACTGTAGTGAGGGGTATACAATATAAAGCAAGTTATAATGCTCATCTCAAAGATGAATGCAGTCTGAAGAACACAGATATTCCTCCTCCTTAGCTACCTTGTCTGCCATGGCTTGCAGTGTTTACAGAGTGCACCTTCATAGGACTTCTGTTACCTGCTGAAAAAACCCTGCAGTCTTTTTGGTCCTCACCAAGCTTTTGTTGCAAACTTTGGCTGAGGTCATGACAAAGTCCTACTCACATTCCACAGTGGAATCTGGGTCTGTATTTGAGTGCTTACATGAAAAGTTTTAAAATCAGTCTGCAACTTTCTTTAGATAAAGAAAGCCCAAATTAAAAAGTCCAGCATAGTTATGAGGAAACTACAGATATCTGTCATATGTGCATGTACTGACTGCCTGTGCAACAACATACCTGTCATATCATGCTGTATGTGTTTAATTACTGTGGTTTGTCCAGATGGTGGAAGTGAAGAATGAGCTCCACACACCCATGACATTATCCATTTTCACACAGCCACTCATTAGAGACATACTTCTCATACTGTTCCTTTGCTAATACAATAATACAGCTTGGTGTTCTGAAAATATTATAATTGATTCCTTACATGAAGGTAATGGACTTGAAGTTCAGATTACTAAACATTTGAATGAGTGGTGGTGGCATCACCCTGCACAGGTGTAAACATGCCCCTCTTACTACTTTAGGCCCTGGGCTATCATAGAGGAGGAAAGCTGCACTATTGGTTAAATGAACTTTAATTCATCCCTTTTGTACTTATCATCCTGGCACATCTATTCTCTTTATGCAGCTGCTCAGGTAAAACAAGTTTCTCATCATTTGCAGAATTATCCTCTGACTCCTGAAAACTGGCAGATACATATGAACAACTTCAGTCAATTATATTAACTGGTCTGAGGAATTTACGAAATTAATCTAATAAGGTCTTTTACACTGAATTCTGTGTGTCCAAAAAATACCAACCAAGTCATGAAATACCAAGTGTGTTGGGCAGTATTACTGCTCAGATGAAGGTGTCTAAACTATCTGCCCTGTAGTCCAAGTGAACAGTAGTTATCACAGCATCTTTCTGTAGAGGAATCAGGGAATCACAGAATGATTGTAAGTGTCCTCAAAGATCATGGAATTCCCACCTACCTTCCATGACAGGGACACATTTCACTAGACCAGGTTGCAAGGATGACCCATCCAAGCTGGCCTTGAACACTTTCAGGGATGGGCATCCACAGCTTCTCTGGGCAACCTGTTCCAGTGCCTCACCACCCTCACTGTAAGGAATTTCTAACACCTAATCTAAACCTACTCTCTGTCAGTTTCAAGCCATTCCCCCTTGTCCTGCCACTACATGTCCTTGTAAAACATCCCTCTCCATCTCTCTTGCAGACTCCCTTTAAGTACTGGACAGCTGCAGTCAAGTCATCCCAAATCCTCCTTTCCAGGCTGAGCAATCCCAGTTCATGTAATTTGTAGTCTACATCACCTATCTGTTTGTAATCCTGAGCTGTAGTTGCTAGGTGGTGAGATTTGTGGTGGATACCTAGAATCCATAAGTGTGTTTAACCACAGATGTTAAGAAATTTTTGTCTTGACTCCAAACTTTTAGCTTGTGCTTTTGAAACATGGTCAGGCCACAGAATTGGCTTTGGGCTATCATCTATAGCTGTCTCTTGGATTTTTGAGTTATCTTTGGTTGCTAAAAGATGGTAAGATTCCTCTCAGGAAATTCTCATAGAGATTTGTCGTGAGAAATGGCTTTTGAAATAATCATGGTGGGTTCATTGCTGGAGAACAGGGGCAGGTTTCTTCTGCTTCTACAGGCCAGGATCCTGTTTGGGTTATTCTCTAAGTTTGTTTTTGCCATTTTTAATAACAAGCATGTCAGTATTGCGTGATCTGGATCTGTTTCAGAAATTGAGTATCTTATTCATTTTGAGAGGTAAATATTTAAATTAATGTTTTTATGCAGTAATACAAAGCTCTTGAGGCTTGTATGATCAGATTAGAAATATTTAAAGCAAGAGCTGGAGCTGCAAAAAGAGCAGTTTGGGGGAAGGAAAGACTGGTGTGGAATTGTTGCATCTGTGCATATATAGCAGTGGAAATGTATGTGTTAAGCAAGTTGAGTGACTGTTTGCAAAGATTTGTTTCCATATGGCCTTTTTTGGTTTAAAAAATGGAATTTTGTTAAGGAATCTATCACTCATCTGAATATGAGTGCTAAAAGAGAACATAGGAAGTGAGGCTTTAGTAGTTTTTATGGCAAGAGCAACAAAAAGATACAATTCTTCTGGTCTGAGCTAGTTCTGTTTGTCCCCAATCTTTCCTGCTCTTACTTTTTCCTGCGTACTTTCCCCAACCTTCTTGTTACTCTTTCTATCTTCCTCCCTACATAGCATCATATCACTGTTGCTGGGGTATTCCCTGTAATTTTCCTCTATATTGTGATCTATTAAAGAATTTTTGAAAATTATTTATTTTTACCTCTTTATCCTATGCTGAATAAAATATCATCACCCCCTTTTAATTCACATCAGACTCTAAAGGCAACTACCCCTAGGCTGTCAAGTGCCAGTGAGCAACATTTGCATTTGTCTCTATGGATGTGTGAAATACTAGTCCTTTCGGGCCTTGCATTTCCATGATCTGTTTACAGTCTGTTACCCTTAAGAGAAAAATAAGTAAGAAGTTAACTGTTGACTTAGGAAGTAGGTCAGGTTTTATGCTGGCTTACGTAACTTCAGTTTAAATATAAATTTTAAGTATCTCTTTCTCACCATGGTATACCAGAAATCCACTCAGTTTGCTAGGTGTGCATTATCCAAGGCATTAATTGTACATAATGTACATTCTTTTCTAAGTAAACTGCATAATCAAGAGTGAACCTCGAAAGAATTCAAACTTTCCAGTGTCCCTTTTGTGAAAGTATTTCAGCTGTCCAGGGATCAGAACATCACACTGAGCTCATGGACTCATTTTGTCAAGTACAGCATTACTTCACAATTTGCACCCCATGTCCATTAACCTTGTCTAGTCTCTCGTAAAATGTTCTTTCCTTTTTGCTTTGCTCAATTTCACTATTGTCTTTAGTTTTTTAAGTGAATGTTAATGTTCAGAGCCAGGCTAAATAGAAGTTCGGCTTTTAGTGAACTTTTTCATTTGTTCTCTGTTAGTGGCTCCTCTTTCTTGACAGACAGTAATTTAAATCCATTTTACACCATGTTACCCTCCCCTTCTCTTTAGCAATTATAATTGTATCTTGAAATTTTTGTGCATTAAATCCCTTTCCTACTTTCTCATAGAGTGGTTCTAAACTACCTCAGACTTGGTTGTGAACAGGTACCAGTTTCAGCTACAGTTTTTAGCCTTTATGATAGTCTTTGAATGTTCTTTAAGTGCATGTGTATGTAGCAAAACCAGCCTGCCAGACCCTGATTGCATTTTCAGGAATTCTGTCCCAAGTGAGACGTGTAATTGGGATGAATTCACAGCCACACCTGTTCAGGCTCTCGCTGATACCTCTTTCAAGAAAAGCTTTTCAGGAGCGCAGCTTCTGGCACGGGAAGCGCTTCTACTTTCTCTTTGAAGGGACATGATGCTGCCTGCCCTGGACGACTTCCACCTCTCCGTTACTGTGACAAGCATCATAAAACTGCATCATCAGGCCTCCATCCCTGGCTGCAGGATCCATGCTACTGCATTGGGCTGTGCTCATCATATGAGAACAACCCCCTCACGGTGTGCTCTGATGACCTTGGTGTCATTTTATTGTCCTTTTATACTGTGGCAGATGTGCATTCCCAACCCTTTGGGCTCATTAAGTTTCAGGTAAAATGGCGGCTGCAGATTGTGCCGCAGTGATAACTTTGGGAATTGTCTGGTTTTGTAAGTAATCCATTGAACAACCCGGAAAACCTCATTAGTACTGATTTCCTTTTCACCAGCAGACATGCACATCATCAAACAAGCATTTTGTAACATGGAATTTTCTATGAGCATCCGGAAAAAGAAGCATCCCAATTATTTTCTTAGTAGTGATGTGTGTATTTGTAACTAAAGTTTTAGAATTATTAAACTGCTGTAAGCTATTCTGTGCATGCTCTGGCATTGTATTTATTAACAGTTTGTATTAACAGCTGACAAGCAGAGGGCTGTGGCAAACAAGGAAGGCTGGCTGTGGATTTTACAGTTTCAAGGAGCAGCGGAGTGCCAGAGTAGATGCAGGACCAGACAATGCTCAAAGCAAATCATAAAGTGAAACTGTTGTGCTTTGTATTTATTTCTTTGGGGATTCTTCTTCAAAGTATTTAACTTCACATGAAATTATAGAGTATATTTAAAATAGTAACAATTAGAAATACACCTTTTCAAGAATGAGAGAGGTGTGATTTGAAAAATAAAGTGATCTTTTGTGCTTAACTGCTTGTCTGTAGTTTTGTTAACATAATGTTAGAACCTCTCTGATGCTGCTCACATATTGCATAGAAGTCTTGCAAATTGTGAATAGAAGACTTTGGGCAGAACTGTATTGATTTCTCATCACAGCAAGGAAGTTAATAACTTCATCATTGATATATATTAACTCAAAACAACACCATCTTAATATCAGCATAGAAAATGGTGATTGTCACTGTGACTTCCAGGCCACCGGGCATCCACAAAGGTACTGCGGATGTTTGGACCAACAGGTGCTGGGTGTTGCTACCAGGATACGCTGCTACACTCTGGATGAAGTGTATGAATGAGTATTTCACTTTATTTCACAGAAAAAGTGGACAAATATTGTGAGACTTGGGATTCTGTTTCCTAAAAACAAACCAAAAAGGGCTTGATTTTTCAGAGGTTTGTAGCTGATAAACCCCTTGGTGTCCATCAGACTACCATGAAAGGTGGGGGCATTGAATGTTTGATTCATTAATATTAAGCCTTTATCTTTCTGGCTTATCAGCCTCACATATCAAACAGAATTTCTGTAAGCCTTGCCCACCTTTCAGAATTTCATGTCCTAAAGCAGTGACTGTTCTTCAGTCTCTGTAGCTGTGCAACATTCCTCTATCATGTTATCTTTTAAACATTTGTATGTCATGCTATTTCCTTCATTAAAGTACATAACCTTTGTTACCTAGAAAGTGGAGAGGTCAAACTCAAAAAAAGATGGCACTAAGTTGTAAGATCAAGCTGAGATACCACAGCAAACCATACAATGCCATACTGCAATTAAATCTAATTTCTTTTATGCCTTGATTAGTCATATAATAGTAAATATGTTTGACAGTTATGACTAGATTTTGAGAATAAAAATGAGATTTTTAAGTGTCAGATCCTCCTGTTCATTTTAAGAAGCAAATGTGTAGATTCTGAAGCATAAGCTGCCACTCAGTAACTAAATTGTGACACGTGGAAATACTGAGGTGAGGAACCTTACTTTTGAAATTATGTGTGCATAATAAGGTACAGGCTGAAAGTAAGCCAGCAAATGGTATAATCCTCAGTGAGAAGAATGTCATGCTGGAGTCATCTGCATTCCCATGCCATGTGTCCAAGTTAACAAGAGAGTCAATGATTTTTAGTATCTTGACAAATCAGAGGCCTCTTGAAGCCTTTGAGATATTTTCATTGCAGCCCTCAGCAAAATTTTGATTATGTTCAAGATAATGCAATTTGTAGTGAGTGCTGGATATATTAGACTAGAAGAAAAAAGAACACATTAAAAAATAGAGATCAGGAAAATATGTAGGATGAGAACAAAGCTAAGAAATACTCTTTCTCCTTGCTCTGGTAAGGGTCCAGTTTATCTTTGTGCTGTAAAATCATCAGCAGGGAGGGCTCATGGAGGGAGTGCAGACTGAAGTGGAAGTACTTTCCAAGCAGTAGTGGAGTGCAGTCAGCACTGTCACTGCTACAGCCTGAGGATTTATTTCAAAGTTGTTTCTAATTCTAAGTGATGGGCTCACTTGTTAATGAGCAGTGGCAATTGAAGCTTAAAACACCATGACACAACATTTCAGTAAGAGTTGGAAAGACCAGATACAGATCAAATCACAATCATTTTATCTTTACAATACAAAGCAAAATGCACATAAACAGGACGTTTTTGTTGCTTATTCACTGTGTATTTTACCCTCTCTTAACTGCTGCTTAAATATCCTTGTAGGCTGTGGTAATTAAATTGAACATCCTGGAAAGTAGGCAATGGTTGCCTTATAGCTCAAGGCAAAAAAAGAAATAATCGTATAAAATCTTATTTGAGTCTGTATTTCCATGCTTTGCCATTCTCCTTCCCTTTTTCTCATCCAATAATATGCTGACCTTCTTATGCAGCTGGAAGAGTGTGTGGGTTTTGCCTCAAAAGAAAGAACTGAGGTATAGAGATAAAAGCATATCCCACTTAATAAGAGTAGACACATCACAGAAGTACTCCTTGTTGCAGCTGAGTCATTGGGAAGTGCCTGGTCTATGCAGTGCCACCTTTAATTGTGTTTATGAAAGACTGTTCTTTGTTGTCTGCTTTTTAAGGTGGTCAACATTAACTTGAAGGTTGATGTTTAGATTGCTAGGTTTTTTTCCTTGAAGACTCCATGACTCAGGGAGAAATTGAAATATTCACAAATCTTCACCCTCCTCAGCAGCAAAACTTGATTGCACAGGAACCCTTCTGGCTTGCAGAGGGCACGGGCTGGTTGTTCTCAATGTGTTCATGGACATGCACCTGTGGCTCTGTTTGATCAAGCACCTCCATGTGTTTCAGATGTGAATGTTCACAGCATGTGTGCAAGGGAGATAGTGGTATTCTTAGCACTGAAATAAAATCAAGTTGGAGAGAAGGAGGTGTTTCTATAATATAAAATGTATATTTGGATTTCTGTTGTCTGAACTTCTTTTTTTTTTTTTTTTGTGAGGGTACCTTCTACACCCTGTGTCAACTGAGTTCTTTTTGGAAACCTAAATAATATACCCATTAGACCTCTGGTATCCTTGTGTTCATTGACTTCTTCAAGACACTAAATGTATTTGTGAGTTAATTATCTCCTCTGCAAAGCCATCCTAAGTGTTCCCATTGTGTGTCTATTGAGAAGGAAATGAAGATGACCCACTCCTCTGTGCACTGTGCAGTAGCTTTTAGATTTTCACATTTGCCAGGTCCTGTGTGTGCTTTTACCTGACACTTGTTTGTCAGTCCCCAGTTTCATTCATAGTCCTTCACTCACCACTTGTGTGTTTTTTAGAAGACACAAGCTGCTGCTGGGCAGCTGTATGTGCTGTGTGTAGGTGATGAACCTGCCCCAGAATAGCCAAGGGCTTTTGTCATCCTCAAAATCACACACTCAATTAGATTGGAAAAGACCTGTGAGATCATTGAGTCCCATCTTTGACTGAACACCGTCTTGTTAAATAGATGTTGGTATTAAATGCCATTTCTCAAACATCTTCAGGGATGGTGACTCTACCACCTCTCTGGGTTGTCCGTTCCAATGTTGAATCAACCTTTCTGTAGAGAAATTCCCCCTGATGTCCAATCTGAACCTCCCCTGGTCCAGCCTGAGGCTGTGTCTTCTCATCCTGGCACTGGTTTCGTGGGAGAAGAGGCTGATCCTCACCCAGCTACAACCTCCTTTTGGGGATTGTAGAGGGTGATATGGTCTCCCCTGAACCCCCTGTTCTTTGGGCTAAAATCCTCATGGAGGTGTAACTGCTCTCCCGTGCATCCTCCCAGATCTATCCCTAGGTACTGCCTCGTGCCTCGGGTACTCTCAAATATTGGATCTACTGCCTGGAGCTCATGCTGGGCAAGAGCAGAGATGGAGACACAGCTGCGCTTATTTAATGCAAAGACCTCTTTGCCTTGTAGGTGATGCATGCTCACACATATTTCTGCACACCTGATTTATGCAAATGGCCACCAGCAAATCAGCTGTGCTCATGCACACGCTTTGCTAATGAGAGATCCCAAATTCAATACAAAGAATTTGTGAGGTTTGAAAATGTGGGCTGCTGTATCCTTAGGTAGTAAGCTTTGTCACAGGTTCCAGGATTGCTGCTTAAAAACCATGTGAAAGTGATTCTAGCAACAATTACTCCTAATTGCCCTTGCCTTGGAGATGCAGGAGAGCAAGTCTGTGCTCTGTTCAGAGGTATTTGCTTTTTTGATAAATAGCCATTTTGCAGCTTGATTTAATGGTTTCATTAGGCACATGTACAAAGAGATCATGCATAAACAAATGTACTTGCACAAATCAATGAAGGGCATAGTAAGAGTATTAGAAATTTGCTTAAGGCAGTTGAGGCTGCCTGGTGCAGTTCTATAAGTGCATTCTGTTTACAAGGCAAATTACTATCAATCCATCATTGCAGTGTGTTAAACTGATGCTGCTATGAGGATCTGAAAAGGTCTTGCTTTCCAGCAGTCTAATGAAATGAACACTTATGAGGTGTATTTTAAGAAAGGAGAATGTGGTAGAAATAGATCTGTTTCTGTCAGGTGTATTCTTTATGCTGAATGCTCTGTGCTAAACCTCTACATAAATATCCTTGTTTTAATTCAGATGTGACATTATCGCATTTTGTTATCAGTTGCCGGGTGAAAAGATATTTTTGCCAAGGTGCTGACATAGTATGGTTTTATTGCTACTTACACTGCTCAGACTTCACATAATGGAGGTGATGCTTCATTTTATAGATGTATTTCTAAGCTAAAGTTTTGCTATTAATAAACAGATAAATGAGGGTTTATTGATATAAGTGGAACATATGTCACTATGATCCTTTAGCCATGTTCTATGCTATATAGCATTAGTAGAAGTTTGTTGCCAATATATAAACTTACATTATAGTTACATTTTGATTTATCTGGTTATTAATGGTAATAGCAGATGGAAATTACTACCTTTGGAAGAGAATGGAACAAGGAAAGGAAATGCCTGTGCTTTTGATGCTGTCATAGTAGTGTCCTGGTTAAAACTTAGTAGGGGAATAAAAAAGCACATTTACAATTGAGGCTGTTAGAAGAAATGTGGTTTTCTGCACAAACACAGGAGAAAACAGTAGGGGTGTTCAAATATTCCCAGTCAACAGCTTCCCAGTTGATGTATATAGTTAACTCTCTTCCCATGTGTTTAATGCTCCTACTTTCTTGTCCTGCTCCCAGCAGCTTTCATCCTTCTGTAACTCCAGTGTGGAGGGCTTTCTGCCAGTGAGAGTTCTGCTCTCAAGTTCAATGTCCAGAAAGGGGAATAAAGCATATAATTACTACACAGACATTTTCTTTGTCCACATTCTCATACAGGCTTGCTACAAATGTTTATTTAAATGGTGGGAAATGCCAGTAGCTCCCTTGTCAAAAAGGATCGCTCCCAGCTGCAGACCTGGGGAAGTATTTGGGCAGAGAACACTGAATACAAGATTAGTACTTTAAAAGCCTTGAAAACTAACTGGGGAAAGCTTTGGCCCAATTGTGATTTAGTGTTAGCCCCTGCAAGTCCAGTAGTCTTTCTACTTTTTTGGAACTAGGAGCAATAGTATAAGCATATGTATATTAATCCTGCATATTTTATGAGATCTGAATTCCCCATTAAACTGACCTTTTTTTTTTTTTTTGCTTCAAACTAGACTAGGGCCCATGACTTACAGCAAGAAATCCTATAATCTTCTAGCATTTGCCTGATTCAGGTGTGTTTAACAACTCCCACTGTGCCTCGCAGTGGCACGCAGCTCTTTGGGTGATGGCCCAGCACGTGGGAGTTCTGGTACATGACCAGCGTGAATAAAACATCTGCTCAGAGAGGATGCTGTTTTGCCTTCATGTCATTGCTAATACTGGCAGGCTCAGAAACACAAACCACAAGTTTACTGATACTCCAGGGCATTTTCTTTCTTGTTTTCCAAGTATTAACTCTGAACTGCTCCCAGTGGTAGGTGTTTAGGGAAATTACTGTCCCCATAACTTCAATGCTATGATTTCTAAGCTTAACTGTTGCACATTTCAGATATTCTCTCAGTGGTACAAGAAAACAGGAAGCCAGCTTATTATTCATCTTCAGAAAATGATCCTTTAGTCAGATTTATGTATATGAAGCAGCTCATGAAAGGGCCTGGCTCTTCACTTTAGGCTATCATATGATCCATAGTCAAGGAGATGCTCTTGTAAACATTGCAAGGATTTTTTCCTCTCTGACAGAGATAGGAGCTGATGAAACATGAATATTCAGTGACACAACAGCCAATTAACCTGCAGGTAAGGCTGGTGTCTAGCTGTAACAGTTTCTAAGGTCAAGAGATGACAAAATAATTTAGATCATCTGCTTTCCAAGGCTGCAAAATCCTGACTATGTAGTTGAAAGTAGCCTGAGCTTTGAAGCTGGCAGATACCTGTATTAGGTGTATTGAATATGATCTCTAAATGTCTCCAGTGATTGCAGTGCAGCCCAACCATGCTGGTGGGCAGGACATAGATTTATGTGCCTTCTGCTAAGACACCAGAGAATGCTCATGGTTCCCTGAAGCAGTCCTGTATCAAATGGAATGGTTTTCTTTTATTCCATTAAGATGCCTCTGTAATAACTGCATCCAAAATATTAAACGCTTTCGACTTGATTCCAAATTTGTGTCAAGGTAACTACGATGCAGTCTCTGTCACTAATACCACTTACAGCACCTCCCTGGTGACACAAGATCATAGTTTTGCTAGTCATCTAAGTGATAAAAATATTCTCTGCTAGGTACTGTGCAAAAGTGTTATTTCAGGTCTAGTTTGGAAGTTGGCTGGCCCTTTTTGTGGCAGGGAAGATAATTATCACATTCTGTTCCCCTGAAAGTATTCTAGAAACTATTAGGTAACAAGTGTTTTGTAGATTGTTCTGAGAATGTGAAGTAGCAAGTTGCTTTAACATTTTCCTCTTACGTGAAAATAAAATTGCCCTTTTTTTTTTTTTTTTTCTAATGATTTATTCTTAAGGTTCATGGGCAGATCAGAGTCTTGTTTCTCTCAAGATTAATAGGTTTCCTTACCTGCCTTTCTCCCCATTGTTTTTCCTTTTCCCTCCACCATCAGAGCCAAACTACTAAAATATAGCACATGCTGACAAACAGAAAGAATGCTTCTGCTCTTAATTTATCAAGAAAGTGCTAAAAATTTAGCTTTCTTGTTCACTTAATCATTTTGACAAGTTGACAGTACAATGTATCATCACTAGACAGGTGACAATGCTAATCCTGCAGCAGGTTCTCAAAGGAGATTTTTATTGCAAAAATTGACATATACTGTATCAAGTCAATCAAAATACATTTAGGAAAACAGCAATTTGCTACTTTGTGCAGTTAAGTATCTCTCTGGGTCTTTATCACTGTTGAGACAGAGTTTCAACTAATCTCAGCAGCTTCAGAATGTGGGCTCTGGTAAAGCTGGCAGGTCCTTCATGTCAGTCCCCACTTCTGGAGTTGCAATGTTGATAGGTAGGAAGCAGACAGATGTTTGTTTAATGGTTCTTNTTCCCCAGAGAGCGAGAAAAGGCCCCGACCCTGAGTCCTGGGGGGGTTTTTACCAGTTCCATTCCAAGGGGGTGGGTACAAGTCAAAACCAATAAAATGAAAACATGTACACATTCCAACATCATTGCAACAACAAGAACAAATCAAGCTAAATTGGGGAGGGGGCTTTGTTGTGTCCACCAACCACCGTCCATGCACTAGACCTTGGAGGTAATTTATGGATACAAGTTGCCAAGGAAGGAAAAGGATGATCTCAGGGTGGGAGGAACCAATCTGGGCAAAAGCCTGGGTTGTCTTGGAGACCTTTATCAACTTCTGATAAAAACAGGGGGCCTAGCTTACTCACTCTCTAACCGGATAAGCTAAAATTACAGTTTACAATAAATGCTATCCTAACACTTATAAATCCACACAACACTACACTTTCCCTGGCAGGAAAATTAGGGAATTACCTTGGAAATTGCTAACTCACTTTCCCAAAGCGATAGACCAGCACATTACAAAGCAAGTTTGACCAGTTTGTGAATGTCTGAACTGCCTCCAGAAAAGGGAGGGAAACTATTCCTAGCATAGATGCTGTCACACAGCTCTTGCTCTGTCAAATCAGTTCAATTGCTGCTGGCAACAGCTTCTGTCTGATGCTTCCACTGAAGGGAAACATTCTCTAAAACATACATGGTTTGAGTGGTCCTGGACAGAAGACAGGAAGCAATTCCTGAGAAAACATGCAGAGTAGGGGGGAGAGAAAAAAGAAGTGTAATTTTTGTTTAAAGTGCATTTCCAGAAACTGGTAATCAGCATGATATAAAATTAAGGTAAAGAGAAATTTAATTATCTCTTCACATAATGACTGTCTGTCCTGCAATGTGAGGTCAGATTACCTTTTTTCTTCATGGTTCCCACAGTGGTGGTCAGAGGACCAGGCTGCAGATGCAGGGAACTGAGATGGCTGTACCCCTGTGCACAGTCAGGTGTTGGAAGTGTCAGCTGGCAATACATTACACTGCTTATTTTGCTCCATGGATTGTGTACTGTGCCCACATGTTGAGATGCTTTTAACTCATATGCAGACTTTGATCTTTCTTTTTTTTTTTTTTTTTTTTTTTTTTTTTTTTTTTTTTTTTTTTTTTTTTTCCTGGTATAAGTGGGTTTTATCTGTGACCTGTGAAAGAAACAGCCCAAACTGAGGAGAATATCTATGCCTTGCTGATGCCTGCCATATGGTGACTTACCCAGAGATGTATTTTTTCTTGATTTCTCTGATATATTCAACATCACAATCCCCATATGGTTATTGCTTCTTTGTGTATTCCAGTGGGAGTTTATTTTTTGCTTTTCAAAGATTTGCCACTGAGACCATCCTTAGTGGAACAGCACTGTGTGCCTGGCTCATCTAATCATCCTCCCTAGTTAGGGATGCATCAGGGACTCTGTGTTAAATTGGGAAAGGCTTTTAAAGTTGAATATCTGAATACTGAAAGCTGTAGAAACACTGAATAGCAAACAGAAAGCGTCATATATTAGTGTTCAGTCAGCTTTGACTTTCTACTGCCTACAGCTGACTATGACTTGATTCTCATAGCAGAGCTTGGGGAATCACAGTAAATCACCCTCCTCCTGACTTGACCAGAAATATTTTCTTCCCTTACAGCAAATTCAAAGCATGCAGCATGCTCAAGGATCTTCATTGAGCTATTACAGTCATGTAGGACTGCATCGTAGTTCACCCATGCAATTTCAAAATATCAGAGTATCTTGTTCATACTGGCAAGTCAAATCTATCTAGGTGTTCAGTAGGTTTTTAATAAAGTGACAATAATAAAAAAATCAACCCCCTGTTGTTCATCATAAAGCGCTTTTTCTGCTGTTTCACCTTACCCTGAAGACCGTGACCTTTCACATCATCATACTGGGGGCACGTCCATATGGGGTAGTGAGTAGTGATTCTGGGAAAAAAACAAGTGCATTGGCCTGCTTAAGACTCACCTTGTAGAGGGCAGCATGAGCCAGTGAAGTCAGAAAACCATCCTAAAAATTCCTGAAACAGAGTCCAAAGAAATGCAGACTCTGTGGGACTCTTCAGGATAAAAGCAACATGCTACTCCTATGCAATGGTTTCCAGCTGGAACCACAGTGAAAAGATAAAGCCCAGACCAAAGTAAATGCTGCTTTTCCAGTTCCCAGTAGACATATCACTGCACTGCATAGTATGATTTATTCAATTACATGTTTGTCGTTCAGACATCTGTTAGATTTTTATATCCTTAGCCACAGTAATAAAGAGTTTCATATAATGTCATTACAATGGTATCAGATGCTGGAAAGCAGCACTGTGAAAGATGTCACTGTGATTTTGAGAGGTACAGTGCATGCATATCATCAAGATTAATTAATGGTAACAAACAACATTAGTGTGAGAATTTTATTAACCTAACTACCTTTGTTTTCAAAACAGAAAATATGTAAGTAATTATAATAGTCTGTCCTTCAACCCCCAAGTCCAATCTTCTTCCTTTCTCCCTCCCCTTGTTAGTCAAAATCAGGCAGATGGTGTCTAGCGAAAGGCTGTAAATCAGGAAGGATATAGTCCAAGGTCTGTGGCATATGTAGTATTTATAGTTATTTCCTATACTCTATTAGTACTTCACCCCTCTAAAGCATCAAGTACACAGTAGCATTATGACAAAAATAGGAATAGTAGAGTATATAAGAACAATTAAAAAAAAACAAACTTCCTGGATATTTTTCTGAGATTAATGAACTGGTCATTGATACTGATTGTACAACTACTTCCAACATGTAAGTCTAGACAGACTGGAAGACTCTTCACCCACTTTTCTATACTGCTAAGGTTACATATGTATGAATCTATGCACGTGTACGTACAAAAAAATGCAGATGCATACAGGCACACACAGACACACGCACAAGAGCTTTTTTTGATCCAGCCCCCCAAGTCTCTTAGCTAATTGGCAAATAGATATCAAAGCTCCAATAAAGTAGCTAAACAAAGCAAATACAATGTCTTGTATTTATCCACAGTTTCTACTCTTCTGATTCTGCCTCACACAAGTCACAGTGTTTGGCACTGTTCTCGCGTGGTTTGAACCACTATAGATCCTGGAGGAGTTCTGTAGCAAAGCTACAATAAGTGCTGAGTGTTCCACACTGAATCACAGAGCTTTACCAAAGGTGCTGCACTATCAGCTGCTTTCCTGAATTCCTTGTATTTATGGGGAGAGTTCATCAGTGATAGATAAGATCAATTTGTGCTGCTGTCATCGTTGCCCAGAGACCAAGAATGCAATGATTTTTCAGAAATTCGTTCTGTTTCTTTCCTGTCCCATGTCACCTGGAAAATGAACTCTGGTAAGAACAATCAGCAGAGTGGCACAGCCAGTGCAGACTCTGGGCACATTTGAGAGACACTTCTGGTCTCAAAATTGCATGATTATCTGGTTTACTCTATTACTCATCAATAAAACCATTGTTGAGTTGTTGTTTGCCTGGGCACTCAGGTATGACCACCTCCACACTTAGGTAGTTAAGATGAGCATGGTGAATTAAGATTGTAACATTAAACTCTTTGACTGAATCAATATGAGTTTCTATAATGTAGAAGTTCAGAAAAAGCTTGGAATGTAAAGGCCCCATGCAAAAGCAGAAGTAGGTATCATGTCCCAGCAATAGCAAAGCTACATATCTGAGAAATGGCTTGAAGGCAGCCTCTTCCCCAAAGAGCTGGTATTTTCACAAGACTAAGGGATCTTTAAATAAGCAAGAAATACTATAAAAACCCTCCTGAGCTAAAGACTTTAGTGATGTCTGCGATGAAACCATCTCCTGATCAGTTAGCTGGGTGGGGAGAATTGTCTTTACTTATATGGGTAACAGGAGGTCTGTGAAACTAAAATGTTGTAAAAAATATTATGAATATAAACTTTGCTCCCAGTTTGCCCACATGCAATCTTTAATTCCGAGGCTAACACAAAATCCTTTGTATGAGAAGTAAAAACTGGTGGAGATGTGCAATAATGGAGGTCCATGAAATTCAGAATCACTGTCATATTATGTTTTCTTCTTTTTATGTGTTTTTAAAGTCACCTCAGTGTATTCTAAGGATCTCTATGTTGCATAATACGGGATTCCTGTCTCAAGGAACTTGAAATTTCAAAAACACAGAATAATAGGTAAGGTTGCAAAAAATAGGTCTTTGGCAAAGCACTTCAGTCAGTGCATGCAAATTTCTTGCACCTGAAAGGACATGTGAGGTGAAAGTGAGAAAAGAAAGTGAGGTGGGAGTCGGTTACTTTTCCCAAGTAGCAAATGATAGGAAGAGAGGAAATGGTCTCAAGTTGCTCCAGGGGAGGTTTAGATTAGACATTAGGAAAAATTCCTTCACCAAAAGGGTTGTCAAGCATTGGGACAGGCTGCTCAGGGAGGTGGTGGAGTCACCCACCCTGGAGGTATTTAAAAGACATGGGGATGTGGCACTCAGGGACACGGGCTGGTGGTGAGCACAGCAGTGCTGGGTTAATGGTTGGACTCGATAATCTTGGAGGTCCCTCCCAACCTAAATGGTTCTATGATTCTAAATGAAAGAAGTTGGCTTTTATACCCAGAGAGTGGATATGGATTTAAAGGGACTTTTCCAAATGTCTGTTATATGAAAATAGAAACGACAGAATACTGGTGTCTCTGTAGAAGACAGATTTTGTTTTCGTTGTGGTTTTATATTTAGAGAAAGCAGCCAGTATGTTCTGTCCCAGGCGGCCTTTCCTCAAAATTTGCTGCAAGTATCCTACACATAATAAATTTAACTTGGGATGTCAGGATTTTTTTTTTCATTCATACCTTGAGGCAAAAGAGATTGTAACAGCTGTCTTTCATATTTCACCATGGTACATCTGTGTTTCAATTACTGTTTTGTCTAAATTTCCCTTTAGCAGGATTTAGATTACCAAACATGATTTAAGGCTTCACTATGCAAAAAAATCAAGACACAAAAGTCGCTGTATTTATAATGATGCTCAGGCTGATGTGTTTCTACAAAACAGCACAATTAAATTCAGTCTGGGACATCAGACTTACAATTTAGGTGGGCAGGAAGGAACATCTATGTTAAGGGAAAAAAAAAAAAAACAAAAAAACACTGAGAGAAGGAGGAGAAAGCAATTCATGAAACAGGGTATCCTAAATTAATAAATCCTAAGCTCTGAACATTTTTGTCTCCTCCTTTCTGGTTCTTCCTATTGCTCTTCTGGGCAATCACTTTATGGCTTGTCTTTGGTGCAAGTGTCCCTTTGGCCCCAGCGTGTGTCAGGAAAGTGGCTATCCTGCAATATAACCAGCAAGGATCAATACAGTGACAAACTGTTTTACTGGGAAGGGAGTTGATAAAACATAACCAATAAACTTTGCTGAAAGGCTGACAGGGCTGACAATCACTAAATTCAGGGGGGCCTTGGACTTTGTGAGAATCTTTTTGCTTGACAAGTGCTCTAATTAATGATTAAAGGAAGCAAGGAGGCTCAGCACATGAAGCAGTGGGAGGAAACTGCTGGCATGGTTAACAGCTGGTGAAAATACGGATTTGAAATAATTGCACTGTTCTACATGTTCATGGCCTCTTTTTAATCACTCTGTACAGTTCTTTTGATGACAGAAAGAGAAGAGGCTAACTAAGTTGCTGGCTAGTCTGAGATCTGTAGGAATCCATTTTGTGGCCTCTGATCTAGAGAAAGCATTTCTCTAATGACTGTAGCAGGGAAGGACAAACAAGAATCACTCACTACCATGTCAGGCCAGGGATTTACAATCCATGGTTATAGGACAGTTTAAATTCTCTGTAGGATACAAGCTCAAAAACGGTAAATCTGGGCCTCATTTTAATAAGTGCAAGAGTGAAACATAAAATAAACTTGCATTTCTGACTACCGAACAGGTCCCTGCAGGCATGTAGAGGTCTTGTATGACTGTAATATGACTGCAGATAGAAAGTTACAGGCTTTCAGTTTTCTGATGTAAATTTTATTTTCCAAAACATGATTTTCTTTTTAAACACCCCTCCTGAAATGCCCTTTTTGGTGAATTTTGGTACATACCTCTTCCTTCCAATGGGTTTCCCAGCCTGTTGGATGCTACTGGCAGGGCAGTGACTTGTCTGTGAACTTTATTCATTCTCCTGTGATTTTTAATCAGCTAATAACCACCTCAAAACTTCCTATAAGCCTTGGCAAACCATGACATTTACTTCACCTCTGAAGTGAAACTCCTGAATAAACATGCATCCTCACAGTTTGTCCAGGAATTTAGGACAGTGCTGGAGAATGACATGCAGAAGGAGGAGATAGTGCAGAGAACAGTCAAATTGAAACATAACACTCAAAACCCCATGCTATGTTCAGATATTAAGGCTAACACTAAGTCTTTTCTACTCTAAAGGTGGAAGCCATTTTAAAGGTGGAAGGCTTTTCATACAAAGAGTGGTAAGAGAAAAATCCTGCAGGATTGCAGCGAACAGGCATTTGTGCTCCACAGTAGAGGGAAGCTGGAGGGAAAATTAAAGGTTAGAGGAGGGGAAAGTAGGAAAAAATAGGATGAAAAAAAAGAGATATGGAGAACTAGAACAAATAAAAAGGGCAGTGCAGATCCTTAAGAAAAAGATGGAAGAGGTATTAAAAAGGAAAACAGACGATAGAATTTTCCATTAAGGAAACGGAGTTATTTCCTGTTCTTTCAAAAAAATGGAACCCAATAAACAAAGTTACTCAGAATCTCAATTTTTGTATCTCAGCCAAAACAAAGAGAAAAATTAGAAGCTGTGACAAAAATCAGGTACAGGAAGCCAAAAATCTGTAAGAATCTTACTTTTGGAGAAACTGAAGTGAAATGAAATGTGCAAATATGCTTTCTAATAAATCAGCTTGAAGGAAATCACACACACCAATGGTGCAAAAATGACAGCCAGGGACTTGGGAATAGAGCTAGAAGTAGAGAAATGGTAGTCCTAATCAGCTAGTCCAAACAATTATTTACTGTTATTTCCCTCCAAAGTGTTGTTTTTCTTGAACATTAAATATCCAAAGGATATCACATTTATTCCAAACTACTCTTAATTAATTTAGCACCCCTGCTAGAGAAACCAGTCCATTTTCCTCTGTGTCAGGTGGCCTCTCCAGTAGCATACTCAGCCTTGGCATGCTGCCTGGCCATTCCCTAGCCTCTTGGAAATGTAAACAGCTGCTACTTTAGGTTGAACTTGTTGATCTTATCTGTGTGTAAATAAGTAAAACATCAGAGGAAACAAATGAGCCCAGAATGAAGCTGTTCTTGATAAAGTCATACCTGGGTATCTTTAGAATCTCTTGCAAAATGTATTCAACTAAGAATGGAAATGTGGATACTGAGCTGCTACAGTTTGCAGTGTTTGGCAATTTGCAAATCTCAGCCACCTTTGTTCTTCCCATATACATAAACACTATTGGATAAGAGATGGGAGAGAGATCCTGTAGTAGAATCTCCCTTATCAAAAGTGATGGGTAAACCTGTGAGATGAGAAGCCTACACAAGTGCTGCTGGGTGCACCTGAGAGCACAGTAAAATTAACACGATGTCTGTGTCCAGTGCAGGGCTGAATTCAGCTGAGCCTGGTATCTGCCTGTATCAGAGCTAGGCTGGCTCTTGCTTTCACACCAGCATTCCCCAGTCTTCCAGAGAGGTTTCACTAATGCAGCACAGTGCTGGTCCAGATCTGCAGCTGCACGGTGGCTTGAACAAACAAGCCCTGGAAGCAGGAGCACGGAGCTGCAGTGCACAGGCAGTGGTTCTGCACAGCATCAACTCAGATCCAGTTTGCACAGGGCTGCTGGGCACAGCTGTACTCAGTCTCACTGCTTGTGGCT
This sequence comes from Aegithalos caudatus, assembly GCA_013389925.1. Lineage (NCBI taxonomy): Eukaryota > Metazoa > Chordata > Aves > Passeriformes > Aegithalidae > Aegithalos > Aegithalos caudatus. The sequence continues at coordinate 80,915 of WEIU01016099.1, read as the reverse complement.
CTGGAACTTGTTCCTGCACACTATTCCTAACAGCCCACCTGGTCCTGCCAGTGGGGCACAGGCACTGAGTGACCTGAATCTAAGCTTTACACTGGGGGCTCCAACACGGATCAGCTCTGTGATTTCCAAGCCTCTGAGTGGTGTGTCATGGTTCTCCACCTAAGCAATAACACAAACTGTATCAGAAGCCAACTCTCCCTGCAGCCATACCAGAGATAAACCACAATCTGAATATTCCAGTCCCAGAAAACAGAGGTGACTGCATAGTCGTGTCCATGGTATTAGTTTCTCCAAATTACAGCTCTGCAAGGCTGGGATAGTGTGGAGGTGCAGGAGAAGAAAGACTGCAAATGTGTCTTGAACTAAACATGGAAAAGTGCTTGTCTTCTACACTGTCATGAAAAATCAGATACTTGACTTTGAGTATTCTCAGGGGAAAAGTAGGATGAGCTTCTTAAATCAGCTGAAATGTATATGCAGGAGAGGCAGCTAAATGAAAAAAACCCTTGAAGGGAATCCTGGGTACTCAAATATTTAGAGAGAACCAAAGCAGGTTTCATTTGCCTCCTGGCAACCTCCATGTCACCTCCCTGGGAGAACATGGAAAACTGCGGGGGATAGAAGTAATCTGAAACATTCCCCTTCTTGGCTAACAAGGGAAAAAGGAAAATTCCATTAAAATGAATATGTAACCAACCACTAAAATCGGTTCTCTCTGTGATTCTAAAGCATTTGAAGGAGAGCTGTATTTTCACTGTGACAGCATTAATAGATTATCTTGATTCTCTAATGGGTAAAGGATACCCAAACACCAGCATCCCTGCCCCCAGAATTACTTATTTCTTTTTTTATCCCTTTGATATCCTGAAGAAAGGACACAAAGATTTTAGTGCAATTAAGCAAGAGGGAGACAGTGTTTTTAATAGAAGTGACTAATGTATGCCCTGGGAATGATGTGAATTTATGCCAAAGGAATTTTATACCTTCCTCAGATTTATCTGGTGGTGGAACTGCCCACGTGTGACCAAGACCATTAAGCTCAGTAGGCACACTGCTCTGGAGCTCTGTGAGAATGGGGCACGAGCCTTCATTAACCAGTCTGCTCCAAGGCAGCAGTGCCACGTTTCTAAGATGTCTTCCTGAAACAATATTCCATGAGCCATAACCTCTCACTCTGTCTCTGTTTACTCATATTTGAAAATGAAAATAATGGCTCCAGCCTATCTCACCGGGGTTTCTGAGCCTGAATTAGCAATTATGAACAGTGATAAGATCTCTGGAGAGCTGACAGAGCACAGTATTATAATCAGTTTTCTGCTGCCTTAAATACTGGGTTTGTGTAGGTTGGTGTATGTATATTCTGTTGCCCTGTTTTGGGGAGACAAAAGGGAGAAGAACAAGCAAGGCACAGATTCAGAAATTCTTCTTTATTACTATATAATGAAGGGTAAAGGCACTTTGATTGTTTTGACACATTGTTCTGGTTCCCGTGTGCTAACTGCTGAGGCTCAGAGACTAGAATTTTGATTGATACCTCTGTGCCAGTACTTCCTTTCCATGAAGAATCAATTGTTCTACTTAACATGAAGTAATAACCAATATGAGCCCAACATTTCACGTTTGTGGATAAGGATTCAGAATGAATGTTAATAGAAAAGTTCTGGTTAGAAGTCCCCAGCTTCAGTGAACACCCATTTCCTTTGTAATGTTCATGGCAACAAAAAAGATGACTTGGGAACTGATAGAAAAGTATGAGTATTCCTTGAAGGGTGCAAAAGTCAAGTATGTTCTGAGAGCTGGCAGGATTGGACCAGAGATACTATTTGCAAGATACTATTTTCCTACCAGTCAGTCTCTATTTCATCTTGCTGCCAAGCCTTTTTGGAAGCTTCAGATTTTCTGGGGAGGTCAGATAAATGTTATTTTCCTAGTCTGTGTGATGGTGAGGAGGGGAGTCACTAATCATCCTTCCTGGGTAGCCAGGTGCCTTCACTGAAAGGTTCTGTGCACTGGGATCATAGCCAGCCATAGTCAGCATGAAGCAGGTTTCAAATCACCAAGGTTAAGAGGTACAGTAAGCAACAGGCTAATCATGTTTCTTTAACAGGAAAAGCTTAATGTTGTACCCAGTCCCATAGCAGTTCTCTCTCCAGCCTGCCTGGGAGCTTCAGCTCCTTATGGAAGCTCTGGAAGAATAAATTTTGGCTTCCATCTAATGTGATAGTGACACTGATATAAATGCAGATAGGTTGTCCATGTGGAGCTTCCCTGATTTATACACATTGCCACTTTCCCATATCCCACTCAAGCCCCTTTCTCAGAGTGAAACCAAATCATATTCCAAACTCCTCGGCAGACAGCCCTCATTGTTGGCCACCTTAAGCCCCCAGCAAGGAGGGCATTTTTACATGTCAGTCCCTGGTGCTGGCATTATTCAGTGTCATAGAAAATACTTCACCTTCACAAGTTGCTCTGGGTTTTAATGAGCCACATTTAAGCAATTCATCAGCATCAAAATCCCTGTTATTTTTCAGCTGTGCCTCTGAGATAAGGCAGGTGGTAAACAGATCCAGTTGGACAGTGGATTTGACTGCAAAAAGTGTGCTTGTTCTTTGGAAATTTTATAGAGCACTTACTTGACTTGCCCTTTAGAAAAGCTTTGTTCTATTAGAGCTTCCTCTTTCCTGCCCACAGCTTCACGCTGTCTACTGGAAGCAGCTGACAAAAGCATCGTGTTCAGTTTTTCCATAAAGAAAATGCTTGATGTTCTTCTTGTGCTTTATGTTGATCTGCAGAATGCATCCTTACAAATTTATTTTTTTTTTTGTGGGTACAGAGAGCAGTGACAGAGTGCCCAGCCTGCTACTGTTGATCTACCTGATATATCTGCAACAAATTATTTACCCATGGAGTCCGAATTTTGTTTCTGAACAGAGAACAGTCTCTCACCCAGAGCTACTCACTGAGTATTTTGTGTAAAGAAATTTTAACAGAGGGACTGTACTGATAGCCATCACTGTTTGGCACTGTAATGTTTGCAATCTAAAATCAGATTGATATGGGCTTGTTCCATGAAGTCATGTAGCTGCTGGAAAATAGCTCACGTCTAATACATCATCTCTCACAAATGAATCATTAGCCAATAATATGAGCATATTTAACTATTCATTTTAAAAGCACAATACTCTCCTTCTCAGATGTGCAAGTTACGTCAAAACGGCCACATTCACTGTCAGCTGCCATCTGTCAGGTGGTTATGTAACGTGGAGTTTTGAAAACAATTATTTTTCTACACTTAAAAGGCTGTTCTGTAGGGAGAGATGAGAGACATTATTCTAAATCCTTATTAATAGTTCTTGCACGGTAGAAAGACCTTTGGGATGGCTACACCCCAATACTGCTCAGCAGAGATTAAGACACTCTTTCTCTGCCAGCTTCTTCATTAATGCTGTTCCCAACATGGTAGGAGGCTCAAGGTGGTGACATTTCCAAAGCTATTTTCCTAGTATGACAGTAGTGCCTTAAAAAAATACACTTTATTGTTATGCATATAATGCTCTTTCTTGTAGGAAAGATGTTGAAAGCAGCTAGAGGTTTTGTTTTCTGATCTGATCTCTAATTAGAGTGAATTCTTGGAAAAGAAAGGCTTTCAACATTGATACTCAGATGGAGACTTCTGAAAGATGGGTCTGCTTGTCAACAGATACTCCAGTTTTTTCTGCTGGTGCAAAGTATTTTGAATGGTTTTGGTGCATTTAAAACATTTTCTGGTTTTATTCTCTATTTAGCACAGTTGCATTCATAACCCTCTGCATAGTATTAATTATAATTATAAAATTAAACAGTACTGCACTATGTAGCCAGAAAAGGTTTGGGAGATGTTCCTCTTCCTTATACACAGATTAATCCCAGCAAGAAGCAGGATGACTAAAGAAGAGCAAAGCTTGCTCTTCACCTAGTAACTACAGCATGAAAGTGCTCCCAGAAATCCTTACAGATGGGAGTCCAGGAATAATATCAATTTGAGATGCTTTGAAGCTAGATTCATAAAGATATCACAGTAGAGATTTAGCTGCTTTAAAGGCAAATTTTATTGAGTTTCACTTGTGCATTTAGCTACAGAAGTCTTGACAAATGGGGCCTTTCTTCTCCCTCACCCTGCTGTTCACTTGCTCCTGCTGTGGTGGGATGAGATGGCATTAGGGGCTGGCTTGTCACCTGGAGTTTCCACTGAGCCAGTGAAACCACACCCACTATGAACTTGTTCAGGAGCCAGCAGTAGTCTGCTCTTCAGAAATATCTGTATTTGAAAAATGAATGAGTTAGAGATAAAAGAGAGTGTGTTAACTCTTCTAAGTAAATTATTTAAACTTGCAACCTGTTTCTATCTTTTCCATATGAAAAATTAATGTACCACGGACCGTTTTGCATCTTCATGAAAAAAAAAATCATCTTTTTATAGGTTTATTCCTCTTATGGGCTTTCCACAGCCAGTATCAGTATTTTAGCTATCAATCCTCAGGCCTCTCTCCCCCATCCCTGTCCCCAAAGGGGACAATTCCATTAATGAGCATCTAAGTATGAACAGAACACACCAGGCCCACTAATCTCCAGAACACTGTGTGCTACTGAGAAAGAAAAGCTGAGTCAAAAATGCTGTTCTTCACATTTGCAAAGAATGAAATGAGGATTTTTTTTTCCCATGTGCCACATAGATCTTGCATTGGGCCTTAGACTGATGCTTGCTAAAATCATGCCCAAAATCTTCACCCTGGGTGAAAAAAACTGGGCTTTTATTTTCAAATTGATGCAATACCTGAATGAAACCACCCTAATTTTTAGCAGTGCTGAGCAAATACCCCTCCAATTTATTTCACTGGTAGTTAAGAAATATCAGCACCTCTGAAAATCAAACAGTGCTTAAATTTACTGCTCCTCTATTTGAAAATATCTCCCTGAGTCTCCATCTATTTAAGTGGGAAACTGTGAAGCCAAGGACACACAGTGATCTGGGCAGTTAATAATGTTCCTTGCTATATAACAAATCAATGAAACTCTTGGGAATAATGGCATCAACTTGGATTTAGCAGTTTCATGACAGCATCACTTTTCCAACAAATGTTGGACACATGGCGTTAGGGAAAGGTGAGTATTGCCCTTCTTATCTTAGAGGAAGGGAAAGAAAGAAGAGGGGACAATTCCTGATTTCCCTGAATTGGCTTCAGTCACTCCTGAGCAACATCACAGATTTTTAGTGACCTGAAATGGCAGACACCCTGATCTTTCCAGGACAGTCACACAGAGCTCATCATTGCAGGTAGGAACTGATTCTCCTTTCCCTTGTGACCTGCAATTAATCTGGCTCCTGTGTGAAGCATTAATTTTTCTAGCCCTGGAAGTGCCTGTGCCTGCACTTGGAGTCTCACTGCATCTGCCCTCACCAGTGGTAGCTTTCTCTTCCACATCCCCTGTGCTGAGTGGCTGTCTGGAAGTAAAGCTGTAGTGTTTGCTCTTTTACAAGACTGCTCTCCTGGGCATTCCCACATCTTTATGGCCCCGTGTTTCAGGGCCTTCTGCTTCCCCTCATTATTTATTTATGGAGTTTAGCTGCTTATTTGGCTGACAGTGCACTTTCTGTCCTTGTATACCTTGTCCCCTCCAATGTTCCACATACATTTTAAAGACAATTTTATTAAAAAATAAAAGCAGGTGAGTTAAGTAACAGCTTGTGAAGACAAGACCTCAAAGGAAGATTTACCCGAGCTACAATATGAGCTTCACTCTGTAATAGAAGATGAAGCAATATTTAGTTTTGTTTCTTTTACATTTCTTGCAGAGTCTCCCTAAGCAAATGCTGCCTAACTGCTGGGCAAGGAAAGATTGAAGGGAAAGTGACCTACAAACTACTTAATGCTTTTTGATACCCACATAATGCTGGCTGATATCCACCAGCCAGAAGGGCAATAGTGACATATTAAGGTTGACATTGTGAGCTTAATACAAACACGTAATTAAAAGTTTACTCATTTGTTCCAAGGCAAAATACAGCTGAAAGAACCGATCTGGGCATTTTGGGTGCCAGGTGTAATTTTGCATTAAAAACTGCTGGGGAAAGTTCTTCTCTGTAGAGATGGATAATCTACAATGGCCATCTATTTCTTTCCTTAGTATCAATAGTGTGAAGCATGTATTGAGCATTGCTTTGTGAGAAACCCTTTGATATCTTTGTTAAACATTGTGCTTTGCCATAGCTTTATCTCTAGCAACAAATCTGGTGTGTTTTGTACAGACAGAATAAACGATAAAAACAACTTATTTTATTGAAAGGGACGGTTCAAATTGGAAAGGAGACTGCTTGTTACAGGAGAGGTGTTTTATCTGTCCCGGGGAGCGGCACCCAGCTCTGATCAGGCACCCGGCGAAGGGCTCAGGGCTGCCCTGCTCGCCCCGGGGCTC
>WEIU01016099.1:51848-74365 GCA_013389925.1 Aegithalos caudatus | reverse complement strand
CCCGGCAGAGGGAGCCGGAGACCTGCGAGCCGAGGGGGCGGCGCCGGGGCCCTGGGGCCCGGGGCTCTCCCTCTGGGCAAAAGGAGCGGCTTGGCTTTCCCTCCTCCTGGCAGGGCCCTCCAGCCCCAGGGGTGTCGGGTGTGTCAGTGCCGGTGCCTCCGGAGCCCTGCGTCCCGGTGAGGGTAAGGGGTGCTCGGAATGCCGGAGGCGTCCGCCGCCCGCTCCGCTTGCAGCCACCAACCAGGCTGCTCTGCAGCTGCACCTGGCGATCTGTAATTCGTACAATTTGATTTGACAGTAATTCCATCGTTGTTATGTTTATTTACAAGAGGTGCCCTGTTATTCGTTCGGTTTCTGCCTGTTGTTTTCCTGCCTTTTCCAACCGTGGTTCCATGGTTTCCTATGCAGATCTTGGGGCCGTCGTGCGCAGCGGCTCCCGGGGTGTCAGGCGCTCCTTTGTGCTGTGCCCCAGGGGGGTTTGGGTCTGTACAGGTCCTGCTCGTCCTTGCCTAGGTAAAACCACTATAGACTTACCTGAAATCTCTTATTTCATTGTAATATTACAGTGGTGCTTTCGGCTTCCCATCAATTTAGGTTTGTACCTTTTTCCCCCTGCACATTTTTCCTTTAAAAAGCAACTTGCTGTGTTTACCTTCAGATGATCGTTTAGTTCAAGAAAAGCAGGGAAGTACAGCTTCATTATTATCAGTTTCTAGGAGCTAGATACCAGAAGCAATTCAGCACAATGAAGTACAGCACTTTAAATGCCAAAATGTTTTATTTTTTAATCACTTCTCCGCGGAGCTGAATCTGAAACCTGTATCAAATCCCCCTTGTGCTTCTTGAATTGGCTGTAGGAAAAGCTGGGTGTATCAACATGACTTCCAGAATGGTATTTCAAAGATGCTTTGAAATTCCAGAATAGTGTTTCCAGAACAGGGATCCACAAGATAGATCTAACCAGTAGTAAATTTAGAGTGGAAGGATTCATCATCCATTATGTCTCTTTTTAGAGCTCAAACATTTAATTAGAAAACATTTGGGGTACTGTCTGGAGTTCTTTACTGAGCAGAGATGCCTACAAAGAGAAGAGCACTTTTATTTCTTCCTTAATGCATCCTCATTGTAGGAGATGAGATGAAGGTATCATCTTGGTGTACAGCACCTTGTAGAGAAACTCTGGAGCGAGAGACTGTTCTCTTCGCAGCCTCACAACTTCCAAAGTCACATCTCTCTCTACTCCCAGAAATACTCTAAGCCTGCAGTTTACTGGGAGAGAGGCACAGTACTTGCTACCTGTGTCATCATCCAGAAAATAATACATGAGAAAAGAAAATTTGGCTCCCACATGAAGCACTTCAGTTACTGGGTGCCCAGAGTTCTGACTGCTGCCTCAGGGAACATTCAGTTTTCTGTAGTTATTTTACCAGTTAATGGTGGTCCCCGGAGGAATGCTCAGCACTGAGTGCTGCCATCTCTCAGGTGCATATTTTAAGTCCTCAGGTGCTGTGTAAGAGCAGACCATTGCCATTAATAGGTAACAGCTGAGTGAAAGCTGTGGCTTAGTCACTTGGGATCTTGATACCTTATACCTAGAACCCACCTATGTGGCTTTGTTTGCCTCTTAAAAATAATCAAAGAAATAATGATCCGATCCTCTTTTTCAAGATTTCCTGTAAATGTGGATATTTCTGCATACATCTGAATGGTAAGATGGTTTTTATTATTTTTTTCAGTGATACATATTGCTGCTTTGGATATAAAAGATCATTTAAAAAATCATGTTCTAATGTCTGAATCATTCCAGTGTGTGAGCACAGTGAAAATTTCAGGATGGAGATTTAAAACTAATGAAAAAATTATGTAAGCATACACATGTGCCAGATATGGAGATAAAAGTTACAGAAAGAACTTCTAAAGTTGGATTTGCATATATTAACTTTGTAATTGTATGCACAACAGGCAATTACACCAGAGTTAATAAAATAATAGTAATAATGATTTGTGCTAGGTAATTGAAATTTATGAAGCAGTTTTGGTGTCTCTAATAAAGCTGTGATGTCTTCAAGTAGAGCTAATGAGTATGATGGAAGTGACTAGCATGGATAAACTTAATTAATGTTGCATTTGTCAAGCAAAGATAGTAAAATATTTTTAAAGGTGTCTGAATATTAGTATCCTGATTATATAAATGGAAAACTGAGGTAGGAATGCCAGTCACACTTTGATTTGCTGTGCAGCTTAAGTCAGAAATGGGATACTGCAGTCTTTCATCTAAACACCCATTTCTCCTACTCAATAAAATCTTGGCTGCTCTTTACAAAAGCAATGTCAGGTGCTGGTGTATTTCAGCATTACATCCATGGCTGGGGCATGTTCCCCAAACCAGTGTTTTGTTTGGCTACTTGATTTCTTTTCTCTTGTTTGTATCACTTTGACTGTACCTGTTGGTTGCTCTTGAGTTCAGGTGTGTTTCCATTATTCTGAAGGAGTAGCCTGCTAGCTTTGGGATCAGGGTGTCTCTGTCTATGCCTTTGAAGAACAAAAGAAAGAAAATCTCTGAGTGTGAAAATGTTTTTGTTTGGGCACGGCTCACTTTTAAAAATACTGGCTTTTTGTTTAGGATTAACATTAAAGTTACTTTCTTTATCTTCCATACCCTAGGATGTATTTAGCACTTGATAATCAGAGTTTTTTTCACACCAAAAAAAAAAATTCTGTGATTTGCAAGTCAGGTAAATACCATCCAAATAGAATGTTCCTTTCCTTATGTGTTTTGGGGGTGTTTCACCTGGACAGATGGCCTTTATGCTGGGAAGGGTTTGCTTTCCTTTATGTTCTTGCTTCATTGCAATGTCCATCTCCTAAGAACGTAGGTTTACTGTAGGATAGGATGGGACAGTAGAGAATGGATTCTTTTGGCTCTCTCACTGATTGCATTACTTTTTCTTGCTGCATAAATTTACTGGAATGCAATGGTATGGATTACTGGTGGTTTGGGGGGTTGCAATTAGGAGGAAGAGGGGCAAACTCCAGAACTAAGGTAGTGAAAGAAGCACCAAGTGAGTGAGATTGTTGTTGAGATGTGGTGTTAGTTGGGAGCTCTGCTGTCAGCAGTGAGTAAGGACTGCTGGGGGAACAAAGGTCATGAGTCAAGGTAACATGTATTGGCACAATTACCTTTCAGTATTTTGAGAACCAGATAGATGGAATTAGGTTCTCTATTTCCCTCCTTCCCCATTCCTTCCTTGCCTCCAGCTGAGCTCCTAATGGAAATACTGGGGGGAGGGGAAATGGGAAGCAGCAGAAGGATGTTTATTGCTGCTTGGTAGGAATGTAAATTAAGTAACTAATGATGTGCATTGAATAAATGTGTTTGGGGGTTTTTTGTCTTACTTCTTAGCACAGATTGCTACTCACAGCCTGTCTCTGCCCTTCACTCACACATAAGCATGTGTAAATTTGACCTTTTCCTAGGAAAGTATCACCAAACTGAGTTTTGTTTTTGAGCATCTTCCCCTTCTAAAGGATCCAGCAGGAGTGATAAGGCAGATCTCCACCAACACTCGTCATGTTTATGACTACAATGCAACATGGGAATGATAGGTCTGGCTACCAGAGCTCTGGGAACCATTCTTCTTTTTGAAAGTAAGAATGTGGGATTTTGGAAAATCTGTGAGATGGAATGGTGGTGCTCCTCCAAACCCTTTCTGTGGGGAGGAGTAGGGAATTCTGAAATGTCTCTGGGTGTGGGGCTGACTGATGTTCATGGCTTCCAAATGGGCTCCTCACACCAGGAGAAACAGTTTACAGTAAAGGTGCCAGAAAGCTGCACAGATGCAGCTTTTCCTTAAACTGCATTTCTGGATGGAATTTGAGCTGGTATGAAGTGGGAATGTCCCACATTCTCCTCTAGCAAGAGGAAGTAAGAGGAGGGGTTCAGTGTTATTTATTACTGAGCATGCTGTGTTTGTCAAATGACAGAAAAAGGAAGCAAAGGGGTGATGGCCTTAGGTGAGATCAGCTCAGGTCTCTGGTGCTGATCAGCTAAGAGAATAATTGGACTGACACAGGCAGTAAAAACGAGTGATGCTATGTGTCATGCCAATTGACCTTGGAATTTAACCTAGGACATTGCCAATTTAACCTAGGAGTGAGGAATAGTAGTTCAGCTCTTTCTGAAAACCAAAGGAACCATCAAAGGACTTTCCATAAATAGATCAGCAGTCTGTATTGTACGTGGACATAATGCCTGCCTCAGCTGCTTTAGGTTTGCTACAGCAGGTGTTGTGACCCAGTCCCAGAGTGCAGTCTCATGTCTGAGTTAGGTCACACAGCCCTTTACAGCTCAGCTTTCTGATAGTTGCAGGTTCATTCCTATTATGTAGGAGTCTGTTCTTCTCTTGCTAAATGATCCAGTTTGTTTCCACCCTAACTTCACTGGCCATGTTCGAGCCATCCTTGATAATGAGTACAGGAAACTGGGATCTTGAGATTGGGAGCTGTCTGCTGAAAGCTGCTTTGCTCCACTTGGTACAAAAAAATTGCAAAATACATTACAAAGCCTTGTCTGTGGCCTGCAATGTCTGTCTTCAAGAAATAATAAAGAAGATGGGTGACTGCTTTAAGGCAAAGCTGCAAAAACATTTTGCTTGATTTTTGGTTGCTTGGTGTTGGTGGTTGTTTTTAAAATCTTTCCCTCCACTTGCTTGTTTTATCTTTCCACTCTTGTTTTTCCCTTATGCACAGGCTGACCCAGAGAAATAGGGATTATCTGCTAGGCTGGTAAATCCGGCTCCTTCCCAAGCCATTCTCATAATTCTCACTGTCTCTCTGAGGATCACTCAAGCAGGAGGGTGTGAAGAGAAGTACTGGTGAGAAGGTGTGAACAGAGGAAAGACTTACAGAAACAAAGAGGCTTTGGCACAAATAGTTATGATCTTTTCCTGCTTGGTTCACTTCTTCCTAAACACCCAGATCCCTGAACTGTCTGTTCTCTGGACAGCATGTCACTTAATTATTTTTCACTGGATGGAAAAAACTACAATTCCAGTAAATTAAAAATAGAGCTGCAAATGGGCTTGGTTTGATCTCTGTGGTGTCTGAGGCAGAGGAACAAGATTAATTCCTGCAATTAGATGTTAATTGATGTCTGAGCATGTCTATTCCTAGAAACAGCAAGACCACGAACAGCATAACCAGCGCCATTAAAACAGCATCGCCTTCCCTCTGTGCTCAGCAAGTGCAGAGCAGGAGGAGGGCAGAACTCACATCTAAATAGAGCAGTGGGGGATGCTGTGAAATGAGCAGAAACTTGGGATGAGGGAGAGGGAGTGCAGCCACCTCAGATGGTTGTGAACTGGTGGTTAAATGAACAGGGTATTACAGGAGAACTGTGGCTTTGTTTGCTAAACCTACATGTGCTTTATTTTCATTTCTTTGCTGGTCAAGTCTGCTTGAGATTCACATCATAAGCAACTACAAAGGTTTATTACAAAGTGATGAAATATGTAATAAAGAAAAGAAGGAAAAAAAAAACCCCAGAAATTTTCTTTGGCCTTTGGAAAACCATACACTAACAATTTTGATTAAATGGAATAAGAGGTCATTGAATCTGGTCTTTTACCTACTGTGTGTAACAGCTTCAGCTACATCCATTTCAATAATGAAATTCTGTTCCTGTGCTGCCTGTGCCTTATATATAAAGCACCGTGCACTGTATATATTTCATTTTGTTTCCATTTTACAATACAGTAAAAATCTTTTTCAACTAGAATAGATGCTAGCCTTGGATACTGAAGTGCTGAATAGAATAATAAATCCTGTGCATCACTAGCTTGACTTTCATCTAAGAGTCTGAAAAAGCTTTATAAACATCAAGTAATCTTTCCAGCGTGCCCATTACCACTGGAGAATATTACCACTTCTCTGCAGCTATTATTATTATTTTGTATCATTGCATCTAAGGGTCCCAATCAGACTCAAGACTGTACTCTGTATGTAATGAAAAGTTAAGCCCTGTTGCAAAGACCTTTGAACAATTATTAAAAAATAGAGGGATGGAGGCCAGAGTAATGCAGGATAACAGTAGAAGGGGGGAAAAAATAGCAACTTGGGGATTGACCAGTGTTGGAACAGCGTGATCCATCCAACCATTGTCATATATCTTGTAGGCAATGCACTGAAGATGAGACCTGAAGAATTTTCTCAGTGACACTGTAGATTTTACTGTGTGATACTTTTGCGTTTAAAGGGCAGCACAGGAAGAGCCTGAGGCACACTTGACTTGATGAGCAATTAAGTTTGCCTCAACATTAGGACAAAAATCTGCAAAGTGGAGGTAACTGAACTGTGAAGGAGTAAAGGCTGTTGCATTATGTGAGGCAGTGATGTAAATGGAACCAGTAGGCTGAGGGAAAGAGGAAAAAATAGTGGCCAGCCCCTTGCCCTAACAGAGGTGACAGATGGAACGTGGATAGACCTCGCTGTCCCAACACCTTGTGATAATCTCAGCTTTGTATTTCTGTTTCCAGACATGCTTAATGAGGAGTTTGCAGCAGCAAAAGGAAAGTACAAAGACTGTACCAGCATACGTAGAATATTGTATTGTACAGCCTGGTCACCTGTGGCCAAACAAATTAAACCACAGCAGGTGTGGAGTGAGCCCTTCCGTTAATTTTACAACTACAGAAGCAGTTTTAGGGAGCGGTGTCTATCATGTTGAGGCTGTGCAGTGATTCTGTGTCACTCAGGATTACTCCTGCATTCTTTCTGTAGCCTGTCAAGCGGGGTTTTCACTAGTGTTTTGGGGGAAGGAAGAACTTCCTTCTGGGACCCCCTCCTAGCCCAGTGCGAGTTAACACCTGGGCTGCAGGGACATTGTTTAGCTCTGAGCACCCCCTACGTGGGCAGTTTAGGGTGGGTGAAGTTCATCTAAACCTTCTATGGCATGATTTCTTTACTGCTAAGCTGATAAAAACATGCTGAATATCTCTCAATTTACAACTCCTCTACTGCAGCAAAATTGTAGAGCTAACGGGTTTTATACTTTCCGTCTTGGGTCTCTTGAGATGCAGTCTGACGAGCATCTACAGGAGAGTTATTCTTTTACCCTGAGATGCGTTCTCCCACTTCAGAGATGCTCATGCCCGGTTCTTAGCAAAGGCAGAGATCACACCTCTGACTGCTCCCAGCTGTTGAGTACAGAAAACACCTGGGAGAGGAGAGTGTTTGTGACTGCTGTGTGCAGCTGCTGTTGGACTGGAGCTCTCCTTGTTTAGTTTCACCCTGCGACACCATCTCTGTTTTTCATTTCTTTTCTGATCACCTGGCTCTTCATGGGAAAGCTGAAGCAGAATTCGCTTCACAGTCCAAACCTGGACAGCAGTCTGCTTTTTTTTGATTAGATTGTCTCTACTGTCTGTCTCCTTTCAGCAGTTCAGATATGTCCAGGTCATCCCTGATGTAAGAGTATGGACATGCAAAAAGCTGTACCATTGAAAGGACAGCTGTCTGTAGAGTGTGAGAACCTGTGTCAACAATGAACCAAGAGAACCCTCAGAGCCCTCACACTGCAGACTGTGGGATCCCAGGTGCTCCTTAGGTACACACTGCTTCTCCCATCTTCACATCACCCAGGACTCCACAGGCTTCCTTCAAGCCACAACTGCAGCTCACACTTCCAAAGTGCTGGACACAGGTCATTAACCCACGTTTGTTAGCCTGGGCCCCTTTGCTATTCCATGCCTGCCACCAAAACTTGCTGCTGAGATCTGCCTCAGTGCCTGCAGCCAGTGAAGTAGGCACAACATGAACCTGCTGAAATCTTTTTACAGGTGTTTGGGCACAACATGAACCTGCTGAAATCTTTTACAGGTGTTTGGGCACAACATGAACCTGCTGAAATCTTTTTACAGGTGTTTGGGCACAACATGAACCTGCTGAAATCTTTTCACAGGTGTTTGTACTGTTCCTCTGCGTCATCGGTGGGCTGGGGTGGCTGCTGTGTGAGAGGTTGGGTTCCTGAATCCTGGGTGGTGAATCTCTGCCTCTGTTGTGTAAAATGTGTGTGCTTCAGAAACTCTTCTTGTGAAGCTTGTGCTCCTTGCATTCTGCCATGTTATCCCTGGCTTCAATCTAGAATCCCAAGGACTTTCTGTTCTAGGGAGAAGTCTTCTACCCAAGGATAATGGACCATGACATAAACATGAGGCTGTGCCTTGACTGTTTCGAGTCGGGCTGATTTTGAAATACTGGCTGTTGAATCCTTCTTTTCCAGACTAGTGACCTTCCAGAAAGCTATTTGATCTTTCTAGGACTAGCACAGGTGAAGGAAAAGAGGGATGATAATTTGGGTGACTGCCCTTTAACATCAGTAAATGTGGTATTCCCTTTGTGTGTCTTGTTTTCCCATTCTAGCACACATCTCCCTGTTGGGATACATTATCTGTGTCCCATGATGGTGCAGCAGGATTTCACAGCCATTTTAGTGCCAGACTCTTGTCATGAGCAGTGTGATATTTGCAGCTGGTCTCTTTGAAGATGTCACTGGAGTTGAGGTTCCAGCTCAAAGGCTCAGTCAAGATAGAAAAAGACACTGCACAAGTCAGAATAGCATTTTGATTGGCATGATGACCATCTGCCACAGGCTGTGATTCTGCTAACTTTTGTGAGATAATACAGGTTCAAATCTGGTCATTCTTAGGTGGGAGAATGCTGAGATAAAAGTTTGTGCTGTAAGAAGTGAAGTTCATTGATGGAGGAGCTGGCATTCCTGTCTCTTCAAGGGCAGGCAGCACTTTGCTGTGATAACAGGGGATGTTGTCTTTCTGGAAGTGCCATCATTCACACGGTGCATGAAAATTGCATCTGGTTTATGCTGCATTTAAAAACTTCCCAAGGCAGTGAGAATCTTATTCTGCATGGCCTGTGCAAATTTCCATGTAAACAACCTCAGTGCTGCCTCCCTAAATCTACAGTCCAATGATAACAAATGTTTGAGGTACTGTGTGTGAAGGCCTGTGTTTGCAAGAGGAGAATGCATGTGAAGAATTACTGAAGTGCTGGTGATAGATGGTAACTTAGTACAAGATTTTAAGCTAGGCCACATGGAAGTGGTTTTACTCTGCATTTGCAATGGTTTAAGAGCACACCATGGCCTTGGCTGCTGCTGCTCAATGGACAAACTCTGAGCCACAGTAACTCAATCACTTGCAACTCCATTCAGGATAGAGACAGCAATCTCATTTGAAAATGATGGGGTTTCTTCATGCCAAAGAAATGTGCAGTGTTGCCAGTGTGCTCAGAGGGATAGTGATGGATCTCTCTTTAATCCAGACATTTGATGCTTTTCCTGTGTGAAAAGGATTGGGCTTTGTTTACCTCTGTGTAGGCAATTCAGCAGGAGAAGAGTGCTCTTCATATTAGAGATTTTCTTTTTTGAAAGAACAAATTGTTTTGACTGGGGCTCTTTGCAATTGAGGCCACATCTAGCAGTAGAATTTCAGTAGTAGAGTGAATGTTTGGATTTTTCTAGTGTAAAGATAATGAGATGTTCTGATGCCTTATATCATCTCCAAAGGGCAAATCTCTGATGCTTGTGGCATTCTAAATGCCACGTGAAGCATTTCACTGCTCTCATCAGGAATTGTTTGGCACCAAGGCTTTGCGTGGGATTTTTAATATTTCTTTGTTGCATTTAAACTTTGGCTTGACTGCAGAAACTCCTAGCAAATACTTCTGATGATGTATTAGCATTTTTGCTGCCTTTTAAAATCTAAGATGAAAAAGAATGTAATGAGCCACCTAATCTGTGCAGTACTTGCTCTCCCTTTCTTACACATAAGAGAAACTTCTCTTTTTTCCTTTTGCCCCTAATTGACTTGATCTTCCCTTTATGCTGCTGAAGTTAAGATGCTGCTCTGCTCTTGCATCAAGGAGGAAAAACAGCATGTACAAGGTAGGTTAGCACAGCTACCACTGAGAAATAGGTACTAATTAACACTGGTTTTTCACCTGCATCTTAAATGACAGAATTGCTTGAGAGACAGAGGGTGGGGCCCAAGATTAATCATTGTAACCAAACTTGCCTTTGAATGGAAAACCTTCTGGATAATTTTTTTTGCCTGCTGGGTGCCTGTTTTACAAAGCCATCAAATGATTCCAAATGAGAGAAAAAAGCCTAGCCAGCATATGCCTTCTCAGCTGTCTTCTTTGGATGGTGAGGAAATAAGAAAGATTAAGGGGTGCTGCATTGCTGTAATTAATTAAAGAAGATAAATTTATTTTTGCTATTCAGAAAGCACTTCGGTTCAGCATCTGACATTGACTGACTTGCACAATTTGATTCTAGACTTCTGGAATTCTGATCTCAGTGGAAAGGTATTGGAGAAGACAGAAATGGAACAGAGTAGGAACCAAAGACTTCTCTGTGTTAACTAATTGAACATGTCTATGAACACTGAGCAACCCCACAATTGCTGCTGAAGCTATTGCATGTAACAGCTATGGAAAATCTCAAGCCATGTAGGTGTAAAACATATTGGCAGCTGAGAAAGGAAGCCGTAAAAAGGGAGAGCATTTTAAAAACTTTTGGACTACAGGTTCCCACACCTCATTTAAAAACAAACAAGCCTAACAATAGAGCTGTTATGCAAAGCACGTCCCTGTGATTCCTGCACCGTGTTGTCAACACGTGCCCTTTCCACAGGGAAGAGCAGCCATTGGGAATGATCCCAGCTGGTGCTCAGGTTTTCAGGCATCTGTCCAACAGTGCTCACCCACCCATCACTGGAGACCTGGAGTCACCTCTGTGCTCATGCAGACCTCCTCTTATCTCACTTTCTCTATTATAGTAATTTGTTGACATCAAGACATGGAGGTTATGGGAGATAGTATTTACGTGACTAAAACAAATGCTGCCTTATTGGCAGGTGCCTTCTGTCTAGATTTTTCGTCGTAAAAGGAAGAAAATTGTCTTCATTGCTCTTCATGGAATATTTTTAATTGCACACAAAATCTAACAGCAAAAATCGAGGTCTAATACTCTGAACTAAATTTAGCAAGCTCATTTTTCCCCAGCTTCCCTGTTTATTCTAAATGACATTTTAGTTATTCTTGACTGCAGGAAATGTATTATTTAGGGTGTACAGTAATGCAGGTTGGGCACATCAGCTGAGCTTAGTTCTTGTATACAGTTCTTGTTTTTGGATTTGTTTAGCAGATGCAGGTGGTACCAGATGCAGGCCTTTGCAGCAAAGGGTGCAGCTGCTTAATTTGTTCCCTTTGTTTCTCGTGAGGTGTGCTGCAGTGGAGTAGCAGTGAGGAAGAGCTGTCTGTGTGTCTTGCAGCTGCTGCACCAGGGTGAAATACTGTTGGAAGTACTTGTACTTTCTCTTGGGGGTGGTGGAGGGAAAAGACATTCTTCTCACTTAGAAAATCTTCAGCAGGAAAGATCAGCAACATGGGTAGGGAAATTCTAACAGAGAGACAGAGTCCCTCTCTTTTTCCATAAGAACAGGGTGATGGGAAGGGAGAATGTGCTCTGAAACTTTTATTGACTGCCTTACCAAGCAAATATCAGTTTTTTATCTGTTTGAAGGAAGGGCTTATTTTAGAGCCTAATAAACTAGAACATCTCCTGGTTTAGAGATTGAGAGCTTCATGGTGTACTTTGATGTGCTTATCTGAAAGAAAAGGTGGGGAGTTGTTCCACATGAATACTCAAGCTGTTTCAGGGTTCTGTCACAGCCTATTTTTCTTCTCTCCTTTTACTTTAATTGGACAAATGGAAAATAATGAAGAAGGTACATAGAACAGGCTACCTGGATCAATACAAATGTCAGTTTGGCCGCATCAATGTAATAGGCAGGGCTAATGTCATTTGGCTAAATAAATGGGTATGTTTTGTGCAGCACTGTGGTTGTCTAGAGTGCTTTAAAAGCAAAGGTAACAACAGAGCTCAGCAGCTGGCAATCAGTGTGGCTTGGTGATCTCAGAGCAGAAGAGACTTTGTCCAGTTTTCAGCAGGAAAGGGTCTTTATGCCAAAGCACTGGCTCTGTTGGGGCCAGAGGTGGGCTCTGAGGCTCAGCAGGGCAAGGGTGGGCATGGTTTAAATGGATAAATGGCAATTCAGCCAAGGATAAGGAACAACCCAAGGTTTTGCTGAAGTCTGGTCAGTGTTGCTGATGTCTTTGTGGCATTGTGGCAGTAGTGTGTTGATACTGAGGTGCTGAGCACTGCATGGATATTAAATCTGCAGTCAGGAGATCCCAGTTCTGGATGTGTCCAAGACCCACAGATTAAATTGGTGACAAGAATTCAACCAGACTTGATGTAGACAAGTACAGCCCAACTCTGGTGGCCAGGTTTGCAAGCCAGCTTGAGCAATGCCTTTGCAAGGCAAGCACTGCACGCTGAGCCATGCCCCAGTGAAGTTCAGAATAGCTTTGGCATCTGTGTGGAGTGGAGGGATGGTCAGTGCCACCACAGCTGCCCAGCTGTTTGCTATGCCCGCAGGGTGGCTGCTTCTCTCCTGGGTGAGACCCCTTTGTTGCTATAAAGAAGTGTTTCTTCTTTTGCTTGATCTCCCACAGCACTACAGCAGAATTCCATGGCATTGTAACACAGCTGCATAATGCTGTGCATTTGATTTCAGTCCACAGAACTGCTATTAGCAGTACCACACTAAAACCCTTTATGAAAGGTCACAACGTGTCACTTAGTCTTTGCTGCCTAAAGAGATGGCAGCAAATGCATATTCATGGCATTGATATTTGTTGGGGGTTTAAAAAGTTCTATTAGCCTAGAAATTTACAGAAGTCTTGTGCAATTTCTGTGATGCTGCAACATTTCCAGAGCAGTTTTCTTTACATACCAGTGGAATTGGGAGGAATCTTAATGGTCAGGATAATAATCAGGAACTTCTGATTTATCTAGGATGTAATTTTATTCCAGCTAGATACAGAGGTTTTCATAGTTATTTGGTCTCTTAATTCTCAGGTTTAATTTTCAGCTGTGAAATGTGGTAGTTCAATATTTTGTCCACTTATTAATAAATACAGGTGTGAAACTGGAGTGCTACCAAATACCTGATCTGTGGAAGAGGTAGCCAGGTGAGATGGGGAGAATATCTACTTTCAAGGCTGCTAAAACAAAAATGGAAGTGCTTTAAACCCTACCCTTCAGGTTCTGGGTCAATAATGTTCATGTTCTTCTTCAGAAGCCGCATACTGACTTTATTTATATTTAGGATCACAGATTTATTTTACTTTCTGCTACACACAGGTTATTCTGAAATGAATACTGACAGGCAGTCTCTTATTAGCCTGCATGCAGCACTTTTTTGCAAGTATTTCTGTGCTTTACAAATTGGATTGCACACTGTGATCCCTTTCCCAAAGGGCAAATACCTCTGGGAGGAATCCGACACATTTACAACATCGGGAGCTAAATCAAACACCCCCTTAGGGTGGGAAAGAGGAGAATAGTACTCCAGCTAACCTTAGGAAACTTGAATGGCTTGTAAGAAGTCAGTGTAATGTAGAGCCCAGTCACCTCGGCTAGTGACCTGTCCTTTCAGTAATCTTCCATGTCTATTTGTTTTTCATTTCTTGTGAAAATGAAATACTGAGTCAAAGCATTAGTTCAGCATGGAGCCAGATATTTTATGCTGCACCTTGACATTGTGCAGTCACTGATGCAGGGCTCAGCTTGAGCAGAGAATGAAACTGTGACAGAGAGATTTACCGTTCCTGTCCTGAGGAACAGTCTTCTACCCAGAGGTTGGGTCACTGACTAAAACTTGCTTCTGCAGGAAGCTCGGTGTCCAAAATGATAAAATGGGCACTGTCAACTGACTAAACAGAGGCTGGTTCTTGCCATTTTTTAAAAACAGCAAAGCAACTTCCCTTGTTGTGTGTAAAGAGGGCATTTCCACCCAAGTTTTGCATCCCGTGCCATCCACACCAAACTTTCCAGTACCATCAAATACTGAGCCACCATTGCAACTTTGGACAGAAGTTAGTGGGATGTCAGAAGGAGACTTGTGTGGAGCATTTGTGTCCCTTCACTGACCTTTGCTTGACTGATGTTCAGGACCTGAAACAAGATTTGGAGAATGGGGAGAGGGAACATTTCAAAATGGCCTTCAGCAGTCCAAAGCAGCACAGGGAGTTCTACTCTTTTTCCTTCCTTTTTGAGAGTTTTTGGTCAAGCATTTGCCAGTGTTGATCCGCCACTTTTCTGAGGAGAGAACATGGGTGGATGTTTTTGCAGAGGAGCTGCTAAGCCCTTTCTCCTGCTGGAAGAGAGGATCTGCAGAGTACAGGCAAGGCATGGCCAAGTGATGTTGGAGCAGAGCATGGAGCTCACACAGGAGGTGTCTGGGGAGCTCCAGCACTGCACAACTGCTGTACTGACAGTGCCTTACACAGGGCTGCCCTTCTGTCCTGCCCACCAAAGTCACTGTAGGAATGCCACAGCGACTTCTCTCCACAGTGGCAGAGGGTTGCACCCTTTTCTCTGCACAGAGGCTGGTGCACAGCTCTCAGCCTGGCCTGGCTAATCTGAACTCCTTGATACTGCCTATGACTTTGGAGTGACAAGGGACTTGTATGACAGTCACACCATGGATGGTGTTTCTTTTACTGGTTTGGCATAGTCAGTATGGGCAAGCACAGAAATACAACTAGATTCTTCTATGTGGGTTAGTGTGGACTGGAACTCAGAGCTGGCTTCCACATTCAGATAAATTTGGGGTAAGTGGATACTCCCAGTATTACTTCTCTCTCCTTGACCAATTAACGTGAACTTGTTGTTGCTGAATTGCCTGCAGGTGAAGGTTGCATAGTTGTCATCTCTGAAGAAATAATGCCTGTGTGAGACTCCCCTGTGAGTGTTGTAGGCCCATTGCAACTTGAGGAACGTGACCGGGTTTCATATTCTCAAGAAGGAAAGATCCTTTTATTCTGGGGATGGTTATGTGCAGTGTTCAAGTCTTAATTGGCTTGGCACCTCACAAAACAACGGCATTTATTACACTTCTCTGTAACACCTCTGTGCCAGCAGAGAAGTAAAACAAAAGATGGTTAGAGCAGCGTTGTTTAAAGCTGTTATCTGTTGCAAACCTTTGAAGTTCAGCTGCCTTCATGGACTGAGAGTTGGTGTGCAAAGCTTGTACTTGTATTTGTGTGGCTGTGCTGGCACAGGCAGGGCCCCAGTAGTCATGGATAATTGGTATGGAACAGAATGGCATGAAGAATGTGCCTCTGGCTGGAGTGATCAAGTCACTTTATCACTGAGGCTTTTTTAAACTGAAGACTCTTTACCTGGCAGCTCTCAATTAACATGCTGATGAAATCTGTGCAGGAAGCTTACACAGGCTCCTTGAGAAAACTTGCTACTTTAAATTTGCCTGTTTTTTCTATATTTAGGGGATCAACCTCTTAGCCATGTGCCCGAAAATAAAGGATAAAAACTAGACAGTCTAAGACTTAATGCTTTCATTCTTCTCACACACTTTGGAGTGGCAGTTATCTAGCAATGGAATTACACAGTATCCACAAACTGTAGTTCACCGTTAAGCTCTCTCAAACAGAAAATTACACCAAGAAATCCATAAACAGTAAGAACAGCAAGGGTCAGACTGTTTTACCGTGAAGAATTATATGGTGTGGGAATCCTATTGCCTTTTGGTTTTTTCTGCAGTTAATGCACCAAGCTCAGCTCCCATGGAGCTTTCTGAGAAATCAGAAATGTAGTGTATTTGAAATGCATTGCACTATTAGAATTCCATTTTGGTACGCTTTACACAAAACTGTGTAATCCTTATAGTAGATATTTAACTCTGGTATGTTTTATCTGCAGACTGTTCTCAAAATGATTGATCCTCCTTGCCTTTACTCTAGAAAGATGCTGAATGTTGGCTGAGGGAAACTGATCTGTGTTGATGTTAAGTGACTGAATCAGGGCTGGTGTGAAATAAAAGCATTAATCTTTGTGCCTTGCTGGCTGTATGCAGACTGCATAAGGCCTAACATTTGTTTCAGTTCCTGTGATTTAAGTTCCACAGGCTTGTTGGAGTTCCTTACCCACCCTACTGCTACCAGCCAAAGGCTGCTCAGAGAAAGCCACCCCGGGATGCACGATTCAGTTGCAGGTCAGCACTGCCTTGTTTCATACATCACATCTCTTCATAAACACTTTTATTGTTTTGCAGAACAAACACGTTTAGAAAGAGGAGGTACAATGTACAGCTTGATTGCCTTCAGGGACTTGTGGCTGATGGCTGCATGACTCCTGAGATATTTCAGGCCCTGGGGCACAGCACAGAGCACCCCTCCAGCTGCCCAGCCAGGGGACAACTGGCACAGTGAGGCAGCAGAGGTGGCTTTACGTTTATTCTCCACACAGAGAACAGCAAAGGCAAGGAACTGCTTCTGATTCCTGTTAAGAAGTCTTGATTTGGGTCTGCTGACCTGTGGTTTCTATGTCAGAGCTGCCTGTTTCAGTAGTTAACACTTGAGCACTGTCTTCCTGAAGCTTGGTGTAAAGAAATCAAACATACCGAAAGTATCAACCCCATGCTAAAAATCTTAAATCAACCACTCTGATTGATAAATGTTTAGCATTACCTGGCAAATGAGTGATAGCTTTATATTTCATCTGCAGAATAACAATACTGGATTAACAAGAGAAAGAAAGAACTAAAGCAGAACAAATAGAAAAATTTTTATTGGTCTGGATGGGTATTTGGTACTTGCAGAGGTGCTATTAAACACTCCAGTGGCTGCAGATTCAAGTCAACCTAAGGTTTCTCAGATGGAGAAAAGTCTAGGGTTAAGAGCAAAGAAGAAGGGGGTTGAGTTGGAAGTAGAACACAGCCTTAATGTTATTTGCTACAGTGTATTAAAATAGCTCTAGGAGTTTCACATACTAAACAGCAGCAGTCATTTAACATTTTAAGATTAATGTTTTCATTAGAGATGGCAATACAAGCCCCAGCACCTTTAGATATGTGATCAGCTCATCTGTTGTCTTTGCACAGACTCCATCTCTGAATGTGACAATTTGATGTAGGAGTGGGCATTGTAGTCAATGAGGGAGAATTTGCAAAAGGGATGATGGAGAAAACGTTATAGAAATCACAGCAAATAAAGAAATGAAGGCTGGTAGGGGTGCTGAAACAGGCTGATAAATAGGTATTTATTGTTAGTAAATTTCAAATAGTACATATTTACTGCTCCCACTAATTCAGCAGGAGTTGCTGCTTCAGAGGCCAAGTATTTCTGTTAAGGTGGCAGCTGGAATACAATCAGCATCACCTTGGCTGCTCCTGCACACGTGCACACTCCAACCATCCCTCAGAGCTCTGTGCTCCAGGACAGCAGGACACACACTATGGAGAAAGACCAGAACTGCTGGCAGCCACTCAAACCTCAAACCTGCTCCAGGGAGTGTTTTCAGTGGAATTGCAAATGAACATGATGGTGGTTCCAGGACTAAGTCTATAGTAGTTGATATTAATTTAACTACAGCGATTAAACAGGCAAACTGAGACATGGGGACAAGCTACATCTCACCAGAAGACAAGCCAGACAAGGACTGGTAATACACATGTGGGTGTGCTGGAAGTGAAAGCTGCCTTATTCCAGCAGCATCATTCTGCTACAGCCATTTGATATCCCAGAAGATTTGAGTGTATATAGCTCCATGCACGGGAAATACATGTGGAACTATTATTTTTGACAAGACCTGAGACCAAACACTCAAAAGGAGAAAACAAGGGGTATACAGTGACTGGAAAATAGGTCTCTGATTGTAGAATTTGTAACTAACTGCTGCTTACCTGGTGAGCATTTCTCTCTACAGAAATATTGGGGTGGGTGGGTGTGTGTAACAAAGGGCAAAGTCTGCTTGCAGGTAGGACAATCTGGCTGCTGTGCATATGACAGTCTACCCAAATGAGGATTCATGCAAAGCTGATACAGGAGGATGAGCTAAAACATTTCTAGGTACCCATCCTTTTAACACTCTAGTGTGGACAAGAGCTGTGCTGGCCAACAGTGATTAATTTTCATTTTAACCTCCTGGAGCTCATCATCTTCCTCATGCTGCTGCTAAATGCAGCGTGTTAAAAGCCTTCTCCAGAAACTGGTGTGACTGGAACTTTCAGGAATCTAAAACAAATCTAGTGTAAACACTGCAGGAGGAGGAGGTGGGGAGAAAAAGACAAAATATTGCTAGGATGAAGAATGAATTTAGCTTAGCTTTAGCTCACACTAAGAGTCTTGCATTTATGTGCTCCTTTGAAAAGCCAGAGTTGAGACAGTATTTCAGGAGTCAGCAATGAACCTCTCATTGATCTGGGTTAAAACAGCAGTGCTGATCACACAGGCTCCTTTCAAAGGAAGATACAATGCTGCGCTTTTATTTTTTTTTATTTTTAAGGATTAGCTCTTTGCTTCAAAGGGATCCTAAACAATCTACAAAAATAAAGACACCCCAAAATTTTCAAGTGTTCCTTCCAAGAACCCTAAGGAGAGCTCCTTCTGGAGTTGCATCGCTGATATGGAAGATGGTTTCAATACTTTGACTTCAGAGATGTCAACCTTTTTTTTTTTTTCTTTAAAACCTTTAGTTAGAATTTGTTTGGTTTTCCACCCACCTCGAGCACGCTGGCAGAGGGAAGGAAAGTGTCTTCTGCAACTCAGAAAATAATCAAGGGGACTAAGCAACAAGGAAGCAGTGGGTGTTATCTGTCCTTTCCTGTGAAGGGAGAGCCACAGACAGGAGTAGGTCTGTATAATTTTATTCTCATTACTTACACAGTCACTGCACCGTGCTACAAGTTCTTAACTCACAGCATCCTACTGCATGTTATTGGCTTTGCACATACCTAGCAGAAAGGAACATTCTGCTTATGGTTAAACCATTGCCATCAATACTTGCTACCATGTGAAGAACAAAACCCTTTTGTTAGAGGATGCAGTCATCATCTTTAAAAACTATATATTATTTCAGTAATCTCTTCCTAATGCTTCAGATGCATGTATTGAATTTGAAATAATTTACAGTTAAGTCTTATAAAGTTCTGCATGTTTTTCTTCCAAAGAAAATAGCAGCATATTGCAAAATAGGAAGGTCCAGTAGCAAAATATGTAGTTATTACTAAATAATCCATCAAAAATGTTTTATATTATGACGGTCCCATTTCTTTTCCTTGCATATAACATCTGTTGCAGAATTGACTCAGACAAACTATACACAGGTATAGTCACAAAGATAAAGCAAAATGGTTTTCTGTTGTGCGAAGTCAAAAAAGTTGGTGCTGTTTGGAAAGTAATTACCTGCCTCTTTCCTATTCTATGATCCAATCTGACTTGAAGAGCAAGTTGGATGTGATCACTAGGCATTTGTCACTTTGCATCCTCTGCTTTCCCATTTTCATGCCTTCTTTTGCCCTTACTGAACTTCAGAGTGGAAGATGAAGTATGCAGAATTTATGGGGAGGTGTGTGAACAGAATCACAGAACTGAAGTTCAAAAACCCCACAGCCCAACCTCCAGAACGGATAAATCGTGTCTGCATGATGTTTTAGAACCTGAAGAAATAGCCTCTTACTGCAGTAAAATACAAGGAGGTCATCACTTGTGTAGACCAACACCTGTATTGTAATCTGCTTGAACTAACATGCAGGGACTTGCAAGAACAAAAAAGGTGATGCTTTTTTTCCCGTGGGTAATACTAAAAAGCCAAAAAGAGGAACATTCAAGCAGAACTACTTTCAAATGCCCAGCTACACATGCTGACTGCCTCAACAAAAAGGAAAAATGAATGAAGATGAGGAAGAGTCCTTCTCACTGATGTATTTCAGGACCAATATTTAAGAGTGGCTCTTTCCAGCAGCAGTGAAGTTTGTTCTCCCAAAACAGCTGCTGATAGTGAGAAATAAAGCCCATTGTTTCATCAGTTCACCATGTAAAATGTGCACTGCCAATACTTTTGAGCAGTTTCATCTGCACTTTTCTTACAATGTAGTCCTTTGTGTAGTAAAGTATATACAGATGCAGCCTTAACTAAGCATGATCTTATGAACAGGTTATTCTAAAACTACATCCCTACACAGCAGCTCCTGCCACCACAGCCTTAGTGTTGAACCACATGTATTATTTTTGTTTTTTATGCAAAATTCTAATCAGGTGTTTAAATAACAAGATAAACATCTGGTGCCAATAAATATTTTCATTTTAAGACGTGCAGTCTTAAATGTTTCCATTGGTTTTCTAGGCATAAAATTTTTGAGGAGAATATGAATTTATTTTCAGTGTGAATTGGCTACCAGCTCATTGTTACATTAAGGGGTTACTTTGCTCAGACCTTCTCTTGGCTGTTCCTCTGATGACTGACAGTATCAGTAACTACAATACAACAAAGAGAATGTTACTACAATTTGTCAGGGCACTTAACTGTCTACACATCAACTGTGAGGACAGGTGCTGTCAGATATTACACTGGCAATCTTCTTGGAGTCTATTAAAAAATCTGTATTTTTATGACACAGTTAATATCAGTTTTCCTCCCTGGCGAGCCTTTGTACTGAAATACTCATTGTAAGATTAAAAAAAAATTGCTTTAATCCCCTAGAGATTTATATCTAAGATGTAGCATAATCACAGAAGGAACTGCTGATTACACAGTGAAGCGAACAGCACAGTGAGTACAAAGCCAAATATAAACAGGACATTGTATTCACTAGGCCAGGGGATTACAGGTTGTCCAAAGGAAAAGTCATGCAAAATTCAAGTTCTGAATGCATTTATCATTGAGTTGGTAAAAGCAGCTAATATAACTTCTGGATTGCTGGAATTGCACAGGAACTCTTTTCAGGGTGCTGCCTGTGCACTGCTGAAGAGCAGTTCATGTTCTCAGGTACCTGAGTTACAGATGTGCTACTACTCAGTCAAGACATGGAGCTGCTTTGAAACAGAACAGGTACACAGCAATATTCCCAGGTAATTCTTATTTTTCCTAGAAGCCTTGGCTTGCACCTAGTGACACGTTTAAAACTGGATGAAAAGGCAAAGCTGTTTTATGTAACTTACCTTTACTAGAACATAGCCATCTTGTTCAAGAATCATGCAGTTTTATAATTGAAAGTACCACGAGAATTTGAGAAAAAAATGGGTGTATGTATCCCATGAATCAGGCACGATTTCAATTCCAAACAATTTTCAAAAAATTTTTTAAATTATTAGTTTTACATTCTCTCTCCCTCTAATACAGTAAATTGTGGGATTTTTAATTAGCCTTGTGTTTCTAGCATCTAAACTATTGATACCCAAAAGTTATTCCTTTGTTTATC
This sequence comes from Aegithalos caudatus, assembly GCA_013389925.1. Lineage (NCBI taxonomy): Eukaryota > Metazoa > Chordata > Aves > Passeriformes > Aegithalidae > Aegithalos > Aegithalos caudatus. The sequence continues at coordinate 53,003 of WEIU01016099.1, read as the reverse complement.
CATTATGAATATAGCCCATTCTGATTTGGAATACAGCTACTCTAGGCAAAGCTGTCAAAGTGTATGAAAGACCATTTAGGACATTTTAATGCCAGTACAGTATGCATTTGACTTGAAGAGTATGTACAACTTAATTCATTTGATTACTGTATCTAACCTTAAATGGACCAAACTGGCTACAAAACAAATCCCTCAATGTGATCCCAGCAGAAATCCTATCCTTCCCTTCCAAACCTGCAGAAAATCCTGTCTACCCTTCACCAATTGTAAATTCAGCTTGAAGTTACTGACCCAACCCTGGTCTTTTTCCTTTTGTATTTCTTACACGAATTTGCAGTAGAAATGGTGCAAAATAGCAAGATCTGTTGGAATAGGCAGAAAGGAATTCAAACTTTAATCTGATTGGTTTAATTTTTTTTAGCATGAGGAAAAAGAATAAAGTTACAAGATTCTTTTAATATTTTCACAATATTAAACTAAAACTGAGCTCTAGGCTACATGTGTAAGTAAATCTAGAACACAAAAGGGTTAAATAAGATCTTCTTTTAAGATACAAGAACTTAAGCTTTCTTTACGTTTAACAAACTTCACAGAACAGATACTGCAAAGGAACAACCCCCTCCCAACTTTTTATTTAAAGTGAACATTGTCCATAATTCACATGAACTTTAAGTAGTGTCCTCTCAAGAGCCACCTTGAAACCGTCTGCACTTGTAACGAGGTTAAAGAGAATATTAAGGAGGAACAAAATAGCATCTTCAGTATTAATGCAGGAAAGTCTTGTTTATCAATCAGAATGCCCATCAAATGCTAGGATAGGATTTTGTAGGAAAAGAAAGTGCGTATCACAGCAGCTGCCAAAATCCATGGTTTTTTTAAACTCCTCACAGCAAATATAAATAATATCCTTGGACAGTCCCTCTCACGAGGACCACTTCCTGAAAACGCAGTCTACTACAGAAGCTTTTGCTGCTGGTTCATATTCTTGAATAAAAAGGAAAAAAAAAAAAAAAAAGCTTGCCTTCCAGACAGCTTGCATTTATAATGATGGGACACTTCTGATTTGCTTCATGGTTAATGCTAATACAGTCAGATGCTGAGTGTGTGTGTGGAGAAACATATATATATATATATATATATATATATATGCATATA